>NW_010589451.1:110582-136814 GCF_000705375.1 Tinamus guttatus | reverse complement strand
AGGATCCTGTGAGAGAGTGTGCTTGAAAAGCACCAGAATCAACCAATGCACTGAAAGCTGAGCAGGCCTGATAGAAGGCCAGCATGGAGTAGCAGGGAACTCCTGACTGAGCTTGAAGACAACAGATAGACCACTGAAGGCAGATGCAGGGATGGACTAGCTAAGACAAATATAGAAGTGTGCTGAAGTGTGCACAGATAAAGTTAGAAAAGCCAAAGCTCAAATGGAACTGGAACTAGCAATAAATGTTAAGGTCAACATGAAATGTTTCTAGAAGTACACTATCAGCAGAAGACAGGCTAAATAAAATGTGCCTTCCACCTCCTGCCCCACCCCTCGCCTGCTCAGTGGAATAGGAAACCCAGTGACAAAGGACATGGAAAACATTGAGCTAACCAATTGATTTTTCCCCTCTGTTTTTATGGGTAAGTTTTGTCTGCTGAAGGCCTCACACCTTCCTCAACCTGCTAGCAGGGTCTGTGGGAATGTTGCTATATTCCGAGTAGAGTTAAGGAGTACTTAGGCCAGTTGGACACATACAAGCAGACTGGATCAGACAGGCTGAGGGTGCTGAGGGAGCTGGCCAATGCCTTTGGAAATCTGTTCTCCATAACCTTAGAAAAGTGATGGAGATTGGGGAAGGCTCATGATGAATGGAAACAGGCAAATATCACATTATCTTCAAATAGGACAAGAATCATAGAATCATTAAGGTTGGAAAAGACCTTTGAGACCACCGAGTCCAGCTGGAAGCCCCTCAACATCGTACCTGTTAAATTATGTCCCTAAGTGCCTCATCTACACGTTTCTTGAACACTGCCAATGACGGTGATTCCACTACTTCCCTGGGCACCCTGTTCCACTTGCTTGACTACTCTTTCCGTGTAGAATTTTTTTTTCCTAATATCCAACCTGAACCCACTGGACCAGTAGAAGCTGGGAATCTACAGACTAGTTAAGCCAACTTCAGCCCCTGGGGATGTCATGGAGCAAATCCTCTTCAAAACTCTCATGAAGGATAAGAAGGTGCCTGGAAACAGCCAGAGTAGATTTACCAAGTCAAACATGCTTGACCAATCATTGTGTGCTGTAATAGAGAAAGCAAAATAGCCAGCTGGTAAAATCCAGTCCACATGGGACAAGTGGACAATAAGATGAGTGTAAAGTTGTCTGACTATTGGGCTCAAAGTCTGGTGATCTTCAGCCCAACTGGTAAATAACTATTAGTAGCATCCCTCAGGTCCAATAATGTTCAATGCCTTTAAAACGACACTGAACTGGGGCAACAGTCAATACACTGGAGGGTAAGACTGCTATTCAGAGAGGTCCCTAAGGCTGGAAGAATATGCTAACAGAAACTTAGTGAAGATCAACAAAGATAAATGCAAAATCCTGCATGTGACAGTACAAATTAGAAGCCAGAAGACTGGCAGCGGCTCTGCAGAAAGTGACCTGGGAGTTCTCACAGACAAGCTGGAAAAAAGCCAGGAGCATATCCTTGCAGCAAAAACTGCCAGCTGCATAATGGTCTGTATTGGCGGGAGCACAGTGTGAAAATGTTGCAGTTTGAAAGCCGTAGTGGTAGTGGTGGGTGGGGGGAAAGGAGATACCAAATCAGTATTGGATTCACAAACAGTCTGTGGACTGTAGGTCCAATCGCCTTCCTAGGAGCGAATCGAGTTACCAAATAGTGTGATCAACTATAAGCTCGACTCTGGCAGTATTGGATTCACGAACAGTCTGTCAACTGTAGGTCCGATCGCCTCCACCCCAAAAAGTAGCTGAGTTCACAAACAGTATGATTTATCCAAATGTAACGTTTACAAAGCAGGTTTCAGATGTCAGTACAGGAAGTTCTCTACTAGAGCGCGGGGTTTTAGCTAGCTCTGATGTACAAATCTGCAGTCATCACTCACCCCAGTACAAAGCAGGTTTCGGATGTCAGTACAGGAAATTCTCTACTAGAGCGTGGGGTTTTAGCTAGCTCTGACGTACAAATGTGCAATCATCACTCACCCCAGAAGATGGGAGAGGCCTCTCAGTCTCGAGTCTCCTCAGGTGGCGTCCTGACGCAAGGGGAGGAAAGGGGGATCAGCGCATCAACTGATCCAGAATTTAGGATGGATTCTTCCCTCTCACTTCTTAGTCTCCTCAGGCAGCGTCCCAGCATGAGGGGAGGGAAGGGGGCTCAGTTTTCACATTATAATGAGCAAAGTTCATGCAAAGTTCATCTGAAAGGAGTGATTTGCCACCTTTGCTGGCTCAGCACCGGACTTGTTATCGTATATCTCCCATTAGACAGTCACTGTGAGGTTTATCAGCAGCTCAGCACAGGGAGTGCAACAGAGTTTGGCCGCGGTGTCTTCATCCTGCGCCATCCTCCGTTACTCCCCTTTGCAGCTGCCAGGAGGGCAGATTGTGCTGCCCAGGAACCGTGGAGGAGCAGAGTCCATGCGCACCAGCCATGCTGGAAGTGGCAACTGTGTAGCACCCCAAGCAGACCTCTGTAATGTCAAAACTTCTGTTAGGCCTTAGCTTTCCTCTCAGTTCCCGCTTTCAAACAATTCTTCCACAAATATTTCTTCCACACACAGTTAACAGATCTAGGGAAGTGATTTCTCCCCTCTGTTCAGTCCTTGTAAAACTGCTATCTAAAGTATTGTGTCTAGTTTTGTACTATTCATTACAAAAAGTATATATAGAAACGAGCTCTGCAGTGGGCCACCAAAATATTCAGCTAGTTAGAGTACATGAGGGGAGGCTGGAAGAACTGGGTGTGTTCAACCTCAGAGAAGACTGACGAGAGACATAATCTGTCTGCAGCTACCCAGTGGAAAGGTGTACAAAACATTAAGCCAGCTCTTCTCAGAGGTGCACAGTAGAAGGATGAGAGGCAGCAGAAGCCCTGTTAGATTCTCATTTATGTTTAAGCTGCTTGGGACTATGTAAAAAATAGCTTAGGAAATAGCTTAACTCCTTAGCTTATAGGAGATATTTCTTCACAGTATAGATGCCTGTCTCACTTAGTCGTTATATCATTTGGATTATTACAGGCAGCTTTAAGGAATTTCTGCATTTCACTCCATTGACTTAATTATAAAATACTGCTAAAGTACTGTTTGGTTTCCTTGTTTTTGTTTTTTTTTTGGCAAAGATACATTATATTTTAATATTTCCCATAGAAGAGACATACTTTCTTTTTCCCAGTTATGTGTAGAAGTCTGCAGTGTCTCATTATTATTTCAGCAAAACTATATATCAGTACTTTGTTTGAGGCACAATGGTCTTTTGGCAAAACTTCTCTCAGACAGTGTTTTTAATTTCAATTTCTCTGGGGACTTCAAAAAATCCTGTAAAAACAAATTCTCCTGTGGAAAATATCAGCGGAACAACTTTGTAAAACAATATTCTCCTTTATAGTTGTTCCCCCAGAAAACTCCTGCTTAATTTAAAAGTGTTTGACTTCTCAGAATTATTCATTGGTTTTCATCATAAAAATCTTTGAAGATAATATGCTTTAGCTACTATTAAAAGGAAATGGCCTTTACAATGAGAAATTCATATGCTTCCTCATGTTTTGATATGGAAAACAGATAGTTCAAATTATTTTCAATACATGTCTGTGTTATAGAGTTTAATATAATCACTACCTACATTCCCACTGACTACAGAAATGTTAATTATTTGTCTACAGTTCACATGATCTTTTGAGTATAAATTATCACAGCTTTCGAGTTGTTCAATACAGATTGTTCAAAGGAATGATATAGAATATTTCCCTCTATTGGAACATGAGATGATTATTCAAGTTAACATTCTCATACAGAGTCTTTTCTATAGCATGTTTGAAAACCACACAGGTCATAAGGAAGCCTGTAGAGGAAGGCAGAAGAGAAATAAATATGCACCCTTAGAATATTCTAGACGAAAAGAAATAAATTTGGATCTGTGTCATCACATACAAGTGTAAGCGAGTCCTCATCATAGCTAGAACTATCTTTGATGAAAGAATTTAAGTTTTATTTCCGAATGAATGAAAGGCTAAATTACTAGCATATACTGAGCAATTGTAGCCTTATGATCACTTTAAAAAGTTAAGAATGTATGTTGCATGTACTAAAGGTGCTGTTTTTCTATTAAGATACTTTAATTCAAGCAATAATGAAAAAAATAAGCAGTTATTCAAAAAATAACTCAGATATTGGCTTATCTTTATACATTTCCTGCAAAACACTATAGCCCAGAGATCTAGCAAAGCAAGCTTCATCATTTTAGTACGTCCATAAAACACTATAGCCCAGAGATCTAGCAAAACTATATGTAGCAAGCTTCATCATTTCAGTACGTCCATGTTCTGTCCTTTATCTGAATGCTGACTTGGTGTACTGCATATCATGAAATTCACTTTGCTAATAGAAAATACAAGGAGTTTCTGGATTCCATAAGCAATACATTCAACTATAGGTCTGAAATGTAGGATAATTAAACTAGAAACTACGTAGTATTCAAATATACAGAAATACTCAATCTATGCACCCCAAATTATTTATAAAAAAAAAGAAAATGCTGTCTTTTCTTTATATCCTCAGCTGTGAAATAAATGTAACTAAGAACACACCATGTTTGGTCTTCAGAGCTAAGTCACCAACAGTTCATAAAAATGACGATAATAGTTTCAGCAGAGAATTAATTTGATCCATTCTGTATGGTCCTTGAACCTTAATCTAAAATGATTACACAAAGATTTTATCTTACGCTGATCTTATTCACACACTATGCAGTCAGCTGCCTAATAAAATGAATGATGTTAGGAGCTTACAGTACAGCTACCAACAAATACTCCCTCTGTCTTCTTTTTCCATTTTCTAGAAGACTATATTGTGAGGAACAGGATAGTATGATTTATCAAAGCCAGCAAAATTAAGTCTTCCTTTTCCATGAATCTGCAGCAAACCACAGATCTCTTTTTATATATCTAAAAAGACATTTTACATAAGCTTTAATTGTGGAGAATTCTACTAAAAATGCCCTATCTACTTACACATCCTAGACATGTTTGAAAAGAATAATCAAAGCCATTAAAATCCTATAATAAAATCCTGACAAAATATATGAAAACAAGCTTATTGTTATCATATGCCATATGGAGAAATTATGATATTGTCCTGCAGTGTGTACACCGTTTTAGGCTGCATACCACTAAATATACTACTTCAGTAACATTTGATCAATTCTGGGTTCCTTATCTCTCTTTTTTAAATAGCAATATGCTTACCAAGAGAGTAAATATAGCAGTACAACTTAATGTGAAATGACCAACATTAGATCTCACTGGCATTATGGTATTTTTCTTCTCCATTCTATTTCTAAAGGCTCTGGTAGATTCTGTTCCTGCCAATTCTTTGAACAACAAATGATTCATAGCCCACAAATGTCCACTCAAAAAAACCAATAGTTTTATGTTTTCCCCTTACTTTTCCCACCTTCCTTTTTATGAAATGAAATGGATTTCCCTCTTTAAAGTGCAGTTATTGGTGCCATGAATCGCTCTATGTAGATAAAGCTGATAAAGCCTTCAGTATTTATCCCAAGAGTGATGTTACATTAGTTTGATGTCCTTCTAATTATGAAGGTCATCCTACATAACAACTCCTTTATTCTCTTACATTTTGTATTTTTTTTTAAACTTTCAAACTTTTTGAAAGGTTACTATACTTCGAATGGAAGAGTCTAGGAACTGTTGAGACCATGGCCATCATGAAGAATATATGAACTAATAACTGGAAGATTATGTACGCAGATGAACAAGATCGCAATCTGGTCTTACATCTTCATGAAATGTGGGGAATCAGGTTGAGAAATAAAGTGGTCGAGACTTGTTGATCAGCAATACCTAAAATCCAAGAAAATATTCCAAAGTGGCAGCTTTGCTTGCTCAATATCTACTTTTCCTTGTGAAAAACAGTTAAAAACAATTCTGATAAGCATATTAGAATTTTATTTCAAATTAAATTATTTTTATCCACAAACATGACTATGTTTGTAACATATTTCAGATGAATGCATTTTTAAGAACCGATTACTCAGTTGTTCAGGAAGCTTTCAATAGCCTTCAATTTTGCTTTCAATTTTGCCCTAACTGTTTGAATAATGTAACACAAAAGCAACTTTGCTGTCCTCCCAGATGTTTCCCATCAGTGTAGTTAGTACTGACCGGGACACCTGGTGCTATGGATAGAGTACAGTTAGACTCAATATCATTTCAGCATGCCAATCTCCCTAAGTTTCTAAAAGTTGAGATCAGATTTTGTCTGACCTTTGTGATCGACTTCCCTGCTATAAAAGCTGATAGATGTTATGAACTAAGTCCTGGTGCAGCCATCACAGCTCTGTAACTAAGTTCTAATCCTTTTAGGCTAAGGAGGAAATTTCTGGTTGTTGGTCAAAGTACTGTGTGCTCAAGGTAAACAGGAAAGGCTTACTTGCCTTATAGCACATTATCAGTTAAAGGAAATAGTAAACTATAGACCAAAGGATAGATAAAATATACTTCTTCCTTGGACATTTGCTTTGGCTTGTTTAAATGTTTCCTACTTTTGCAAATTCTAGGATTGGGTGCCTATTCTAGGCAGATTTGCCTGTTCCCTAGGGATGTATCTTAGCCATAACCTTGTGCTGTACTGGAAGGAGACTCAAACATGCATCACTTACGAATTGACTACCAAGATTGCAATGTCAAGGCTTCCACCAGCAAATGTCAGTATGGATGACTTAACACTCAGAGCTCAAATTGCACTTCAGAGCAGAAAAAAAAACGTCATTTTAATACTGATTAGGTGTCTATTTATAAGCTTGAGAGTAGATCACATTACTAACATTAGACTGGGTATGATAACAGGAAAAGCATATTTGAGGATACAGTGCTCAGAAATCACAGATTATAAACTTGCAGTTGCTCCAACTTTTTATTTTTTTTGAAAAAAAAATTTGGGGGGGTGTTTGGGCTGTTTTTTGTATCAATTTCAGTCATTAATTTTCTCTTTCCTATAGACTATGCCTCCATATAGTATTTGCAGTACAGAAAATGTGCTAAGTATATATCTGCTTCATGCTAATAACAAAATCCTGTTTTCTTTATCAGAATGTCCATGAAACATGGTGCAGGGTGGTGAGACTGGTAGAAAAAAGTACAGCTCAGAGAATTAGCGCCTTCATTTGCACCCATGTAAATACACATTAACTTTTGAGGCAAAAGATGTGAAATAGCCATAAGCCAGACCAGATTTACATGGAAAACCAGGCCAGATATTTATTGCCAAAAATCTGTAAGGATGTGGATTCCAGTAAATTTTAAAATCAAGGCTGTTCCCATTGCACATTATTTATAGGGTGATGATCAACTGTATATATGTGCATGAGGATGCAAACATAAAATTCCCACCTTGTTTGTCTTTTTCTCATTTTTTTTTCTCTTGACCTGTTTTTTTCTTTTTTTTTTTTTTTTTTTTTTTTTTTTTTTTTTTTTTTTTGAACTTTCTTCTCTTTTGGCAGGAAGAGTCTTACTCCAGGGTAATGGAGTAAGCAGTTGAGGTTAGTGGGCTGTACTATGCAAAGCTTGAGCTTGGCACAAAAACCATTGCGAAAGCACACAGACAAAAGATGATGAGGGGAACACTTTCTTGTTACAAGTGACACAAAGTGAGAGCTTATAAAGTGCAAAACAAGCTGCACATATAAAATACATTTCAATAAAATGTTTCCTTGGAAGTGCAACTTATACATAAATATGTAGAAAAAAAACTTTAATTGCATTTCAAAAATTAGTAGTGGTTGTTTACCTTATTCACAGTGACTAATCACCTATTGCCAAGCAGCTGTTTCAATGCTATTGTACATATTACATTCACTATAGAACACACCATGCTTTTCCTCCTGTATTTTGCAGAAAATTAGTGTTCCTCTGTTGAACATTTGTCAAATTATGCTAGCATTACCGAGAGCATATTCTTTCATTTTGTCACTGAATTTGCAGTTTTGCTTTGCAACACTGCTCAAAGTGATATGGAAGTTGATAAAAAATGTTAAACATATAGAAATTACACCAGATGTAAACAGGTATGCTACAAGGTGAGGAAGTAAACTTTAAAAACGTAACAATGAGGTAAGCATATTTTAATTTTGTCTATTTTTGTCTGTATTGTCTATTTTTTTATACTCTTTGCTTATTCAGAAGTGCAGAAATATTCCAGAATTAAAATATAGCATTTTGAAACGCCAGAAGTTTTTCATTACAGTGATCTGATTCACAGAATTTCTAGCAACACATTTCCCTAGAGGAGATCATTGCAGAAATAAACTCATTTAAAATTCACAGAAAAAATCAGATCATATAATCAAGAACAACCGTTCCTGACTTTATTAGGAAATATTTTATTATTTCTAGAATAAATACACAAGTCCTCCTAAATAATCCCTTCTCTTACATTTTAAAAGATTCAAACAAACCATAAAATATTACAGTGAAATCTTGTAAACAGAGTGGTGTCATTGTACAACAATACAATACAAATTACACCAGTAAGATGACCTAGCAATCATACAAGAAATTAGAACTCATTATTGTGACAGCAATTCAGCATAATGGACATGCAGTTGAAGGGTAAATTATGTAGTAATGAAAACAGAAAAATAAAGAAACTTTTTGCTTCTCTTGTGAAGTCAGGAGAGTAAGAACAAGAAACAAATAATATGTTCATTAAGTACAAAAGAACATACACAGTATGGCTCTCAAACTAAAGTGATTGGTACAAGGATGGAGTATGTAGAAAAAAATGCCAACGCAGTATTTATCTGTAAGAGACAAGCAGTTGACAGAGGATCAGATGACTAATGCAAGGATTCATAAAGGCTATCCAGAAAGCTCCACTTAAAGACAGGATTAGGCATTGTATTACAAATGAGTACTATCAGTTCCAAAGCAGCAGGTGGACTGAGACTTTTTTTTTCCCCACTCCCTGCTACCACAGGTTTTTTATCATATAAATCAACTTCACTGAGTGCTAGCTAAAAGTCAAGAATGATGCTTTCAAAACGTAGCTGTTAGGACAAGGCAAAGATCAAGGACAAGGATCACTCATTAAGAAGGTGAACAGAAGCGTATTCAAGATCTAAATGTTTCAGTGATTAAAATAACTGTCTTTGATCATGGCTAACACAAGACCTTATTTAATTCCACTGCCATTTTTTTCCGTGCTCACATGTCAAACTATTAAACTTTATGAATCCATCTGAGAAACTATAAGCCCTCCAATGCACAAGCAAATTCTCCAACTACTTTCCATCATTACGTAAACATTCACCTAAGCAGAATTTTGAACAACTCTTTCTTTATCTCACTGTTATTTTGTGAACACAAGCGAAGATTTCATCTGAGTGGTTTTAAGATTTACTAATGTTTGGCTGATTTGGATTCTTAATATTTCAAGTACACACATGTGGATTTATCCTCGGTCTTTATTTGAGTCTTCATTCCTCAGTGGAGGATAATTACAGCTGTGTGCTAAAGCAAACTAGTTATTTAGGGCTACACTTCAGGTTATGAGAGGGTAGCTTGAATACAGACAGGCTGAGATGAATTTTATTTTGACTATGTTTTTGTACTTGTACATACACACTTAGAAATTGTCTCATGAACTGAGATACCAGAAGAAAAAAGATTTAGTCCTATTCCTTACCCACTTATGAATAAATTGAACATTACTGAACATATTTTCTCCCTGCTGAATAGAACTTATACGCTGAGCTTTAAATAAGAGCCTTAGGTTTTGTACAATTCACTTACACAACAGCACAGTGACAAAAGACAACACTATGAAAGACTTATCCAGCTCCCCAGACCCTTCTTTCAAGAACGCTGTGATGGGTAATAAAATAAAAGGAAGAATGCAAAGAGAAATGGTGATGCTGTTGCTCAAATCAAGTACTTATTCCCAGAGTCACTATCCATGCAATTATGCTCAGCATACGAACTGATATCACAGGAATAAGAACAGCAGAAAGATACCTTTTGATAGCACCTGATTACGAGAAAAAAAAAAGTTTTTGCATGTCTTAATATGATGGGGAGCCAAGGGCTTTTGGACATATTCCAGTTCCATAACACCACCAAAAATTCCTCTAGCAATATAATATTAATGAGGCACACTCTAATAATAAACAACAATATAACAAATTAATTGAATCTCTTCCCTTTTGTTTTTGTTTTTGTTTTACTAACACAGACACTGTCTTCATAATCATTCCTGTCACAGCCCAAATAGCTAGGTATTGCCGATAAATCTTGTACTTTAGGTTGCTTTGTTTTTTTTTTTTTCCTCATCCTTCCAATATATCTGACAAAAATAAGTGAAAACATCCTAAAATAAGAGGGGCATGGGAACCATGGAAAACCTCACTATGCTTAGGAATTCGACAATCCCAAATATACACATGCATATATATATATACACACACACATATGCACACTTTTTCCCCCCCGCCGAAGAATATAATGAAATATGTGGGATTTTTAGAAGCACTTAGTATACTCTTGGGAAGTAGTACAAAGACTTCTACATGCATACTTTAAGTATGAAGAAATTGAATAAGAAAGATATAACGGAGCAAATTATTCAGTTTTAATCCTTAAAATCAGTTTTATAATAATACTTTCTTTTATTGTTTAGATTATTTTCTACTACCCCAGAAACCAGAACATTGAACTAAGTTCTTTAGGAGCACCAACAGCCAACAATAAAGTTGAGACCTCCTTAATCCTGACATAATACCTTGTTAATAGGACCATAGTTCTCATTAAATTTTCCAATGGTGAACAGCAGTTTAATATTCTGAAAAAGAATTGTTTCTCTGATGTATCATCCATTACAATCATCGTACTTTTAGCAAAGAAAACAACCAAAATAATTTAATAGCAGACAATCTAATAAAATAAAATAAAATAAAGCACATTATCATTCTGAAGACGGAGTATCCCTGCATCTCTAACACTGCTACCCTGTGTGTGTTCAATTTTTATGCAGAACTTCAAACAGACTAAACCTTCCCCAAAAACCTAATTTTAGATAAACTATGCAAACCAGGAAAGAGACATAAAAAACTATTTGACTTGCTACATCATTAATTACACTGGGCCACCCTTACTAAACAATGCATATGTTCTTTTATTTATAAGACTATATCCTCAAAGATTAAGACTAACTTCATATAGTGAGTTATACCCAGTGTTGATTTTACCAAAAATATCTTAGACATTTGCATCATTTGCATGTCACTTCCTCACAGGCTTACAGATAAACTCCCAAGCATTAAACAATTTTTCATTAGCAACCTATTATATTTCTGCTATTTACTTCTGAAATGCTAACATAAGCACTGATTAAGTTTGAAACAGAACTAACAGTATTTTTTTTTGTTTAGTTTTGTTTGTTTGTTGCTGTTGTTGTTGTATCTTGACCTCTCGGTCAGTAATTCAAAGACAGTATTAGAGTCTCTTTGCAGTTACAGCTTTAAATAGTACATTTCTGTTAATTTTCGTGTGGGTTCCTCACCATTTAATATGTCTTTATTTTGCTCTGTATTGTCTAGTCATTTTAATCCTTCCTTCACTGCTTTTGGAATCAGAATGCTAATTCATTGCATGCTACATTCAATTTCCACACAGTTCTGATTTGAAAAAGCTGATATGCATTTCTGTGAGCTCTAAGAGACTTTCATCTACAATTACAAAATGGGGGTTATTCAACTCTATGCCATGCAGATCTGAAGGGTTACCATGCAAGGGGAAAAAAACAGCTACTTCATCTTGTATTCAGATGTTGCAGAATGTGCCTTCTATGAAATGTGTGGTCTTCCCTTCCGCTCCTGATAGATCAGGACCCAAGGACTAAAAAGAAACTCCTAAGGACAACAATTTCTAATTTCTGTTTCGAATTTAAGATGGAAGCTAGAGAGTTTTTTGTTCTTCTTTCCTTGCAGATCCATCAAAAAGCTACTTGTAATTTGTCCTTTGTTCATCTTTGTTCTCACATACCTTCAGAAACTACAAGGATTAAAAGGTTAGCTGACAGCAGCCAAAAAAAAAAAAAAAAGAGTGAAGGGGATAGTTGCCAAGGTGAATTTAACCTAAAGTGCTGTTAAAAAAGAAATGAGATCCAAGAATAATTTCCATTTTTCCTATCTCTCTTGCTATAGAGAATAGAATTATATGCTCAGTTAAGCCCTCGCAGAAGTCCTTCTGACTATAGGGAGATTGTTATGAATTGTTCACAGCATAATGAAGAATTTATTGGGTTTATATCCTGACAGCAATCATTTTAAACAAAAATAACTAACAATTTGATGTCTGTATAATTAATTTATTCAAACTATACTAATTTATTTTTATTCTTCCTTATCCTGAGCTCGCAGTCAGAAGTGGCTCAATCAGTTTTCCTGTTAAATCACTATAGCCACAGACTGATGGCTTATCCTTGATCAGCTGGTCCATTGAGGTGTCGCTTTCTATGCTTCGGGCGAACACCATCAGCTTTAGACATATTAAAAGAATTTTTTTTTTCAGATGATTTTTGCTTGAAGCAGATAGCGCTCAACTCACTCACTGGTTTGCAGTTCAATGGATGCAGAAATCTTTGTGAAGTGAGTGTAACAGCCCCACTGGCTAATATACTTACAGAAATAGAGCCAATTGCAAGAAGTGTCCACTCATGACCTCCCGAAAAGAGAGATAGCAAGGGTGGTGAGGGGCTTATATTCATTCACTGTATGTTGAATTAGACACTCAGTGTTTAATTATTAATTTGAAAACATCTCCCTGAAACCTGCCCCCATCCTCTTCTTTAATAATTTTGTGGTAATATCTTTTTCCCTTATAAGTTTTGTTAAAATAAAATCATATTTTATACATGAAGTGGTCAAATGCAGTGACAATGAGGACTGTGTTAATACATAATTGTATAGGCTTTATTTGGTATAAAGCATACTTGCTCACACAAGCCATATGGTTTTACATAAATTTTCATGTAAACTAGAATTTTTAGACACCAGCGATATGCATATCAGCATCAGCAAAAAACAACAACAACAACAAAAAGCTAATATAGACCAGCTGTATTGCAAAAAACACAGATTATACTGAAGGACAGTACTTGTCTAAAGACAACCTAAGACTAAACTAACTGCAAAGCAGAAGTTAGTTATACTACTCCCAGCAACTGCTAGTGACCCAGCCTAGCTGCTCAATAGCTTAAATACTAGAAGAAAAACAGTAATTTGAAATTTGATATCATCTTTCACTTCAACTGATCCTTTCAGGTGAGAGAAAAATCTACAAAAGCACTGTACCAAAAGATTCTCAGGAAGTACTTTGTGCAGAGACACAAAGTGTTTGCCTGTATCATTCCTCACTGAAGCCTGTTTTATATGTCAGACAGTCATAAAGATGAAACAGTTTATTAGATCAACAGAGCTCAGTTAGGTTCTACTATATCCAGAAGACCCAAGTGTGGTTTCTAGAAAAATTAATTTAGCAATATATTCATTTAGAAGTATTTTATCTTCTCAAAACAATGGAGAGTACTTTAGTAGAAACAGCTAAATTTAAAAAAGATATTTTACTCTGCATACACTAAATTGATGTATTAAGGTGACAGCTGTCACCAAATAGAATGCTGAAATCCTACAATGTGTTGAAAGAGAACTCTTAAGATCTAAAGTACTTTCATTATTAGTAAGATGATGCAAGCCTATTATTCAATTTTATAAAAGGTACCTAGCACCATCTCCAATCTGATAAACATTCAGAATCCAGATTAGGTAGGGAAGCATTTGACAATCCCTTTAGCTTTTAACAGGAAATAGTTATAAAAGAGGGAACTGAAAATCAAAAAGCTATTTAAAATAAATCCTGATGGAGTGGAACAAGATTTCTGTCTTGGTAGAATTGGAATATGAATGGGATGTCAGAGCAGAATGACATTTTTAAAAAGCATTCATTTTAAAATATAGCAAAAGCCTATAACTAGAGGGTAACAGTAGGAACTTGCAAGTCCTTCATGCTTCCCAATGAAATCGGATAAGTATTGTCACAATAGGTAAGATTTCACTGATGGAAGCGGTCTAGAATCAAGAGGAGAAGAAAGGCAAAAAAATAAGACACTTTGAGCTCGAGAAGTTTTATCATAAATAAGAAAAACACAGGTATGTGTCTGTATGTTAAAGAAGACCAAGATTTAAATAGTCCTTAATATTCTGCAGATGTGTGGCTGATACATGTCAAAGAAGTGTAGTGGGTGACCAACTCTTTAGGAAGAGTAAAACACAGTAAAGTTGAGAACTGTGATACTACTCCATATGCAGAGGATCGGAGAAATCCAACACAGAAAATAAATTGCTCCTTGAAATGAGGCACAGCCTTGAGAAAGTGACCTACATAACTTTTTCTCTAACCACATGTTCATATGAGGAAAAAGTGGAAACTCAAGAACAAACTTATTAAAAAATATGGTGATGAGGTGCTTTTTAAAATACTTCATTTAGATGAGATTTATCAAGCAGCAATAAATCATGATGGGTGCCAAGTGTTCACAGATTAACCATAATAAATGAATGGGAAACATAATGCTATTCAGATGCTTTCTTTCCATTCTCCTTGTGTAACTTCGTGGGTTCATGTCCAATCCCACTAATGTAACTTGCAATTTGATGTAAGGTACACACTGCATAATTTATTTTGTGGTAATTTTCCCAAGTCCATTGTCCAGAGTTTGTTATTTAGTTCCATGTATCCATACAATCAACTGATTTTTGCTCTGTATGGATAGTAGGAGCACATTGTTCATACACAGAACATTATAAAAGCATCTATCATAAATTACTTCTTCAATACATTAAGGAAACTGTCTTCCCTTATTTGCTAATTCAAACTATGTCCTATCAAGACAGACACTTGATCTGCAGAGAATGGAGGCTCACAAAATACAGTTTAAGATGATATTCAATATTATTTCAACTCAGATGAATAATGACACATAATTAAAATTCTTATTGGTCAAAAAAAAAAAGGATATTTGTTGCACATTCTTTCCCCTTAACTCTGAGATACCATGGGTGCCCCGCAACTATCAGTCATGTCAACTATGTTGATATCGACTAGGAAAATTAAATAACTACCTTTGTCACACAGTATACTGGTCTACATACTTTATGAAAGCAAAAAAACTTAGACAACACATCAAAGCTACAATGAAATTATCCTTTTATGCAAACTTCCCTTAAAACAGTAACAATGACATCTTCAAAAGCTGCTAATTTATCTTAATCAGATTAAACTGATTTATTTAACCAGATAAAACTCAAGTAACTATTTTTAATTTTCCTCACTACTAAAGTTTTGCAAACTGTAGGGAAATTAACTTTTCCAAAAACATTGGCAAAAAATTCAGTTTCAACATTCTAGTGTTGAAAGCCAGTCATGAGGCTTTTTCAAATGAAAATGATTTTACGTTTAGCTTTTTTCCTCATTTGGTTTAACTGAAATAGCTTTTTTCTTCTCATAGCTTTTCTTTTATGTCTTAATTATTATTGCAATTTAACACCAGCTAAATGCACTTTTTTTATCTCAACAACTGAAAATGCCGTCACAGAATGAAGTATTTTCATTGATGGCATTTGGGCTTAGCTTTTAAGTACAGAATCTGAGAGGACAATTTATCCTAAAATGACTCTTCAACAGCAGGGGGAGCTTTTAGCATGTTTAGAATCAAACGACTGTTTGATTCGGGAAAGTATAACTGAGTTGTATTACATACCAGCCTGCACAGAATAGATCTTAGAAAGATTAAACAATTTTTATTGTATTCCCTGAGTATACCTGTATACCTGGTCTATAAGAAAGAAAATAAAATTAATCCATCTGCTTACTAATATCTTTTATCAGTGGCTGTTGATCTCCTGGGCAGAGACAAGAGTTTATATCCCTTTGGCTGCTTCTGTGTTATGGCACTTGTCTCAACTGGATGCATTCTGCACATCAGAAGGACATTTCAATGGTCATAAAGCATTCCAATACCAAGCTTTAATAGGTAAATCTGATCAAAATAAATCTGATTCACAATATAGTCATGATAATTTTCTAGACAACTTCTATGAAAATCCAAAAAATCAAACATATATTTGTTTTCTTGCTATGTAAAATATTAATATATTCATTAATTACTATCAACTGGCTTTTTCCAGCAACAGTGCGTGACAATGTGCTATTTACTATTAAAATTTTTTTCCTTATATTATTAATATTAGGACATGGTATCAGATACAAAAATTAATACAGAACAAAATCAGAAAGTCAGCTTACATCAATATTTGTAACTTGCACTAATAGTTGCAGTACACCATCCAACAAGCAGGCTAGTAGACTTAAACCTACAAAAGGAGCACTTAACTATTTTTATTTGTTTGTCCCTATTAGAACTATAAGTAAAATTGTGAATGTACAGCCACCGTATTTCAAGCAGGCTATAATTGTGTCTAACTTTTCTCGCTTGTATTTTAGAATGGTAATTACTTTTCCCAGACAATTCCTACTTGTTTCATTTAGACTTCTAGAAAATGACCTGGCTTTATCAGCTTTTTACTTATTTGCATTTCATTTTGTCTTTGAGCAGTAATATATTTGACTGAGCTGCAGCCAGCATTTTCACAAATATTCACAATTTTGTGTTTCTGACTTGAATTATATTTAGGGTGCTGAGCAATAACATCTAAGTCAATGCTGAAGTGTTTCAAGATTGACACTTAAAAACAGTCAGTTTGAAAAGCCAGTCTGTTTCTTTACAGCTTTAGTTTATGCAAATACAGTTTCATGATTACAAAACAGCTAAACAAATCTCTACGGAATTAACGTCAGAAGACTCTCCTTTAATCAGAAAACCTAAACCAGAAATTCTCACCATTTTTCTAAAACTCTCAGATTTGAGTTCACAGTAGACTTTCATGGCTTCTTCAGTTAACTCCATCACAAAAAAACCATACAGTGCTTCAGGAACAAAATGTAGCTTATTCACATCTTTTCCTAACATATATGGATTTACATTTGATCCCATGACTGCAAGCCTCTTACCTTCTTAGAGACTTGTTTTTCTGGATACACTTCTAAGATACGCTAAGCCCTTTTACCATACCACTTTGTGTGCTGTATTTCGTAACATCTACTAAAATACTTTCACCTTGCATGCACTTTGATGGCTCTTTGTACATCCTTAAATTCTATTCTTCCTTCAGCTATAGCTTTCATTTCTAACATTTCATCTTCTTCATCCAGCCTTTCTTCTAGTTTTATCCCACTGTAAGTTTTAATTAAGCTTATGTCAGTCTTAACCATGGAGAAAGTACTCCAATTTCCATAGTAC
The DNA here is from genome assembly GCF_000705375.1 of Tinamus guttatus. The sequence continues at coordinate 119,352 of NW_010589451.1, read as the reverse complement.
GCACATCTACTTTTCTTATTGCAACGGAATATATCCATGCTTATTAATAGCTCACATATTCCTTCAAAGATTGGCAAAATGATTCTGAGAAAGAGCTGTGCTCTAAATATTAAGTATTTTCATTCACTTCACAGCATTAATTTCCATGGTCATTAACACATGAAGAAATTTATACTTCCATATCCTCATAGAGCAGCTGACCTTCTGGTCTTTTTTTTAATATGTAAAATTGTATTAAAATATCAGGTATAGATATTGAACTGAATATACAACTGAATATACACAATCAGGATAATGTTGCTAACAATTCTTAACAGAAAAATAAAACTTTTATGACCTGGCATGCTCCTCAATCATTTCAGGATGTATATCCCAAGCCTCCCTTGTCTTATTTATTCTTTTACATCATTTATCTGTCAGTAATATTTGTTAACATCTTAAATAATAATAGTAATAGTAACAATAATAATAAATATCAATTTTCTTGTATATTACTACAGCCAAGCCATTGGAGTAACACAGAGTGATTAGACAACGACAATAAAGTCAAAGAATTTCTCAAAATGGGTCTTCGTTACATGTCACAGTGATGGGCATGTTATTTAACTTCTTTGACCTCCCAGTGACCACTATGGAGTAAAAACCCTATTCAGGTTTTAAGATTATCTAAAGGAGAGAATATGCAGGAGAAAAAGTATATGGTGAAGCATTGCTAAACAATCTGGAGCCAAGATCTTCACTAAGCGCAAAGACTATTGGATAAAAGGGAATTTATTTTTTATAAAGTTATAATCATCAATGTCCTAGATTTCACCTGCTTTTACCAGCTTCTTGACCTTTGTCAGGACTTTTGAAGTAAATCACCTAACTAAAGATGTTCTTTAAACTACTATTACGAGAAATCAGTTTGTTCACATATAGGTCTAACAGCTGGGAGTGGATAGACTGAGTAAAGGTCGGCATCGCAGTGCAAGTCAAGTAATACTTTTCTTCTGGTCTGTTTGATGCCTAGTACATTCTCATGTACTGAAGAAAGGCAATAAACACTAGATGAGCCTGAAAAACCTACAGTTTGCATCATGTAACAGGGAAAATCTTTAGCATGCTCACAAGACTAATGTTGACTATTTAGGAGGCCACATATCTAAATTAGATACAACCAGACTAAAAGATACATCCGAGACCTTTACCCAAGGACAGTGGAGAAGTATATCAAAATTCAGTCACCAAAAGGTAAAAGTAACAACTGTAAAAACATAGTGGGGGAGAGATTAAGTATTATAGCCAGAGCTTTAAAAATACCTGTTAGAGCCTTAAAGCACAGCAAAGTATTGAAGAACCAATACACAAAAGCATATTTGAACCACCAGACATATAAGAAAACTGAGCTAAACTTTAGTGCAAGTCAAGCAAACCAAGGACATGATGTTGGTTTTCATATCCCATGTGAATGCTCCAGTGACCAAGCTATTTTCTGTACCTCTGAACAGAACTTCACATTCAAGATTAGAAAGGCTCTGTGTGTTTTACTTAGGACTTATGAAATTAATTTAGCAGGTCCAGAAAGAAAAAAAGCAAAAACAAAAAACAAACATACAAACAAAACCTCCCTACCCAAGTAACATTTTAAAAGAATCTGATGTCAGGAAAAGAATATACGTATGTATTCATAAAGCCAACTGTAGCTTTATACTGCTCTTGAAAAGGTGAAATGAAAGATACAGGTTATAACAAAACTATCTTCGATTTGAAGGTACCAAGAACACAGATATACAGTTTGACACAGATGCAAATGTGAGGAATAAGTCACATACTATTTCACTTTGGTGTGTCTTTCCTCTTAATCACTGAATGCATATTCATATATGCTAAGTTGTCCTTTTTATCTACAGGAAGGAAAGTATAACCACTTCTTTTTTTTTTTTTTTTCCTATTTGTAAATCCTATTGTAGCAAGGATCAGATAAACAGATGCTTAACTTTTTATTGTTATTATTGCAACCAAATCCTCAGTGGTTAAGGCTGGAAATTGCCTTCTTACAGTCAGAAAACCTGGTATCATCTAGAAGGGAATTATAACAAAAGCAGCCTTTGCAGAAGTAAGATTAGACAAGTGCTCTGACTTCATTCAAAAATAAATAGAAAAGAAAAAAAGAAAAAAAGAGAAAACCTCATTCTTTCTGCTGCCTAAGTCTTACATGGCTTGTACACTTCCAGCACCCTGGGCTCAACATCAGTTCAAGTGGCCCAACATCATCAGGCATCTCTCCAAGTTTCTAGTCAGGTTTCAAAAGGCCTGCATTTGGAGGTGCTCCACATTTCCGAGGCAGACTAGTTTAGCTCTAACCTCAAATAAAATGAAAATCCCTTACAACAACATAATCCATTTGATTCCTTTGGGTTCCTCTGTATGGAAAATGCAGTTCAGTGAATGAATGCCACAGCCCTGCGGAAGATTATACTTCAGCCTGACATACTGTTGATAAAAAACAGAGCTTATCTTTATTGGAGTGACTGTCAGAATTTTAAGGTTATGTATAATTTGACAAAAATCTTGTTGCACAGTACCAGGCACTTCTGCATTAAGAATAACATTATTTATTCTGCTAGAAGATTAAGACAATGAACATATATTGATTTTGTAACAGGTAGTAGTTATACGCAAACTTTTTTTGGGGGGTGTGGGAGAGAAAACATATATGCATATATATGTACACACATAAATGGAGAAAAAAAGTGTTATTTTAGCTTAATGTTTAGTGTTTAGTCACTTGCCCAAATGGTAACTTCCTGCAATTTGATAAATACATTACTAGTTTGGTTTCTCCGTGGTCTCTGAAAGTATTCATAATCACTTGAAATTATTTTTTATCACTTGAAATTCTTGCAGCAGCACTTCAGCAGATTTCAAGGGAGTTTAAATTAAAAAGGAGGAAGCATTACAGCTTACAAGGACTGAAATTATTCTCTAGCTCTGTACACTAAGCAAAATTATCACATTAAAAAAAAAACAGCAACAAAAAGAGAGAAAACACTTTATTTCAGCTACTGAATCCAATAATCAAACATTTTCCCTAAGGCAATAAACTAAATCAAAGAAGGAAATGCACAAAAAGTTCTGAAAGTAACTTTCATAAAAAAAACATTTTTGCTAGAAGTAGGTGAGAACAAAACCTGACAGCCAAATACTTTCCACAATTTCTTCTCTATTCTAACATATGCTTTTAAAAATGAAATTTCTCAATCTTCGAAGAAAAACAGTGATTAAATAAATTCCCAATTCTTGAATATTTATTATCATTTCAAAGAAAAAAAAATCAAAGAAACATTGAATTGTGGAAGTCTATTTTTAAATTAACAATACAGTAGTTTAAAAGATTATGTAATCAAAAATAACATGTTTTCAAACTGTTTTAAATTCAGTGGGAACTGGACTTTTTATTGGAGTAGCACTTTGCCAGTGCATTTTAACCAAACACCTATATGGAATAATTGAATGTTATTACCTATCAAAGAAAGACTCATAAACAATGTACCTACTCTATTTATGCAAGAAGTATATATAATCTAACTACATGTGTGTACATTTTATGACACTTAGCCATCCATGGGAAAAGACAACCTAATACCAAGCTTAGGTAGTAACATACACATAACGAACATTGCTCAGTTATCAGTTACTGCTTTCAAAATGACAATTCAAAGTTGGCACTTCTTTGTGCTCTGAAGTTTGGAGAGAATAGGAAAAAGGCCTGACTCACTCACTGATTTACTACCAAAGGTAGAAAACTGATCTGCCACAGTGAAAGTGATAAGTCTAATTCTTTATTAATTTAAAGGTTCATCATTACGGGAGGCAGAGGAGTCATTTAAAAATGTGTAATAAGAAAAATAAGTAATTTAAAAAATAAGAAAATAAGCAACTTAATACATTTTCTGCATTAATATATTCTCTATGTTAACATGTTCTGTAATCTGTAAACCTTTATCACTATTTGACCAATATGAAAGCTACTTGTGGTAAATGGAACATTCTTATTAAACTGTAAAAGTTAGTCTGAGGGCTCGTGTGAGAGAATTCTTTGAGAAAGGGGAACTTAGAGAAAACTAGAGCCTAACAGAAGTTACGGCATTACAGAGGTTTGCTTGAGGTGAGAGACAGTTACCACTTTTGGGATGGTTGGTACGTGCAGAATCCACTTCTCCACGATTCCCTTGGCAACACAGCCTGCCCTCCTAGCACACACTAATAAGAGTTAGTGAAGAGTGGAGCAGAACAGAGACGCCACAGTCAAACTGTTGGCTTCCCTGCAGAGGGGATAGTCTGATGGTGCCATGCAGACGACGAGTGAACGGAGGGTGGAGTGGAGTGAAGACACCACGGCCAAACTCTGTTGTACTCCCAGCTGGTTGTACCATGCAGCTAATAAGACGCATAGTACGGTAAGATGTACGGTGCTGGGCCAAAAATGGTGGCAGGTCAGTCCCTTCCGATGGATTTTACTCAAACTTCTCCTCCTTCTAATCTCATTATAATATCACTACATAATCCAATCCCAGAAGTTACCCGCTTCAAAGAAACAGCCACTCCTCACTGAGCGTGCTGTCTGAATTTTTGATTAATTTGGGAGATTTTCCTTAATCAATGAATAATGAAAGTAAGTATGACTAGAGTCACTAAAGCTCCAACTAAATGTAAAAGAGAATACATAAAAGACAAGGAGGGTTATAGTAGGAAGGAAGAATGGGATGGTAAGAACAGAGGAAAAGGAATTAAGGAAGAAGGAAGAGGAGAGGGAAGATTCCGTCATAATTTCTGGATTAGTCGACAGGCTGAACCCCTTTCCTCCCCTTGGGTCAGGACACTGCCTGAGGTGAGTCCTCAAGATCAAGAGCCCTTTCCCATCTTCTGGGTAAATGATGATTGTGCATTTGTACACTAGGCACTAGCTAAGAACTATAGTAGAGAATTTCCTGTACTAACATCCGAAACTTGTTTTCTAAATATTGCACTTGAATTAATTGTGCTATTTGTGAACCCTACCATTTGTTTTGAAGGCAATCAGACCAACAGTCAGCAGACTATTGGTGAATCCGATACTGCCAGAATGGAGCTTATAGTGGATCACACTATTTGGGAACTCGATTCACCTCTGGGAGGGTGATCGTATCTACGGTTGACAGACTGTTGGTGAATCTGATACTGCCAGAGTTGGGTATATAGCTAACACTGTATTTGGAATCCCTATTAAGAGATGAGTCCAGTGACCTCCAGTCCCTCTAACCTTTGAGGATTGGCTGGAATGCAAGGGGATTCATCTTTTACCAAATTTGCTCCCCTCATCAATCTGCAACAGCTTGTATCACATAATCCAGTTTTAAGAAGCCAAAGGAAGACTTAGGATAGTTCCCACTACAAGAAAGTGAGAGTACAGACACTGCTTGAGATAGATAGCCTGCAAGAAGAAAGAGTTTGTCACAGGAAATCGAGGTGAAATTAACCCGTTTGAGCATGTAAGTGCCCAGTAGTCCATTTTACTTGCTATGCATCAGTCGCCTGCAAGGACTCGAACCATAATTATGTTCAAAGAAACAGATTTATTACAAAATCTTAAAATCTTTAAAACAAAATTCCAATCATGATAAGGTAATGGAACACAAAAGTAATCAAGTCTCTGCCAGTACTGGCAAAGAAAAAACTAACCACTCCTGTTGTTTCGGTCAAGACAGAAACTTGACCCAGTATTTGCTCAACATATGAAAGACAGTGGTAAAAAATTATCTAGCAGCATAAGTTTTTCTAACAAGGTTGATAAAAGAGACCGTGGGGGAACAGCAATAGAGAAACAGGTAAAATGGGGCAAACTTTCAAACTGGTTAAGTAGAGATGCAATCGGCACCTAAAAAAAGAATCTTGATGACAATAAGCGCTGAGAAAAAGAAATAAAATTTGATTTTAAGGTAGCAAAATAATACAAACAGAATTCATAAATATGGACTCCCTCTGGAAAACTTAGAAAATAAATAAGACTATAAGAATGAGTGACTGCAAGGTCAGAGGTATCTTGGAGAGAGAGAGAAAAAAAAAAAGTTAAGAAGGCAGGTAATGTAATCAGACATACCAAAGTGTGCTTGGCTGGAAGGAGTTTAGTGAGAACAACTGTTAAAGATATGGCTGGAGCTACAACATGCCACTACCCACAGTGAGAAAAATTCTGTTTTTTTTTGTTTGTTTGTTTGTTTGTTTTTTCATACAGGATAAACAAGATGATAGAATTCATTTTGGCTTCAATTTATTGGTGGAAATATGTGGTGGCGAACTGAAACATCAGTGTTACATTTAAAAGTAATGATTTTGTTTTATGAAACGGTTTAAAAATTTTTACAGAACTCCATGTATTTTGTGCAACTTACTCCTAAACTCCTATTCCAATATCTAAACCTGGGGAATATAAGTGCATTTGTCAAATTAAATTCTTCCATCTCAGCTGTGTTAAAGCTTCATCAGCAATATAGGACACATGACATCAACTTGTATAAGATTCTCTTGTGTTCTTCTGTCAAAGAACACAAATAGTGCTAGGAATCAATGTTTGAGAAGAATAAGCAGTTCAGAGTTATTTGAAAGACAGGGAAAAATATTACATACAAATGGAAACGAAAGAACATGAGGAAAAAAAATACCCAAATGGTGTCATGCGTGAGCTCCTGACACAATGAGAACAAAGAATAATTTCCTCCATCTATCACAGATTCCAGATGTTGTGACAACTCAGTCAACCTTAAAGTTACTGAGAAAATTGGCATAAATGCATCAATTTAAGAGTAATCATTAAAAGAAGAATCGGTTATGCATCACTTAGTAAATAAAAGTCCCTTATGCATTATGATTTAGTCTAAATTCCTCTTATGGGCAGATCTTGTTCATATCTTGAAGCCAGCTGAGCTGAGAATACCATCAGCTTACTGTTCCATTTCATGTAGTAAAATATTTTACAGAGAAATAATAAATAGTTTCTCTCAACACTGTAGACTGTTGTAAGAATACACGAGGACAGGAGAAACTGTCTGCATCTTTTCCTTAAAATCAGCAGATAAGAAGGGTTTCCAGCTGCTAAAGGGACGTTTCAATAAACAGTTATTAAACTAACTTTTATCCAGAAGGAAAACTCCAACCCACTGTGATAAACTAAAGTCAAAGATGTAGAAACAAACTTCCCTACCTATTATGCCCTTCCAAGGCAGGGCAGGATACCAACAGAAGCCAAAATGTGCCTCTAAAGGAAGCTGCACTTGCACCTTTTCTCCAAAGAGTTCTGCTTGATCCCAGGCACTGAGGGCAGACACAAACATGCAAACTTCTCCCTTTCGTCACATCACTTTTTTTTAAACACAACACATGGTTACCTGTGAAAAAATAAAGCAGACTCCATCTGTCATAATGGACTTTAGACATGCATATTTGTTTCTTTTCAAACAACTCAACCACAAGTACTCAACTGAATCTATGTACACCCCACATACAGTAACCACCCCTAACCACTTAATAAGGACAACTCATCCATCTGCAAGACAGAATATGAGATATAGAACTTAGAATTTAGAACTTACATAGAACTTATAGAACTTTTTATCAACTTTTCATCATTTCCATGTAATGGTGATGAATCCAAATGTAAATCCTAAGATATGTTTTGCCTGCCTCTCCTCCCCAAAATCTTTTTTAAAATCATTCTTACGATACTTTATATTCTTGTACATAAATTACTTAAAGGATAATGACTTAACTTTGCTAACAACTCTCCTTCTTAGCTTTCTTTATCTGTTATCTCTCCTTTGTAACTTATATCTGGGCAGCAAAATATTCCCTTATTAAAGAAACAGAATTATTAAGCTCCTACTAAATGTAATGCTATCATAAGAACACTTCAAGAGAAGATCAACCAGCGCATATACAGCCCCTCAGGGGAGAAATAAATGATGCATAAGAGATATATTACTTATTTTAATCTTCTTCATTTGCAGAATATAAACTGACTTCCAGGTGATGACGGCTGGCACTTTTCTGCCTTGAAAACCCTAGCTTCAAGAAACCATCTCATTATCTGTCTGAAAACACATGAGTACTTGCTTCCCGCAACAGCAATTGACACATGGAATAATTTCAATAGTTGTCTTAGATTCTTTAACCACTCAAAGCATTGCTTTAAGCTAATGTTATTATTAGTAATCCCACACAAGATATACAGAGTTTATCCCAGTTAGCTCAGATTTATTGGACAGAAGGTAAGTGACATTATAATTTAATATTTGAGTCTTCACTGAAAACTTCTGAAGGCAAAATAAATCCAAGTGCCTAACATAAGAGGAATAATAAAGTGTATCCACAAACACTCAAGCAGTATTTCATATTGTTTTGCATCACTCATTCACTGCAGCTGAAACATCAGATCAAATTTTGTTAAGAAAGTCTATTGATATATATTATTTTGCTTTTGACCTGAAGCATTTTTCCAGCTGACACTGATGACGTCCCTTGTTTACAAACATGGCACTGGTACCACATTCTTTGCCTTTGAGAAACACCTTCAATAATAAAAGCTGGAAGCTGGTGCTGTACCCAAACATGATTTTCAGAGAACTCGAATCATAAGCAATTTTGTGAGTGCAACAATGGAAATCACCAATCTCTCATGGAATCTCTGGGTGGACTTTTTTTCTGGGAATCAGGCCTATGATTAGTCCAAAATATTTTCCCTGAGAGGCTATTA
>NW_010589451.1:100135-110542 GCF_000705375.1 Tinamus guttatus | reverse complement strand
TAAGAGGAGGCCACAGTCCTGCCAACCAGGTGGACACATTACTGGACCCTGGGTAATTATGTCCCTAATGCATATATCTGTATTGGCATTTTTAGCTCAAATATGGTGTGTGTTTCAAGTAATGCTCTGATTGATAGCACTTACTCTGCTTTGTTTCACATCAGGGAGCAAACTTGCCGTGAGCGAGCTGGGCTCCCAGCAGAGGAAGCTAAGCAGAAAATATGCTGTCTCTTAGTGGGCATTTAGCTTGTCTATTTGAGATTAAAAGCCCCAAAACACATACAGTGTGGATCCCAGGTGCCCAGCATCAGCTATTTTGCCCCCTAGAGCTGCTCCTACTAGGATTCAGTACTCAGGAACTCAGGGGTAGCTATAGAGAGCCTGAGTGGTGCTTACAGGTGATTTAAAACCTCTGGTATCCAATAGACACCTGATTCTCCGCTAATAAAATGTGGGTTTATCTGCAGTTCATGACTGAGGTTTCTTTTCTAAGATAATCTGTGAGAGAGGGCTGAGTCAAGTGCTTCACATATTGGAGTTTGGTAGGACTATGTAAGCCTGTTCTGATAACCCAGTTCTCGTTTATGTGATAGGCATAACTATATAGAGAGTCAGGAAAAGTAGTACATTTCCTATAGCAATGTATGTCATCTGCCACTGAACTTCTCTTCTTCTTGAATTTCATTTTAAATGTCATTTATTCTTTAAGGCCATACACTTGCAAAGTTTTAGCCTACAGTCAGTGATATATCTGAGCATCAAGGTTTGTGGGGGTGGGGAGGAAGGAAGAGGGGGATAATGGCCTCCATAGGACTGGCAGATTAGAGCTGCTCTAAAGGCAGATTCCACTGAGGTAAAATTACTGTTTTGGTTAGCACCAAATAGAGATCTGGTTTAGTAACTGAAAGAGGAATAAAAAATATTGAAGATATATCTTGTAGATGAGCTAACAGTTAACAGTTAAGATGAGCATAAGAGTTTCCTATCAAGGAGGAATGGACATGCTGTAATTTTAGAGAACTGGGGAGAAAAAAAAAAACAGAATTTGGTTATAATTTCTTATTGCTTTTCTGTTACTGGTAGATTCTTTATTTCCTTAATATTACCATGAATTAAGCTTCTTCTATTACTTCTGGAGGGTAACTCCAAGAATTATGTAAAATCCCTGTCAGGGAGAATCATTAATATGATATAATTATCACCCACAGATACCTAAATAATCTGACAGTTTGCCATATCCTGAAAGACACCATGGCAATGAACAATAATTGAATGGAATAGAATACACAGGATGTATTTACTCCTTTTCTAGCACATCTGTTAGTATTTTAAACTCTTCTGAAGCTAGATGTCTTCTGAATTCACTAGGTGACTTTCCAGTCTCCCTTTTGTTCACTGTATGTGTTGCTGTCTCTGTGAATGCAGAATTGGAGACAGGATCTGTCATATTCCTAAAATCACCCCCAGTATTTTCCAAGCTCCTCACAACCAGATTTAAGTATGTTTTTAAAATTTTTTTTTCTCATGGTGATGGTGGTCATAGATAGCATTACCAGTAAGATCCTAAACCCTAAAACTGCAATAGAAAGCAGTGGTTTTAATTTAAAGTAAATATTAGATGTTTTAGTAGAACAGGGATGACAGGCTACAAGTAAAAGCCCAAAGTGGCTTGTACACTTTTAAGAGGAAAAGTTTTCTAGCTAGTCCCAAGAAATATGTCTCTTACGAGGCATTTTGAAGTGAGTATATTGAAACTGAAGTTCCAAAAACTTGAAGGACGTAGAGATTTGACTGGAACATACTTGAGGGAGAAAAATAATCTACATTTCAAACAACCTGTAGTAACGACACATCTGAACAGGCTACTACTAAGGATATATATTTTAATGTGTATTAACTTAAATGATAGAGAAGCAGATACAATATGCACACTAATAAACACTTGATATAGGTACAGACATTCTTTAAATGCAAAAACAGAAAGCAAAATATTTTTTTTCCCCCCTGTGTCTTAAAAGCAAAACATCACAGCTTGCTAGGCATAAGTAGATGTGGTCTTTTGTCAGATTTGTTTAACAACTGCTGATGTAACCAATATCTAATATAAAAGACATGCTAGCAGCATTTCTTATAATATCAAAGCACAATGAAAAAGCCGGATTCCTGCAGGTGGTGTTTTCCAGCAGATAATTCAGATGGCAGAAGCAAAACACATGCAAAAAAAAGGAGGGATGCACTTTTACAGACTAGAGGGGCAGACAAAAGAAATTAATGTTGAAAGACCAACAGAAGGGGCTTATGCAATCAGTGTGAGCTGTGAAACACTATCCTCACTGAAATCAGCTGTCCATCTCAGGGATGAGTTCCTCTCCCATTATGGTAGCTCAATTGCTTCCATCCACCTCATTTGCATAGGAAAAAAAACAGGCATTTGCCATATAAACCAAGAGGAAAAACAGCATTTGGGGAACTAGGTACCAAACCATGGATGCATTAAATTTAAGCAGTGGGGGAGAAGTCTAAACAATGCAATCAGAATGAGCTTGAAGGAAACAGACCTATGTAGTGCTTTTTGTTTTGCTTGTTTGTTTTAAAGAAGCAATATAACTTTTGGGAAATCTCCAGGGCCTAAAGAAATCAATAAGGAAACAAAGCACAGAAAAGCTCCATAGAGAAAAAGAAGACTGATAACTTTCCAGGGAACAGTTACTATTAACTATAATACCACTCTGAATATAAAAGATTTTTTTTTTCTTTTAAAGTGCAAATTAGTACAACAACTGAACTTACAACAAAGAACACGAAAATAAAAATCTAATCCTCAGGAATACAGTTATGTTCATATCATACACTGTGTTTTTTTTTAGAAACATGCAATGTAGATTAATTCCATATTTTTTGAAGAAAAATAGTAGTCTTTAAATAGTATTCTACAACTTTCCATCCCAGGAATAAGAAGTTACAAACCTAGTTTGACATAGATTTCACTGAGAATTATTTTATTGTCAAATAAGATTCTATGAAGACAAAATATAAGTGGCAAGAAAACAAACAAACAAAAATGAAAACAGTAAAAATGAGAGGCCACATGAATCACAGTAATGGTAGATAATGAAACAACTCAGAACTATTCTAATTTGGAGTGTTTTGCAGAAAACTGAACTTATGTCTACTGGTTCAAATAGGCATAAGTTACTGTACAGACAGAAGTTGAAAGAGTAGCAATATTTTTTTCCTTCCTGCATTTAGGTCCTTCATTCTCTCTATCAGTTTTACATAGAATATCAATTCATGTTCAAAGTCACTATCTTTTGTTTCAAAAGCCACTCAGTGCTGTTAGGCTATCTAAAAAAAGATGACTAGTCTTCCAGACTAACAATTGAGTTCTATAATTCAGCTCTTGCAATACATACAATCATCATATCTTATGTATAAAACTCAGCTGCTGCTACTAATTTGCAAGAGGAACACATTTCGTATGTGAAACCAAAAATTTATTATTAGTCTAATTAAATCTTGAGAGAATAAACAAAGAACTTTTTAAATTCATTTGTATTGGTACTAATGCTTCTAGTGCACAAACTTCATAGTATCTTCTCCTTTCTTTGATATTATGCTCACCCTTTCACTGTTGCTCTGGGTCTCAGGCTTAATGGCTTCAAGTTAAAACAAAGTAGGCCAGGATGAGCTCAGACAAAACCTAAAAGGTCCTGAGGCCTGTACCATCCGTTTAACACAAAGCCTGTGGTCTGTTATAAGCAAAGGCAGCACCATATTTACTAGGCTTTGCACTCTGAATGCAAAGAAAAAACTTCTCAGGAGGTAATCTTAGTCAAGGAACTCATTTCCTTCCCCACCCCTGCCAAAAAAAAAGAGCTGTGCAGATGTTGTTTCAGATGTAAGTCACATTCCTTTCAATGCTTTCTCCATTGCAAAGATGGCACTCTATATATTCCTAAATGTAAATATACCAATGCAACAATTCCTGAAGAAAGAAAGGAACAAATCAGACAAGAGAGATGTCAATGCATCTTTGTTAAATTCTTCAGACTGGACGTGTTTTGATATGGAAGGCACAGGACATTGCAACAACGGCCTGAAAACTACCAGAGTCACTCTTGCTTCTCCATGGAGTCCAACAAAAGCTCTTGAAGACTACTGAGAGCCTAATAAAGATTTTTTATTATTATTTTCATGGTCTGAAAAACTCTGTAGAAACATCTGATTTTGTGCACTGATATAGTGAATTTTAGGTTAAGAAATATACTTAGAATAGATAAACTTATTAAACTACAGAATTCAGGCTGTTTGTTGTTGTTGTTTGCATGTTTGGATTTTTATTTTTTTTAGATTTGATTACATACGAGTCTTAGTAATGTGCTTTAGCCACAGTGTAGAATGAAAGCTCTCAATATATCCACTGGACCATTTAAGTGGTTAACGTATATTTTCAAGGAGGAAAAAAAACCTATCTATTAAAAGTTTTCTAATGCATTATTTAGCTCAAAATGTGATTATAATGCTGTTAAAGCATCCCATTTAATTAAATTACATACCAGCACCCAAAACCTACAGATGCTCCACAACTCAGTATTACTAATGTACATTGCTTCAGTTATTTTCTACAGTTCATGTATCTGTTTGACATTTGGATATCTTCTTAAAGATTGTCTTAACAATGTCTTAACAATGTCTTAACAATGAATGGGATAAAGTCTGGAAATATATTTAATGACAAGGTCTTGCCCTGCCTTACATTATTCCTTCTGGAACTGTAATTTACAATCCCCCTATGACTCATCAGTATAAGATTTCATTTTTCTTGCTTTCCAAAGTATAGAAAAATTTCAACTTGCTATTGCTCCTCTGACTAGCATCTCTGCTTAAAACTACACATAATGCACCGAAGTGTTATACAGGTATTACAGATTGTGCAATCCTTTTTTTGTTCAAAGACTGCTGTAAAAAGCAGCCAGAGAATATTTTCAAGAATTATACCATCTGATTTAGATTGCATAAAATACTCCAGATTAGAAAAGTCTGGATACTTATAGGAATTTTTGCTATTTGCTATTTTTATTTTAGTAACTCAAGAAAAGGGAAAGGGGTGAAAAAAAAGCATCGTAAACATGCAATATACAATCACCCAAAAGCTTTTTAAACTATCTTTCCTTAAGATAATCTTTGAATAAAATCGTTTAGTATTTTAGTTAGAAAAGGTAAAATTAAACATTAGTTTCCATTAGAGGTTTTGTGCATAAGAACACTCAGATTCTTTTTCAATTTTTTTTCTCCTGAATCTTTCCAGACCTTTTTGCATATCAAAAAGAATGATGTGAACCTGGCATGCTAATGAAAAAAAAACTCCTCTTTTAAAAGGTTAAGTGGAGCGATGCACTCACCTGAGTGACATTCAAAGTCTAGATGCCGATATTCATATATCATTAGAAAGTTAATATTCGTTTATTTGCCAATAAGAAATTCACACAGCTCTCATACCTCAAGATCTTGGCAATAGGAACAGATTTCTCTAATATTTTTGTTTCCTCCTTCACTGCCTAGAGAGACAACACAGTGAATCTAAATGTGGCAAAGAGATTTCATTTTTTCTATCCTATTACAAACTTCTGCTCCTGCTGTTGCCATTACTTTGCCTGGAAAGAGAACAGAAAGGTACTGGGAACCAATTTATTCTTCCACTTCTGCTGAAATACCCTCTTTGATCTTTGTAGCCTTGTCTGTTTTACATTTTATAATGACCTAACTGTATTGTTTAACCATTTAAATTGTTACCAGCACAGAAACGGCAGTATCATCCTGATTGCAGATGATTTTTATTTTTGTATAAAAGTGTTTAAACTGAAGGAGCTGTTTTTAAGCGGCACTTACAGCAACTGCTACCACAGAGCTGGGTTTTGAGAGGTAAGAGACAAATTGAAAGAATAATGACCTTGTAACTTAGGTTCTCATTATGCATAGCTTACTTTGCTTCCTATTAGCATGAATTCCCTAAAATAAGGAAGCTTTTACTATTTTACTTTATCCATAAATTAAATTCACTTTTACAGTACTGGCCTGCAGTTTTGCCTCATTTCTGTTTTTTCTTATCTCAAAAGAGAATGATCATAAATGCTAAATTGACAAAATATTTAAAGTAACATTATTCAGGCCTAATATACTGAAAGATTAAGACAGGAACACAACAATGGAATTTAAGCACATGTATAATTCCATTCCTATTCAGGTAAGTATTTAATCATGTTCTTAAATCCTCTGTGAAACTGGGGCTTATCATACAGCTAAGTATTATCAGCAATTTGTTATGACTATTTCGCTGCATCATATGAGGAGTAATGTATGTTTTAAACTTTTTTAACTTATTTTGGTTTGATAATTTGAGAAGATCAGCACAGAAAACATTCAAATGGAAGTTTTAAATAGTGATCAAATCAATGATAGAAATATAATGAAGGAAATAAAATGCAGTTTTAGAACTCCTCAATTTTTACTACCAGTAGTTTCATACTTTTTTTTATCACCTGTGCTCCAAGACCTAGGCACAGATTTGACAGTACTTCACCTGTTATCAAGAAAAAGCAGTACGCCATTAGGAAGCTGCTTTAGCATTTTATGGAATTAGGCTCCATATTTATAATAAATGTCTCCAGTTATACACTTCTAATATAACCATATTCCAAAATTCTCTTGAAGCATGTTCTCAGTAATGCATTTTCTCCCAGAAACACTGATGAATTAAATCTGAGGCAGCAAACAGAAATTACATTAATCCATCTTGTAGATTACAGTAATGTATATCTGCTAACTTCCTCATTTATATTGCTACAAATGTCTCATTAATCTATTATGCCCTGAACTTTTGTTCTCTACACTGCATTAAGAGCAGTGGAGTAGATAAACTATGTGCAGTGTATTAAGGGAAAGGAAGAAATTATGATTTTGTCACTTACTAAGTGATTTCCACATTTTCTTTCTATGTGTTTCTGCTGCAAGTTATCATTTAGGCACTAATACTTCCATTAAACTTTCAAATGGGCTTTATTTCTGTATAGAAATCATTGAAATGAATCAAATCATCTGTTACTTTGTTCAAATGGGTTGCATCCAAGTGCTTCCTCCTGTTTTATACTAGGGTTGTATGTTCTAGAAAAAGGAACTCCTCCAGTCCATCTCCATTTTCCCTACTACGGTGCATATTGGACTGCTGCAAAGAGTAAACTAACATATTCTTATTGATACCTACCTAGATAAGAGCAAGAATTTTAAAAGAACTTGGTAACAAAAACAAAGCTTTCTAACTTTCATACTAAATATGGCCATGAGGCTATTATCACGCATCTGTTTCTTATGAAGTCTTACAGCCTAATTTAAAGTGATGCTGGCCATTATATA
The DNA here is from genome assembly GCF_000705375.1 of Tinamus guttatus. The sequence goes on along the minus strand of NW_010589451.1, from coordinate 103,132 downwards.
ACATAGTAATACTATTTATCAGTAAAAATCATTTAATTTAGATTTTTTTTTATTGGCTTATTTGTAGTGCTTTAATTTAAAGCTCTAAACATATCATAAACTTCCATTAGTATACTTCAACTCATCAGCCTTCAAAATATTCACAGATGTGTATTCATTGCAGTAGAGAATTTGGCATAAATTGAGTTTTCATGTTTCCACTTCAAATCTTTGATTCTCGAAGTAAAATAATAGTATTCTTTAGTAATAATCTCAGTAATAAAGTAAATTTATAATAATAATATATTTATAATAATAACAATATTCTATTTTGCTTGTCTGTCTGCAAAATTAAACTCAAAACACAATGTAAAAATCTCTTCCTAACACTAGAAAATTCCTCATAAAAGTACAGTTTGAACTCAAAGTCATTGGCAGAAAGTTGAACATAATAGCACACATTGCCATCAAGACTGAAAAATAAATTCTCTTCAAAAGGAGAGAAATCTGGATTTGACTGAAAAGTTCTCATCATTAACAAAATAAATATATTAAATCAATAGTAATTTCCCCAATATTTTTATAAAATATTAAAAAAAAACAGAGCTAATAACTGCAACTACTTTTCCTATTCTTTCTCATAAAGGATGAGAAATATTAAGGAGTTCAGTAGAGGAAGGATGTTCCTTATCTTTTGATACTATGTAAGTATTGTAAATAGTATAAATGTAAGTTTAGATGGGAAGTAAATTCTTAATGATCTGATGCACTCACAGTATAATGCTATTATCAGTGCAACAAGCACTGTTTAACATCAGTGACATGGATGAGAGCACCGAGAGCATCTGCAGCAAGTTCGCTGATGACAAGCCTGGGAAGAGAGGCAGATACACCAGAGGGCCCTGCTGCCATTCAGACAGGCTAGAGAGATGGGCAGAAGAACCTCATGAAGTTCAATAAAGGCAGGTGCAAGTTCCCGCACCTGAGGAACTCTATCCTGGGACCTCTCCAGTTTGATATCTTTGTCAATGACCTAGAAAAAGTGACAGAACTCACTGTCATTAAGGTTGCAGATGAAGGGCAGGGCTGCCATTCATCTCAGAGGCTAGAGGAAGGAGGCACAGGAATCTTATGAAATTCAGCAAGAATAAATGCAAAGTCTTGCCCCTGTGACAGGAGCATCCCTTACAGAAACAGAGGCAGGGAGCTGCCTGGCTGGGCAGCAGTTCTGCAAAAAGGTGCTGGGCAACTTCGCAAACACGACTTGAACACAAGCCTACTGCTTGCGCTAGCACAAGGAAGGCCAACAGCATCCTGGGCTATATTTATACAGCACAGACTGAAGTTGAGGGAAGCACTCAAGCAATTTCAAAACCTCATCTAGAACAGTGTCAGTTTTGGGCCCCCCAGTGCAAAGAGGTTACCAAGTAACAGCAACGAAACCATTGGAGGGCCCCGAGATGGACACAGGCCAGAGGGCCTGCCTTGTGAGAAGCTGAGGGACAGGCTTGTTCAACCTAGAGAAAAGAAGCCTTCAGTGAGACCTAACAGCAGCCTGATACAATCTTCAAGAAGGTCAACAAGACAACAGAGCCAGATTTTTCATGGTGTTGCCTCTTGGTTGGAGGAGAGACAATGGGCATTAACTGAAACCAAGGAGATGCAGATTGGATATCAAGAATATATTTTCATGCTGAGGATAGTAAAGCTGTGGTACAGCCAGCACAGAGACAGCTGTGCAGTCTCTATCCTTGGAAGCTTTCACAACCCAGCTGGACAAAGCCTTGAGCAACTTGGTCTAATTTCATAACTGACCATTCTTTCAGCAGGTGTCATGGAACAAGTGGTGTGAGGCACGCCATGTAATGCCCTTCTTGTATGAGAAAAATAATAATATGTTATATTGACACGGATAGTGGTTTTTAGCAAGATTCTATGGCAAGGTTACAGCTTTTTACTGCATAGAGAATAAGTTTCTACAAAATTACCAGGGAGACACTGCTGTTGAGTCTAATAGATTATGTTCACAATTAATCCTTGTTACAGATCAGTAAAACTTACCAAGCACTATAAAATCTTTGCATGCTACGTTCACTTGTTGTGAATCTGTCTCTGATAATCCCATGGGCTAGTGCTCTAGAAGGCAGGGGGGCCCAAGAGAGCTGGTTAGTTTTCAAGCGGCACTTTCTCCACGTCCAGCAACAGTGCATCCGAGAGGGGACCTGAGCAGTGTCTAGAAGTACCTCAAGGGAGGCAGTGAGGAGGATGGTGCTGGTCTCTTTTCAGCGGTGGCCGCTGACAGAGCTAGAGGCCACTAGAGGCCAGGAGCTGAAGCATCAAAAGTTCCACATGAACTTAAGGAAAAATTTCTTAACAGTGAGGGTGACAGAGCACTGGAGCAGGCTGCCCAGAGAGGTTGTGGAGTCTCCTTCTCTGGAGATCTTCAAAACCCGCTTGGATGCAGTCCTGTGCCACGTGCTTTAGGTATCCCTGCGTGTTACAGATCATTGGAACTTACCAACTCTAGAGGTCCCTTCCAACCCTAAGCATTCTATGATTCTATGATTCTATGATAAGGGATTCCTCAAGCTCAAGGAGTAACCTTGAGATGTCCCTGCTCAAGGGGAGATCCTGGCATGCAGCCCATTGCCGTGCAAGGATAACTTGACGGGCTATGGGGCTGTTTTCCTATTTATGGAGTGATTTATTTATAGTCATCTTCTCATATCGGCTGAATTTTTGCTGAAATCATTAGTTCTCAGCTACTGTGCAGTTGTTATCTCTCTCCCCAGAGGCCATCAGAACATATCCCAGCAGGATGCAGCCATATGGTTAATGTTCAGTGGGCAGAGGAGGGAAAGATATGGGGAGGCAAACACCTTGATCAGATGAAGCCACTGGCAATTAACACCTAAATAGAACCCTATGTGTGGGAGGTCAGGTCAGGCTGGGCAAGGAGCACATCTGTCACAACAGGAGATTGAGCCAGATACCTCCTGACATCTCTTTCAGCATGAA
>NW_010589451.1:67306-100092 GCF_000705375.1 Tinamus guttatus | reverse complement strand
CTATTAAATAAAGCACTGGAACAGAATACATTAGCTCACTGCTGCTCTTTGCTGTTATGGGAGTAACCCATAATGCAGATAACCACAGACCATATTGCTCTACTTGGCAATAGCATGTTCAGTGAACTATAGGGAATTAGACACCATGCTAATAACTGAAGGAAAAAAAAAGAAAAACAGGAAGAATAGGGAGTATTGGTAGAAACAAGTGCTGCTTATAGATCTGATGTGTCACTGATCCATAATATGATGCCGAGTAACTGTTTACTGACACTCACAAAGTCTAAAACAAGCTTTTGCAAACCCTGTTTGTTTTTTTAATAGCTCTCTCAGAACTCAGTATAACTGAAACACAAATACCTTTGTACCTCTATGAGGGACACATAAGTAGGCCCTAAACTATTGCTGTGACAGAAACTATCCCTGTCTATGGACTGTTAAAAGGTAACAGGCTTGTTTTTCTTGGTAAAGTACTATTATTTCGAAGTAATGCAACTATACTGCGGGTCAATGAGAGAAATAAACCAATTGTTTGGAAAGAGCTGAAAGGCGTTATGAAGGGAAAAACCTTTAAGTAGCCACAGTATCTGAACCTTTCAGTTTATTACCAGATGCTAGCTTAGGTGGGTGACCAATACATTCAATATAACTAGTGACAGGAAAGATTAAAAAGATGGATAGTTAGCTCCTTACTATACAAGTAAGGAAGAAATCTTCAGGAATCACATCAAAGTATGAAGACCATTCATTCAACTGAATGAATACTTGTACTAAAGTATTTCTGATAAAGTGTATGATTTTCAACAAATGTCCATGAATAACAAATACCAACTTATTGTAAAACAGAAATGGAATATAATTATGATGCTGCAAGCATTTACTCAACTATGTAAAATGCTCATTCCCATGTATGAAAATCACAGAGATGGAAAAGACTTATGATAATATACTATTACATATGCTACTGATATACACTACTTCCCTAGAACATATTTACTTGCATCAGGTGCACTGCACTTTAGTATAGCTGTTGTTCCATTATTCTTTCCAAACATCATTTTAGAGTTTGAGATTTTTATCTTCCATCAAACTGCCATTTCTACCAAGCTCTTATTTAGTCTATATTGTCATAATTCTTAATTTGTTCCCTAATGTTCCTAGCACTATCCAACCACATATTACAGCTAGTATTCTTTTGATCTTTTCTCCTTGAACTTTTTGAATAACACCAGATGCTAGAATTTCTTTTTGATTCTTTATTGATAAACTGGCCTCCATCCTTTCAGTCTTTCTTTGTCCTTTCTAAAACCATTTTGGAGTTGTCTTCCCAAAATTCCAGATGTGCTATAGCAGAAAGGAGGATCATCATGTCTTGTCCTAGGAAATACAAGCAACACAGAACTCTATCTATTGTCTAGTACTTAATCACTCTGCTAAGAAAGGGGCTCAAAGGAGCCCACTTACATAACTCTTCAAACTAGAGCTGTGATTGTCATTTACAACAAGGAAATACACATCAGTCTGACTGAAAAAAAAGAAAAAGAGAAAAAAAGAAAAAAATACCCGAGAACATAAATAATAGAACCTTAGAATAATTTTGTTTGGAGAGCCTTCTAAAGGTACTAGTCCAATGGCTTGCTCACACTAAAACCATCTTCAAAGTTATATGATGTTGCTCAGAGTCTTATTTAAGTCAAGCCTTGAAAATCTCCAAGGTGAGGAGTTCTACACCCTCTCTAGAAAACCTGTTCCAGGGCTAACGCATCTGAAAATGCATCCTGAAATTTCCTTATGAAAATATTTGTTGTAAGCAAAGTTAAGCATACGCTCGCAGTCTTTTGCTGAGGCAATACAGTTTCGTGAACTGAAGGTTGCATTAGGTATAGGAAAATAAAGAAATGTGGAATGAAATACAGCTTTCAACATGCAGTAAGCTAATATTCATAAGGCAGTTCAATTTTTTAAATTCCACATAATAAATTACCCAATTAAAACCTAACAAAGAGAGAGAATATTAAACTAACTCTGAGAAACCAAAATGCCTTTGATATCACGCCTTCAAAAATCTCTGTTTCTTAATTAAGCATGAAAATACATGAAGAGACTTTTTGGATCTGTTGAAATTATAATTTAGGAGATACACAAATCAAGCAACAATTTAGGAGCCTGAAATTTACTCACTTCATCATTTCAATAACACAGAAATTACTGAAAAAAAATTTATACAATATATATAACTTATCAAAAAAGATGCAAGTTAATCTTCATAGTGCCATCATTCAAGTCAGGACAGGAAATGAAGCTCAGTTTAAACTCCAGAATAATATTTCAAATGTATTGTCTTGCTAATCATATATTTAGTCTATAGTCTATAGTTAGTCTATAGTCAGTCTATAGTCTTTAGCATCAAATCAGTCTTTAGCATCAACTACCGAAATAACTAAATATGATACATCGATGATATCATTGATTATGAAATATCATACTCATTAATAATTAAGTTGACAACATAAAAAAGTTTTTCAGTAGTTGAGGAGGTATTTTTCATAAAACAAAATTATTTTAAACTGTACATGGAATTGTTCATTATTGATATTCTCTTTGATGTGAAGACTGATTTAGAAACAGATACTCAATAGTAATCACGGAATTACAAAATTTTTGAGGTTGGAAGGGACATTTGGAGATCATCTATTCTAACTCCAAAATAGGCCTTAATTGTTTCTAGCACCACTGTTTGGGACTGCCTTCCTGATAGCAGCTGTAATTAGATATTAGATATCTAGATATTATCTAGAATATAATCATTAATATTCCATGCCAGCTTTCTACCTTATATTGAAGGTTTGAAAAATGCAACCAGTGGAAAGAAACTGGTCATATCAATTAAATACTTGCACTTTTCCTGATAGCTCCACACCTGCTAGCACAGGGGTTCAGCTATCTGTGATCCAGGCCTCGATCTGATGCATCCCAGATGTGTGATCTTGACTCAGATATACTAGAACCAAACAAGATAAGAAGAATAAAACATAAAGGTGAGATGCTTGGGACATTAACAGCTTAAGGATTCAAGCGGAGAAAAAAAGGTATGAAAAGGTAGACAATGGTAAAGAAAAAAAAAAGAAAACAAACAAAAACAGGAATGGAAAGTCAATAAAGCTTATGTTTCCGAATCTAAGACTGGCTGCCTATTAAAGACCCATTGTGGTCATAAATGTGCTAATGGTCATATGAACTAAGCTAAGGACTAGTAACTCATTGGTGTGAACTATTGAGTGTATATTGGCCAACAGTTCTTTTTTTTTTTTTTGTATTCTTAAGCTATGTATATCCTTCTTCCCCATGGTAAATGTTACTAAAACAAAAATAACCCCAAAAAGACAAGGTTAGAGTGCAATAGACCCATGCAGTGGAATATGCACTGAAACTGGGAAGAGGTGACTTTTCCAGCAGAGATGTCTTCACCTTTTCAAACATCCAATAAGAATGTTGTAAATCACATATTAAACACATTTTGTAAACAACTGATTCTATAAAATAAATGTTGAGAACACTGATTAGCGTTCGATTAGATACCCAAAGAGGCTATGATGAAGATTATTTTATAGTTCTAATGCAAGTTGCACCACAGTTGCTCCATTGCTACCAAGCCAGAATCGGTCACTTCATCCTCTGAGTAGCTATATACTGTCAGACCAAGGTATCTACGAAGTACCTGAGCGAGTTCTCTACAGTCTCTGGCTTCAGCATATATGAGGTGGGTGGTTGGACACTAACAATCCCTGGATTAAGTATTTTGTTTTCTAATATTTATATTATTCCAACACTACATTTCTGCAAAATCTCCCAGACTGTCTGAATTTCTCTCTATAAAAATACAAATGTGGGAATTCGGGCCTGCAGTACTTCAGTTTTAAAGGATGAACATTGATTATGGTTCTGGCTTTCCTGGACTACTGTGATTTATCGGAGAGTACAGTACAATGTTAACAACTTTAAAAGGTGCTCAGTAATTTTGTGCACATTTCTACCATATTATTAAAATCTGCATTCTGTTTAAAGTTTAATTTTAAAAATAATTGCCCCTTATTAAAATCTCCCACATTACATTATTGCTGGTCATGCAGAAAATTACTTTGCTGCAGGAAACAAAACCATGCAATATAATCACTTCTGTCCTAGAGACAAAAGAAAATTGGTTTAATCATACTTCAAAATCTTGAAAGTGAAGTGCTTTGTTTACTAAGCTGAGCCATGGATGTCAGCGATGACAGAGAAAAGGCTCAGTGTTTGTAAGCCTCATGGACCTTTCAGCAGCTTCTTGAAATCAGGAAGTTAGTTAGTTCCTAGGTCTCTCTGGGATAGTGCAATTTGAGCATTAACTGCCATGTCATATCTTGCAATCAAATCAAACGGAAAATAAGTTCCAAGCAAGAAAGACAACTATGAAAACTATTATAATAGTGAATTAAGTGATCCCATTCACAACATGTATTCTTAATACTGGAAATCCACATTTTATTCACAATTGACTGTATACAGGAAGTTGGACAAAAATAGGCTTGCCATTTTTTTCCTTGTTTTGTTCAAAAGAGAAAAGAGCATGAAACAGGCTTCAAGGCAGACAGATTGTAAGAAAAACCCCATGCATTTCTGAATATTATTTTGAGAAAATGTTTATATTTCTTTGAGCATGGGCCGCACAAAGTGCAACAGCACAAAAATACTGGAAAGATGCTAGAAATTAATACTATTATATTTTTTAAATGTACATCCTATTCAAGATAAAGCAAGTTTTATGATGTCAGTGCTGAACGTGCAACCTAGTCTATCAAACCATAACATAATTTTAAAGGTGGAATTCCCCATGTCTATATCTGCCCACCACACTGACCTCCTTCACAGGTTGCAGAAGAATGTGACGTGAACTGTGGAGACCTGAGTAAACAAAGATCCTATGTCTTACAGCACTATAATTCAGAGCTAAATGATAAACAAAACACCTTTAATGAAACAGCAAGAACAAGGCTGCTATATGAGTGAGGACGAGCCGGGAGCCGAGCATACTCAACTCTGACAGTGCCCTCCACAGCAAGGTGTGTCCCATCCTGTCACTGCATCCAAGCAAAGCCAGGGTTGGAGGCAGTGATAGGTCCCATGAACTGTCCCAAGTTCATGAGTCAGGGCCAGAGTCAGGAGCAGTGGGAGACAAGGCTGTTTAGAGGTGCACCCATGGCACAGCTCAGGTAGGTGCTCCAGCCTGAGTCCAAATTTAGCCCCTAGACCAATGTGCCAAGGCTGTGTGGAGGTCCTAGTTGAGGCAAGACAGGGCAGTTGGGGCCTACTGGTACACCCAGGACCCTGACCATAAACCACCACCACCACCTAATAAGATGACTATTAGGGATGTGACAAGGATTAAATCCCATCTGCACAGTTCTCAGTGCTTTCCTCTCCCCCGTCCTCCCCCCGCAAAAAAGTTATGAACTGAAGGACTCTATCTTGGGACTTATCCAGATTAATATCTTTGTCAATGACCTAGAGAAACTGATAGAACTGACTCTCATTAAGGTTGCAGATGAAATAAATCAGGACAGAGTCAGGCAACGTGTTCAAGGGCAGGCCTGTCATTCATCTTAGAGAAGCTGGAGGAATGAGCCAGAAGGAATCTCAGGAAATTCAACAAGGACAAATGCAAAGTCTTGCCCCTGGCAGAGAAGAACCTCTTGTAGCAATGCAGGCAGGGAACTGTGTGGCTGGGCAACTTAGAAAACATAACTTGAACAAAAGCCAGCAGCAAGGGCTAATGGCTATATTAATGCAAACTGGACTATATTGATGCAAACGTAGAATACTGCATCAAGTTTTTGGCTGCCCAGTTCAAAACATTCAGCAGTGAGCCCCCAAACTGGTCACGGGCTGGAGCACTGGCCCTGTGAGGAGAAACTGAGGGACTGCAGTTTGTTAAGTGTGGAGAAGAGAGGGTTTCAGGTCATCTAGAAGCAGCCTGGCTGTAACTACAAAGGGTTTACCAGGATGGAACACTGCCTGGTGGCAGGCATGAGAGGAAATGGGTAAAAAATGGAAAAAGAGTTTCAGATTGATTTTAGAAAAATATTTTCATGCTGAGGACAGTCTGACAGTGGAACAGGCAGCAGAGAGGCTGTGTAGTCTCTATCTTTGGAGGTTTTCACAATCCAACTGGATCAAGCCCTGAACAATATGCCATGACCTTGTTGGCCCTGCTTTGAGCAGAGGTTGAAATACAGACCTCCTAGGATCTCTTCCAACCTTAACAACCCATAAAATGCTAAATATCTGGTCTAAACATCATTAGACAGTGTGTAGGCTCATCTGATTATTCTAATCAAAGTTATCCCAGACACTGAAATGCACTCATTGTTCTGGATAAACAGCACACATCATGACAAACAGCCAAAACACTTTGCAGTTTCAGAAAAAAAAAAAAAAGAAAATGCATTGACTGTTGAAATGAATATTCTGTCTGTAAACAAAGTTTGAGACAGAATTATCATATGAAAATTGAAAGTAACCTATTCATTTAAACCTCATCAAGAATGACTCATATCTAGATATTCAAATATTGACAGTGCTTTAAAACTTTTAGGGAAGATGTACAATTGCCAAATAAGTCCGTAAATATATACATATATACACACAGATATATGCTTGAAAATATACTGATCTTGAAAATCAAATTATTAATTTTGATTCTGATTTTAGAGCTAAAAAGATTTTTGATACTTTGTGGGAAAGACTCTCAGAGCATCTGTCTAATGAGATAGATAGAAAAGAAGAATGTTTCTATAATTACATCGTAAGTGACCTACCCGTGACGTGACATTTTCTGCTTGAGCAGATAACCAAAACAAGAAAATAAGAGATAGTGTTCTATCTTCACAGATGAGTTTTCCTTTTTATAGAATTGATAAAATGTGGGGAAATTAAAAAGCTTGGAATCTTATGGGTTTGTTTGTTTGTTTGTTTGTTTTGTTCTGTTTTAACCCAGTAGTTTGGTCTAAATTTACTAACCTGAAAATATTAAGCTCATCGACTGCTTGTTGATGTAGTGGTGGAAAATGCTAAAATGCTAATGAGCAAATAATGAGTGCACAATGCAGTCTTACCTAGTGCAAATCCATAAGCTTAAGTGAAAGTTCAATAGAGGATCTTCCCACCGTTGAGAACATATTGCCTTTTGGGATAGACTTCTCTGAAGAAATTACAGACATTCCTTCAGGCAGGATTTAGAAGAAATTTTAGAATGCATATTTTCTGCATCTCTAACTTATCCCTTGTCTCAGCACTTCCAGTATTTCTGTGATCATGGCTGCTAGACGATGGAACACCCACTGGTGGATGAATTGGCTGCATAGGAGTATATATAAGGAAAAAGGTATTCGTATACATTGACCTACTGTAAAGGTTAATTTGCTTTAAACTACCTTTTGCAACCTCTAAAAATGCAGAAAGGATGCAGAGAGGATGAGAGCACAGATTATCATATAAAGGCAAATTGTCCTGACTCTTCTAAGACATTTAGGTATCAGATTGGTAATAAAATCTAATGATAAAGTGTACTTTTAATAGGCCTTGCAGAATATTCTTTCAATAAAATTTTAGGGGATCAATAAAATGTTGCTAGAATTTATGCATTAGTGCATAACGGTTGAGAAGCTTTCAGTAATTTAAAGGGAAATTTAATATTTGATATAAATACTTTAAGTGTGTCCCTTTAGAGAGAGAGAGATAGGGACCAAATTTTCACCTATTACAAATAACAATGTCTAATTGTTCTCAGATGAATTCAACTCATTTACACTGTCTGTAAAAATTGTTAATTTAGCCTATGCCACATGAGCGAGTGGTACATAAACCAATCTCTAAAATTCTATTTCATATACAATTTTTAGCACCTATTCAACTTTTCTCTTTGCTATTTAGGAAGAGTGATTATCTACTGAAGATTCTGTTCTTCTGTTTCTTCTTGGACATTTCTCCTTATAATAATCAGCAAGTGCCAGCTTATCACACAACGGACAGTGCTTTTCTGGTATTAAGGCGCATAATTATCCATTGTTAAAAATCATTTTCAGGGTTTCAAAAGATAACAACAAATATTCTAACGAGAAAATGATTATATTTCTCACCAGCAAATATGACTCACGAACAACAGCAAGAATTGTTTTAAACCTTCCCTATATATATACATACATATACACACGCACACACATACATAGAATTTACAATAAGAAAATGAATATAAGTTGGTATAAGAAATGTTTTGATTTAAAATGACTTTCTACTGATTAACTAAAACTACAAAAGTTGCAATTCACATTGTGTAGCTTTGTGAAATGGATGAAACAGTGTTATTCTCAATAGAATTAATATTGGTTGTCCTTGGATATATTAGTAAACTCCAATAATTACAGCCGCTGCTTATGCAATACAGATAATTTGTCTGCAGGCTACAACTAGCAACACGGCCAAAAAAAAAATGCTAGTGTCAGAAAGAGAGAAGAATTTTTGTGAAATATAGTCAAATACAGAATGTGTCAAGTTGAAATAGCAAGAAAAACAACTCTTACCAGCAGGGACTGTGGAAACCCCAATTTCCATCCTTTGATATTTGAAATTTTCTGAAAACTTTACATGAGGGTGAGGCCAAAAACTTCCATGTTTTCTCAAAATCAAAATCCTATTTGTTTTTCCTGAAGAAATAAATTTTCTAGGGGAGATGTTCCCTTGGAATATTTTTATTGGAATATTGGAACATTTCCAGCTCAAGCTGGAACAGTTAATTTTGCAGCTAAGTGTACAGAGACAGCATCACATACTGAATCTGCTTTCTATTTTCCCATTTAAAATTAAATGCCTCAAGCTGTAGATCATCAGAACTCATTTTCCAGAAACTAGCAGAATACAGTTTGATGGATTATGATCAACAATGAAAACATATTCCACATAGAGAGCTGAATTGATTCTCTTTTGTTTGTCATATGAGAATTCGATCATTCTCTGTCTCCTGGCTTTGATGATATCAGGAGATTAATGCAGTTTGATAATGTCAGAGAGAGTAAACAGTAAGAGGTAACACTTCTGGTTCACCCCGAAATGTATTAAAGTAAATATTTAAACAAGAGAAATTAGCAAGAGAGACAAGAGGAAAGAGTTTGGATGTCATCAGTAATATTCTTCACTAATTTTATAACTGAAGCAACAAGATTTATTCTTGGGATGGGGAGGAGGGAATTTGGCACTAGTTTTTAAAAGGAGGAGTTTTTTGTTCTTTCAATATTTTCTCATGAAGCATTTTTGCTCAGGTTTTATATAAATAATTTTCATCAGCTGAAGATCAGGAAGACAGTTATCTTATTCCTTAGAAATAAAGGTCAGTAAGATACAGAAATGAATATTCCATTAATGAATGTCTGTAACTCTAAAATAAGGTACAATGGTTTTCACTATGACAGAGACTGTGAGGGGACTGAATCTTCATATAACTGATACAACAAGTAGGACAAAGGTGTTCGTACCCTGAAAGTCTAGCCTTTCTGATAAAAACATTGATAATAACAGCAATTCTTGATCAGCAACTTTCCTTTAGGAGAAAACAAACAAACAAAAAAAAAACACCTCATGATTCATGATTCGAACGAATCCTTTAACCATGAACCTTGATGACATGGAAACTCAAGGCATGGAAACTCGTAACAGAAATCAAAACTTTCTTTAATTGCTGATGTGTAGTATACCAAATATCACTGTTGCCTTATCTGTGGTACACCTCAACTACCTAGTTTTCAGTTTTATTCACATCTCTGCTAGTCATTGAAACTGAGAGTTATTGACCATCAGCAAATCAATGAAAATCATCAGCATTATCACTGCTGCTTCAAGTCAAACCATCTTTCCTTCAATAAATACTGCAAAGCAAGGATTGAAAGACAGAAGAGGATCATGTGATGGCCTTAAGAGGGCAATAGGGATAGAGGAAGAATTAATTATATCTCCCTGTTGTACTTTTTTCAAAGTAAAGCGCTGGACAAATCAAACTTTGTTGTGTGTATCACCACAAAAAAAAAAGTTTTTTTTTTCTTGTAGATGATATCATCAGTAAGGTGCTTAATATTATAAGCAGGTCTGCATAGATATAATTCAGGTCTGCATAGATATCATTGATGAGCAGTCTCCAATCCAAACATTTGCAAGGATGTTTCTAATTATACAAGCATAGTATCATATGGAAACAATCATGAAAAGGATATAGCTAAGGTTGAGTTTGATAGCACTGAGTAACATTTCTTTAAGACATCAATACAGCACAGGGTGGTGTTTCATGAATAAGATCATTAACTGTACATCTACGACTGGATGGTCAGCTGCTGCCTTAGTGATGTGAAGAGATAGTATTAATTTAAGAGTTTAAAGCCAACTAGTTAGAGTCAGTTAAATCTTTGTGTAGAAGCTGGGGAATAAAATAAAAAAAGCAAATGGAATTATGTTTACTTCCAAAGAGGATGGGGGGAAAAAGCTATTTTAATTGTGAACAGAGGTAACAGCATATATGTTTAATCCAGTTTAACTTGATTTGCCTTAATTCAATTCAAAAACATTGTTCAATATTCTATCACTTTGTGGATAAATATCCTGCAAATGGAAACACTGTTTCTAGAAATGGAGATTCTTATTTTAAATCAAATGTTGGGATCTACAAGAGATGGCTTCTAAAAATAGAACCATTTTACAGTAAATAGCATTTCTTAAAATACACTAGTTTTTACTTAGCTAAATGGATCACATACACCTATCTGGCAGTTTCCAAGAATATTTAAATTTCGCAGATAAAACCATTTCAATGCATACATGTGCAAAACGATATATACACAGTTAATGAATCCCACAAAATCATTAGCCATTCACTGACTTTCTGTGAAGCAACACAATCAGAGCTTATGAGAAGAATAACAATCTGTAGATACTCAGTGCAAAACCAAAACAAACCCAAATTACAATAATATAAAATTTCTGCACAACAGAAATGGCATGTGGGAGGGAGAAGGAGGAGTTTAAAATAGTTAATTCAGGTAAAGGTAAATTATAATTTATAAATACTGCTTAGAACAAACTAATGGCAAAATCATTTGTATGACTTAAGCAAACACAGGCTTCAGAACTGTTTAATACTAGGATGCTTTCTCACTCCCCATTAATAGCAATGGTATATATTAAACTGCCACACTAGCAACCAAAGACAAACCTCTCTTAGCAATATCCAATTATTATTATGGAAAGATAAAGCTGTCCTAAACCTATCAAGATATAATCCAACAACAAGCTCTGTTCTCAGTGTATTAGGTATGTTCAATCAGCTCATAAAGCAGAAATATTTTGTGAAAGAAGCTGACTACTCTCCACTAAGAGAACAGAGTCTCTTTTATGGCACAGGAGGTACCACAGGTGTAGCTTTACTGTAGTGATGTGCCATGCACCTTGATCACATCCATACCTCATCAACCACATTAGCCACCTGTGGACACATTAATAGGGGAGTTTCTTATACTACCTCTTCTCAGAAGGTGACTTCAATGCCTTGAACTTTAGTTTATAAGTGGAAAAAGCTCTCAGGGATTGTTTGTTTAGGAAAACAGAACTAAAAAAATAAAAAGTGGCACTATCAAAGGCAGCTATTCAATAGATATCTCATTCTGCAAGTTACACAAAATACCTTTTTTACATCTGCTCCACCTACCTGACTTCTGAATATAGGAGAATATCTTGAATATATGAGAATATCTTAAATCCAAGTGAAGTCCCAAGAATCATGGATCTGACATGACATCTGAAAAACAACAGGAAAGCCCAGGGATTTTGCCAACTTACAAAGCTACTTGCATTAGTAAGATATTTGTTAAATTATTTGTTAAATAAAACTCTCTTCTATCTAGGAGGAAGTAAGAAGTGCAGTGGAGTACACTTAGTGGAGTGCACTGCCTACTGCAGAGGCAGAACAGTCCCATTAAACCACAAAGGTCCATGCTAATCTGAAAGAAAGGTAAATTTAGGAAGTAAATTCATAGGCATATAATAAAAGTCATGTTCTTTCTCAACATTGCATGTAAATAATTTTCAAATAATGATATCGGATATTTCCTGATTTTTTTAAAAAGTGTCTGTATTTCATTTCTATCATTTTAACGATGCTGTACCACTAGCAAGTTAATTGTTAAGTTCCGAAGCATAATTCACTCTTTTAACAGAAAAATCCCACCTCTATTTGATCTCTTGTCATACAGAGTGACAGACTTCAAAAGGATCATGAAGAAAAATTTACGTACAAGCCTTGTTCAAAATTGAATGAACACAGGTAGTAACAAATTTGGAAAACAAGGCTAGGGTCTAGCAGAAATGTTTCAGGTATGTATTTCCTTTAGAGATTTTATCCTAGGGGATAGAGATTTTATCCTAGGGGTGGCTAGGCAGGGAGAATGGATTAGTTTCTCCAAATGCTTTCTGTAATTTTCTTGTACACATTTCTACACTAACCCTTCTGAAAGGAACTGTATCGCATGGATGTGGGTAATAACAAGAGACACTAGACTAAAGGACACAGAAGTACTTTCCAGTTCTACGGGCTTAACCTACAGAAAGTATTGAATCAAAACTATGTCATAGGTAACTGGTTTTACTGGCAGGCACAGAGATAATTCCTTAACAGAGTTTCCATCAGGTTCAGTATTATGGCCATTTCATCACTTTGTCCATATGAGTATGAAATCTCAGGTCTGATCAGCTCTCCATATCCAGAACAGATGAAACAAAACCCCTGTCTGAGACAGAATTTTTTTTTCTACCAAGACTCAATTGAGCAGATATCTCTCAGGATAGCTCAATGCACAATTTATCTTCCTCTAAAACATTGAGCTTCTTCTGGAAGTTATTCTAACCAGACAAATTGTTTCATTCAGGTTGTAGCAATGCCTCTGTGTCTAGTATACGAAGAGAATTATTATTAATGAGATTACTATGCTTAGCTGTTCTCAGAACAATGCACTGATCATTTAATTCGGAGCACTATGAAAAGAGAAAATGTAAGCCATGGAACTATCAATACCTGTTACACCATCTGAACTGATGAAGTATCAAATAAAAGAGCAACCCACCTCCTCGGCATTTTATCCTGTGATATTTTCTAATACACTATGATACTCTGCCCAAGATACCAGACTCTCCTTTGCCTTGTTTCTCAGAGAATCAGCTACAACCGTATCAAATGAGTACAGACACAGTAGCTGCTGTCTGGGGCAGAAATACATACACTCTTCTCAAGGAGGGAAGTGGTCAAGAACAGCATGTTACTACTTTTTTTTCTTCCTCCTCAGAATCCATGGTTACATGTCTGATAGGACAAGAAATCAGTTAAGGGCTTTATAACCCTGGTTCAGCCAGTTTGGACATTTTTATCTGTTCTTGAACATGAAACTGCCAGAGAAGCAAATTTAAGGGAACATGCCAACAGACAAGGCTATCATTACCTGATGAGGCAGGATAACAACCTGACTGGGATGTAGGAAGTCTCACCTTGTGAAAACATAGGAAAAGAAGTTAAACCTCTTAGGACAGAGGATCCAGCTGAAGGGATTGCTCCTAAATAGACCAGAATGGAAATGCCTGGTGAGTAACTGGACAAGAGTGAGTTCAGAAAGGTTGTCTACAAAGACTGCTGCTGTCAAAGACTGCTGCTGTCAACCAGCTCAGGCTCACTAGCCTCAGACATTCAGTTGGAGGTCACAGCAAATGTAAGCAATGCTTTATTCCAGTTTACACTAATACAAAGATCTATAAAAATCAAACAGAAATCGAAAATGTTATGACACTTAATTATCTTGAGTGCCACAGCAAATAGCAGTCTGGATTTGCTTGGCTTTGAACGGCATCAAAGTGTACCACGGCTGTTAGCAGAATATGGATACATAAAGAAAGGTATCAAATGGGAAATTAAAGGGACTACCAAACGCAAACATATTTACTTAGAGTAGTGCAGTCTGATATCTATATAACACAGTGGAAGTATATCCATGAGCTTTCATTGTGTTTCAGTACAGGTGGAGGAGAGCATTAAGAGCTGTCCCGTCTTGCAAACCCTAAGCATCAGTGAGATGTAATGTGGACCAATGATTCATCTAAACACCACATTTAGACTCAGTCGCAATCACGGTAGAAAGTATTCCACGTTTGCTTTGTAGGCATGACATTCTGAAATTATTTTAAAAAGTAAAAGATTATTATTGCATGACAAATTTAAAGTTATTTTCATTTGTATAAGTTACATGTATGATCCACTTGCACACAAGTTAGCACACATTTTGTTTTAGTTCAGACTTAGTTACAACTTCAACAATTCCTGATTGGTAATTTATGCAAGTCCCTACATTATAGTCTCTTGTCTATTTAAAAGACTATGCCTAGGATATGCTTGCATAGGTATGATCTACAAGTATTAAAGACAGCCAAAAAACTTTCTAAAGACAGTGTTTTTTGTTCTTACGTATTTTACTAGCCTTAATAGATGCTAGAGTTGTGCTTCCTTCTTTGATTTTTTTCCCCTTGCGGAGTGGGGGGGTGGAGACAACATGTAAGAAGGGGGCAAAAGCCTTAAATAACTCATAAAATAATACATAAATTATTACAATGTAAAACATATTTTCCAACCATTTTATTTCTGCAAGACCTTCAAAATGATAGTTAAACTTTTCCCAAGCAGTTTTCTTCAAGAATATTAACTATACTGTCTTCTAAGCCACATAGAATCATAGAATCATATGGACAGAAGTACTCCAGACTCAAAGCTTCTCATAGCTCTGATGGAAGTAATCACAATAACCAAGTAACCAAGCCAGAGCGGGCTGGAGGAGGGATAGATGGTGAGGACAACAACATAGTAAAAATCACCTGAGACAGTTGCAACACAAAGCCTGCTTTTAAGAGGCATTCCAAAGTAGTCTTTAACTTGTGGTCTTTTTTTTGTGTGTGTGTGTGGAGAGTCTTCATTAAGGATACAGACTGTTGTATTTGTTTCAAATTGCAGATTTCAGCGCTTGGCTAATCCAAGGACTCCAAAGGAATTAGATGATCATGTCCCTTTTAAATCTCCATGATCATCTAAAGCCACTGGAACATTTTGAAGATCCCAGTCAAAAGTTCCTTCGATTTAACCCAGTCAAGGTAAAATTAATATATTACTTGCTTATGCATTGCATCCTATGCTTATTTACTTTGACAACTTGCGATGAACATAAACATTATGTATAAACTTCTGTTTCTGTTAACAATTTAGTTATCACTGATGTCTGATCAGTAGCACCATATTCCCTCTGTTCTGCTGTTGACCTATATTGTTTTATTATAAATGTTCATTTAATATTGCTTAATGCTAAAATACCTCTTTCGAAAAATAAAAAATAATAATAATAAAAAAAGTGTGTTCTTGCCTATTTGCTAAAGGTAGCCACAATCTGAATGTTAGAAAATGCAAAAAAAAAACCCCTCTCCAAACTACTGATTTTCATTGCTTATTATATAAACCAACAATACAAATTTAATGCATATTTTTACTTGCAGATACAATAAATTAAAGGGATGAGAGCAGGTAGAGACCACTGATTCAAAGTATTATCACAGAAAAATATCTTGGTCCTTCTAAATTATACCTAAAACCTTGTAAGGTCTAAAGTAGTTGTCCATGATGCCCACAACCACTGAAATCTCCAAGATGCTGTATAATTGTCTGAATGCCAAACTGAACATCTGCAGTGAAAACCCAAGTGCTATATCCTGTGCAACTGTCTGACATGAGAGTGAGCAGAGTTTGAGTGACAGTGAATTTTAAAATCTTTGTGTCAAGTCACTGGCTCTTTCAAACAGTAAAAAGCTGATGAACTAAGCTATTAAAGTTACAAAAATCCACTTTATAATTCTGAAAAGTAAATTTAGCTGAACAAACCATATCCCTACTCCCTTCGTTAAGCAGATTTACTTCTCAAAGCTCTCTGGCTGTTAACCTGACAGGACAATTTCATTGCTGACCTCTTCTGATCTTATTAGTTGTAAGCAATTAAGAGACTAATTGAGAATTAGGTTGCTATATAATTTTTCTCATTTAAAGACATCTAAAAAGACCATTTAGCAAAGCTGTACTGCAGTATAACTAACAGGTTGTGCATAGCAGTGATATTTAGTGTAAAATAAAGAACCACTTAAATGCAGTCATCAAGGAAGTTACATCTAGTGTCTCAGGTCCATTCAGCTAATGAGACAGTGCTGGTGCATGGCAAAAAGGAGGAGGAGAAGACAATCATTTTTACCTACTTGTTGGTTTGTCTGGCTCTATACTCACTAGTTACCACACACTGGATTGCCTACGCTCATTCAAGTTACTGGCACCATGGTTTCTTGCCCTGTAACTCCCAGCTCCACTCCAGCTGTTGGCACACAGACCTCCATTCACATATATACAGAATAGAGAGCTAATCCGCAAACAGTTTTTGCACAACCAGTCCTTTATCTCTCTATTGTCCCATGCTTGTTCCTCCCCCAGCCACCCTGAACCCTCCATTTGGTTTCTTCATTAAATATCCTGTAATAAGTCTTGTGCAGTCCCCAAGCTCTGCCTTGTATCCTATATATTCCATGCTCTCTAAAAAATCCCCTCTCAATCTGAAAGGTGACCTGGAGAACCACTCCCACTGATGCATGAGGTGGGTCTCATCCCGGACCACAAGGCTGACATTTTCCTAGGACTTCTCTGGGATGGGTGGGACAGGGCTCATGTCTCTGGATAAATCGGGGTCCCTCCTACTGTTGTGCCTCTATGCTTTGGTGTGTGTGTGTGTGTCAGAACAAGCCATTTATATTCTCCTGCAATGGAGTTAGGAGTAATGCCCTGACTTGGCTACTCTCAGCACTTGCCTGCTCCTGGTGAGCTTTTTGTCACATAACCTAACACTGTCTCTAACCTGCCGTGCTTCTACCCCTCCCAGCAGAGCCTTATGTGCTTAACTGGCCCTTTGCATCTGCAGATACCCACTTATTGTAACATAGCAGTCCTGGGGAAACTGTTAGGAACCCCCAGAACAAACTCGCAGATCCTCTTCTACTTTCAAAAGCAGAAGCTTCTACTACTAGAACAAAAAGTTAGCCCCAGGGTTAGACTTAAACATCTGTTGATGATAGCTGCTAAACAGGAGTTACATTTATATGCCCATCCCAGTATCACAAGGTCTTTAAGATCACCCTTCTGACCGAAGTACACTTGCACCCCAAAACATTAGATAGTTCTCATAATAGTACAATATATGCAACCACTAACAGACACATCAAGAAATATCTTTAGAAGAGAGGCCTTTTTTTTTTTTTTGTATTGATAGCTCACTGTATTACCAGTGACACCTGTCTAATAAGCTAAGTTAAACACCATTATTGACAGCCAAGAGGGAGATATCTGCTGGAATTTGAAAGATCTACGTTTAATCCTAGCTGCACTAGGATTTCCTATTTTCCTATCAGATACATTTGAATAGCAGACTTCTGTCAAAAAATAAACTATTTAGTGAAGATAATAAAGCATTAAACTGGATCTTCTGATGCTGTCATACTAAATTTAAGAACTGCTTTTCAAATATCTCCTTTTTTTCTCTCCTGAAGTCAGGCTCTCTATTTCAGTGAGGTTTTCTCTGTGTTCCACAACAAACCCTACAAAGTACAACTTGTAAGACAGACCATGTTGAGGACCGTGGTGGACAGCAGATGCAATTCTGCAAAGGATACCTAGAAGTGGTCCTCATCAGTCATTTTAATGAAAACATTTAGCTTTACGTATGATCTGTAACAGAAACTGAATGTTAGATGTGAAGACCTAGCAATAATGTGACATTTTCTTTATAGATTTTTTTTCCTGAATCTAGTGCAACTGTTTTCCGAGTCACTTTGAAGAGCAATACTGCATGTCACTAATAGAATTACAAGGCTGGATAATCTATTTAGCTTTTTCTCACAAGTTTGTTCTCCTTTCAAATAGCAGACAGTAGCTACAATGATGGCAAATTATGTGTCTTTTATGCCATATAAAAAAAAGACCAAACAGCAGTAATGCAATTTTTATGTGGACTTCTTGTTTGAAGTATACATTTTCCTTAATCTCCAATTCCCACTATAAGAATATGATTCTATCTATTTGCTCTATGTCTTGGAATGTGAAGTACTTCACTGATAACAAAAGTACTTTACACTAGAAGAAACTCCCAAATAGTATATCTTGAAAAAACCCATATTCATTCATGTGTGCAGTCATAAAGACAAGATATGACATTTACTATGCAACAAAATTACAATGTATTCACAAGTGAAACATTATGAAAATATTTTTTAGAAATCAATTTTTAAGTTATATAAATTTAAGTTGATAAAAGTTATGTTGACAGAATCATAAAACACAAAAATAGCAACATATCCCGAATAATTCTTATGAAACAACTCCAAGGTTTGTGAGATATACATATACAGGTATATACATTTATATTTGTTATATACATACATAAAAATAAAACATACAAATAAATAATATGTATACATATTTTGGGTTGGTGGCTGATTGGGTGGACATACATATGTGTGCACATGCACACACAAAAGAACCAGGAGCATTACATCCCTTATAATAGCCAATTCCCCAGAATAACACATAAGTTGCACTTACATGGAGAAAAGCAAAAATCATGGTTAAGTTCCAGACAGTGTAAAACTGTACTGACACAGAAGAGAATTAGGAATGTACACGTCATACCGATAGGGCAGGTATATTTTGAGGCAAGTTTGTCAGGCTCTTCATTTCAGCAAGCTTGTTTTAGAATAACTACAATCTTCATTATGAAGTTCATTAGCAATTTCATTATATAAAATTTGTCTGAATAAAGTTAAACCATTATCCAAAAGAAACATCAAGACTACAACTAGCTGCTTCTGGTATCAAATGCTACTCAGAGAGTGATAGGATGCACATTTCCCAAGCTGATTTGGGAAAACATTTTTGTGCCCACATATATATAAGTAGTATTCCTACTGCTCTGGTTAAAAAATGTGATTGTGAACCAGCTTCAGAGAGTACAGGAACAAAAGTTATAGCAGAAAGGCTCCATGTCTTCGATTAGATTCTTAAAATGCCACTATCATCTTAAAATACGGAAAAGGCCTGTATCCAAAATATCTTTAGTATATCTTTAATAATTTGGTTACAAATAAATCTGGTATTGTAGACAGAGACAATGGTACCTAAGTAATAAACATTGTGGAACTGAAGTGTTTTTTTTTTTCCCCAGAAGTTATGAATCTAGATCATTTATTCATTCAAGGTAGTCAACTACTTGATGCTAAGTCTTCAAAATGCTCAGTCTTCAAGATTCTTATAGACCGTGAAAACTTTATACCTGTAATGCTGGAGGTTTCCAAGATAGGACACATATCTTACTGCTTGTCTAAATTACCCACAAAGAACCCTTCATAATGTCTTCACAGAATTAGTCTTCATGGCAAAAGCAGATTCTTGAACATCGGAATTTTGTATTTGGTCTCCAAATTCCTAAAGTTTACACTCTTTTTCTGCTTGCAACCCCATCTTTGAGGACACACTGAACCTGTTTAATACGTCGTTTTAGAGACCCGCAGCCCCAAAGGGCATTAGCTGTCTTTATTAATAGCATTAGACATAGCAGAAATACGAACGTTAGTGTATCAAAAAGCTTGCATTTTATAGTAATGCTAGACAGAAGAATAAATAGCAATCATAAAAGAAAAAAAATGACATTAAGAACCAAAGGTATGTGTTTCTGAAAAGATCTGTACTTAAGTGGAGACAGAAGTCCTAATTACAGAGTTTTTTTAATAAGTGCTGTTTTAATTTCATACACAAAAAAGAAAAAAAAACAAATTGTTGTTAATTATCCTACTGTATTACCTAGAGTTATTTGTGTGGTTCATTTAATAGTGTTACAATGCTTTTCATATCACAAAGAAAATCTGAGATATTAGTAAAGCATTTATAGATCATAACACTTGGGTTTTAGGGCTCGTAAATATATTATGGAAGCCACCTGTAGATAGATCACAGTTTAGAGATAGCAGCAGCTATTCCCAGGATGTCTGCGACTGCTAGTAGAATCTGTCACTGCTGTCAACGTGGCAGCTTGATTTACAATATACTTACCAGCCAATATATTCACCTTAAATGAAAGTTTCCAAAAATCCACATTTTTCAGAATAAGCCAGAATATCAGGAAGCTGAGTTGGCAGTTGAAGGATACATGATATTTAGCATCTTTCCTTAGGAACTGTAATTCTTAAAGCTAGATTCCACATTTTGCAGAGCCATGAAAAGACTACTACTAAGCTAAAAGTAAGTAGCAACATGAATGCACTAGAATGCTGTTAACTGTAGGATTTTAATAAAATGAAACAGTTTTAAAATCCATTAGTAAGATTTCAGAGTGAAAAAAATACTGATGAACTTTTTCAAGATTTCAAAACAATTGCTGAACAGTATAAACAGAAGATACTTTGTCAGCACCGACACTTGGGAAACAGCATTAGTATAATCTTTACAGAGCAAGTTTTCTCAGTTCCACCATCTCAAGTACTTCTTTAAGTAGTAAGATCTCTAATGCTTTTGGCAATCCAAATCAAAAGAACATGCTGCATTTGCACATAATTTCTGTAAAAAAAAAAAAAATCTTTCTAAAAGGCATTTTCAAAGCACACCAAAACTATAATTAAAGCCAGAGTTTCAATTTATCATTTTCTCCAGAAGAACAACCGATATGTTGATTTTATAGACTGTTTTGTATCTACTTACTATATTCATGGGCAGAGGTGTATGTATGTCTTTACTTCCATAGAGGACCCATTTAGTTGCCATTTTTAATCATTAGTCCTGATGTCAAAAGCCCTGCTTTGCTCTGTATAGATCATTCCTGTGAATTTGTGATTTTTCTTGTCAGGAATTCTATAAATTCCACACAGTTCATTTTATGGCACATGCCTTTACCTGCAGCCAGAAAGAGTTAAATAGTTAAATGATGGGATTGGATAGTGTTAACTAAATAGTTTTATTTTTAAGGCTATATAATAGATAGGGAAAATATATATGCATAATGTAAACATAAATATTTCTCTATGTAACACTTCTATACACACACACACAAAGAAAAAAGAGTCATATTACTCAAGTGACAAGAATTCCTTCTCCATTTTAAAGCTGTGAAAGAAACATCCTTACATATCTGCTCTCAGTAACTGCAGCTAAACAGTCCCTCCCTCTCAAGCAGCTCCACCAAGAAAGCTCATGCTGAGAGTCTGGCGATGAGGTTGGTGTTGTAGGGCAGAACCAAAACACTATTTCTCTAGGCCAGGTACTAGCTCTACATAGTCCCCTTTACACTTAGTATTCCCTTTTCTTTGTGATGAGGAAAACTGGCAGAGAAATATCATGACTAACACATGGCTGCACTCTCCCTGTGGCACGCACTTCATTGACATTTTTTCAACGGAAATAAAGATATTGGAAATCAGACTAACACACAAACATATTAAAAACAAAAGATTAAAAAAAATCTAACTGACCTTGGCCAAGCTTGGATAAATAGTACAGCTTATAATCGTGACAAGAGGTGTGCGTGTGTATGTGAATCTCCTCCCTACTTCTCAACAAAAACTTAAACAGTGGCTGCCACTCCAGGGCTATGCGATTTCAGATTTTAACTACTCTTATAAAATACACAACAGCACCATTATTACTTTATCCTGAACTGGTGTCGGAGGGATACAGTTACAGCAGTTACATAAGCCATTGCCAGGCAGAAGGCCTCCCTTTGGTTTCTCTCCCTCGTATTCCCTTTTTGAATTGGTAAACATTTGAGCAACCAAATTTTTCCTCCAAGAAATGATTGCGTCATGGCACATTCAAACCCGTGTAGTTTCTACAGGATATCCATGACTTGACAACATCACCTTACTGTCAGCAGTTACTGCTCATTTTAAACGAGATCCGCTTTTGATAGAAAGAGGCATTTTGAGTTGTTTGATGCTTTAGCTCCTAATGTTATGCAGCTATAACATGAGTACCACCCATCTGGTGGTACTAAAGCTGAAGACTCGCACAAGTGCTGCAGGGAGGAGAGCTAGGAGAGGTCAAGTATCTCATCCTCTTCAGATATTAATGCTGTTGTGTTGCAGCTGTGATTAATAAGGAACGATGGTCTCTGTGAGATTATTGTTGTTGATTCTGGCCGTGCATAACATGTTGAAATTAAAAACCATAGTCTGATAGTCTGGCTCCAGAGATGCAGCCACCTTTGCTGCAATTCATTAGGCAAATCAAATTCATAAAGCCTTTTATTTTCGTGGGCCTGGGCTTTTTTTCTAGCACCAAAACCAAGCCGGCAAAGACCCCTGACTTACTTACACCCTTGGAAAGTCTGTCTGCGTATACAGATGTATGGTCTGGCTTTCAAAGGTGCCAGTTTCTTTCAATTTGTGACATACTCACATGGTGGGGGTGCACATCAGTCATACCCTGTACACACGGTTGAGCTGACACAGCCAGCATCTGACTTCCTATGAATTGCTTGCATTAAGGAAAATATTGTTAACATGAATTATCACAGCGGATACATTTAAGACTAAGTAATGCAGCTGCTCCACACTTGCTATAGTAAATTTTTTCTTTCCCAAATAGTTAGAACTGTAAACAAAAGCAGGATGAAAATAGTCATTTGCAATACTAAGTGAAAAAAAAAATCTTTTCCAATAAACCTAGCATACCCTCAAAAGCAGGTTCTTACCATATTATAACTACTGTATAACAAAACAGTATTTGAGAATACTCTGTGTCACTCACACAAGCACAGACCAAAATTTTCTTTGAAAAACCACCTGCAGGCTGCTTCTACTGCATACCTCTTCTAAGTGCTGCACATTGTCAGGGCAAGAGGCAATGAGGATGAACTGAAACACAGGAAATTCCATTGAAACATTTGAGCAAACAGATGGGATTAGATGATCACAAGAGGTGATCAATTCTGTGCCTATCAATAATTGAAAGAACACTCCAGAAGTTTTCATGAATCCAATGTCATTTTGCTTAATATTTCTCTCATTTTTCTCTATTCTTATATCCTCTTTTTCTGCACTGGAAACTTGCAAGTAGTTAAGAGATGCTTCCAGTGGAAGTTAATTTTATTAAGAGAAATTTTTTCTAAGTGACCACTGTCACAATTCGAATTTCTTTTTTTCCTTCAAAGGACAAAAACAGAGGTGTAAGAAATGGGTCAAATCACTTTGACATTGTTTGCACTAAGAACATTTGATTTCACTTCCCAAGTACAATGCTAAAGACACCAAGTAGACAAATTATTACAGCAGAATAAATTCACTAGCTTACCCTTGAGAAATTTTAATAACCAGAAATGTTAAAAATTAATAATTACCAATAAAAGTCAGCCAACCAGTCTTTACTCATTCCCCATGGTCATTTCCACAGTCCACATTTGATTTATGAGAATTCATTGACTCTAAAGTAATTACCCAATCATTATCAGACAACAAAATGAACTTCAGTAATAACTACAAATCAATATGATCGCTAATGCAGTATGTTTCACGTTAATGATCCAACATTTGAGCTTTAGTTTTCTTAACACTGAAATATCCATGCTCAATATCCAGTCCATGCGCTTCAGGATACCTTATTCTTAAGAGGATGCTTAGATTAAATATCCATTTCTTTAAATGTCAGTTCTATATACCAGACATATTAGGTTTTCCCTCACCCTTCACATTTAGATCTCAAAGTGTGGATTTGTAAATGTCCCACAGTATAAATTAATCAAGTACTAGCTGATTTAAAAGCCAAAATACACCCAGATTTACTCTCAAGCTCCCCTGTGAAATGATTCTGTGGCTAAAAAGTATAATTAATAACATTTCGTACTTTACCCTGTAAAGGGTACCAGGGACTTCTTATGGATAAAGATAATTAACCATTCCATACAAAGCTGCTCAAAAACTCAGCTGACATAAATTGCTAATATAAGTTATAATGCAAAGAATTTGCTAGCTTACCATGAGCCATACCTATAAAGATTCTTAAATAAGATTGACTTTTCTCCACACACACACAATTAAACTTCTTCAAACAGAGCTAGTCTCTTTAACTGATTTCTCCGAAAATTGCAAATATGCCCCTTTTGACATTATAAATAAAATAGGTATGTTGGATATATGGGCTTCTGACTTTTTATATGTTTGAATGGCTATGATATATAATGGAAATTTAAGTCTACGTGCATTTCTTAATGAAGCTCAGAAGCTTTACCAAAAGTATTTCTAGTACTACCTTTTAAATTATGTTAAAGCTGCACACCACTCTTTGCATAGCAGTAGATTGTATAATAAAATTGTTAAATATTAAAATGATTTATGTACACATGTGATGCTTAACATCGCTTTATATACAGTATTTATTACCTAGAAAAAAATATCACCGTTTATACTGAATATCGTGTCACATATAAACTTGGTTTATTTGACATGATTCATGAAATTATGTTAAAATAAACATGCTCATATCTTAAATATTAAAAGATCCTCTCAGCTTATGTAAATAAAGTTGTATTCTTTATGTTTATAGAATTCCTAAAGCATAAATTATATTTAAAAGCACAAAGCAACACTCTCTATAATAAATTAAGACTACAGTCTTAATATTACTATGCCAAAACATTCCACAGATTTTAGGATAAGCATTCCCAGAAATGTTTCCAGAATGCAGGAGTTTTATCTTTGAATAAAATGCTGTAACTTATACATTTTTGAAATCACAGATATTTGGTATTTTTTAAATTTAAACACTAAAATTTTCTTTATACAGAGCTCCATGCAGGCTAGGGAAAGTCCATCACTGATCTGCAAGCCTGGTGGAACTGAAATGGCTGTATTAGAAATTAACTGTACCTTTAACTACACGGTGCTGGTGCGAGGGAACAAAACCAAACAAACAAACAAACAAAAAATGCAAAAACCAAACAAAACCCAAAAACAAAAACCACACACGCATGCTTCTCCCAAACCCTAAGTTGCATTTACTGCAACTTAGCAGTGAGCCTAGAAGGCAGCTTCGCAAGGGAGAAGGATGTGGTGACAGGGCTACAGGGACTGCTTTGACACCTCAGTCATGGCCCTGATGGGAAAGGATCTCTCTTCCCAACAGGAGGCATGAGACAGTAATTACCATGTCCCAGCAAGACCTCAGTACTCTGTGAGGACAACAAGAGAACAGTTTAGCAGTAGCTTGTATCTAGGGGTGGGGGCATTAAAGACACGCTTGGCCAAATTCCTTCGGGTATGCTGAAGGAAATTCTTTATCCCCCAGATGAATTTTGTGCCTATATTCATCAAGATTAGAGGCACAGAAATTTTACAGTAAGATGCTGAGATTGAGTAAGACTGATTAATTTCCTTTGCAAGTACAAAACAAAAATAATAACTGATGTTTTAATTGTTAGACAAAATGTGAAAAATAAAAGATGTGTCCTTGGACAAAACGTTTTCCTCAATACTGCTGCATTTATCGCCACCATGTTTTCAGGCACAAAACAATGAAGAGTCTCCTTTGTCACGAAACATCTGTGAAGCCAAAAAAAGAATGCTTAGGATAAGGTAATTTTTAATTGAGAGAGATAGTACAGAGCTTCCAACCTTTCATAAACAGTTTGATTTTTAATCCTTTCTATTCAAAGGCAAGAATTAATGTTTTATTCCATCAAAATTTATTAAGTACTACCAAAGAGGAGGTAAATGCATCCTGCAACAATGCACTACACACCTATTTTGATAAGTTATTTAAAGTCTGAAATCTAAGTTGCACAGAATTTCTATTATACTTTGTTGCATTGTTGTTTACAATGAGGTTTACTGTATAAATAATATGAGTCATTCTCAGTAACATTCCCTCTCCTGGGACTAATGGTAACTGGTACAAAGTACCCACTCCTTCGCCCCTACCTTGCCCCACAGACTTGTGTTATCTATGTTATTGCTTATCTGGGTTACTTGTCGGGAGCAACACTACCCAAGGTCAGCTCTTCTGTTCAGTTTCTCGTTTTTCTCCCCATTTCATTCCCACCCCCCTCATTTCCAAGCCATAGATCAAAAAGAATACCAAAGCACAAAGCCAATAAAAGTACAGTTTTATTTAACAGACTTCAATTAAAATGAAATACCATCATTAAAATATTTATATACAACCAGATAAACTAAAATACAATTCAACATGTATCGTATTTATATTCACTAGTATATGTCAGACTTTTTTAAAAAAAGGAAAGTCTGTGACAGCTCCTTGGTTCTTCCATTTTGTCCTGATAGGTTTAAAACAACCTAATTAATTTAGATCAACATTAACAGATTAATGCTGGTACAACTGTTGAAAGCTAGCATCTAATAAAGAAAACATATCTTTCTTCTGGAACATACCTGCTATACGTTTAGAACTGAGAAGCCAGAAGGCAAGTTAAAAGGTCAAGATTTTTCCATTCAAATACCCCTAGAAGAAAATAATTTAAGGTCACAATACTAGATTCAAAGCAAGGAAGCAGCAAACCAGTTCTTAAAGCTGAAAAAAAATCCTCTGAGACTGTGATAAAGTCATTTATCCCTTTGATTTGAGAATGTGTTGCAACCAAATAGTTCCATTAACACTTACAAACATTAAAGCAATTTCTAATACTAAAATACTTGGCTGTACCAGAGTTTCAAGTTGCAATTTGTAAATGAAGACAACAAAACTTCCCTCCACCCACCCCCAGCAGGGAATCAACAGTCCAGGTATCTACCATGCATTTATTTTTTATTCTGTGAACAGCCTTAGTTAATATGGATATGCATTTCATTTAGCACAGTTCATTCAAACCTTGTTTGGCTTGTCCATCTCTTTCAGTACAAAGAAAGTGATGGATTTCTTGCCCTCTTTATGATACAATGAACATAAGTTCTTTAAAAAATAGTAAAGTACTATAAATGCCTTGTTAGAAAACTGTCTCCCAAAGTCTTTCAACTATCATGACAAAGTCTATGAGAGAGGAGGGAGCCAGTGAGGGGTAGATCAGAGTATAAAGAAGTAAAAACACAATATGTCCCTGACAGAGAAAAGCCTGAATGCAATAAGGGAAAAGAGACAAGGTAAAAATCTCTTTCACAGCATCCTTTGCAGTAACAAAAATTGCTGTTGGAGGCCACCTTCTGAAATATTGCTAAAATTATTTCCTAGTGATCTTTGAAGTTTGTTCCTGTACAGATAGATATACAAAATAGTCCATTGTGGGAGGACAGTGAGATAAAGGAACAAAAAAAGACTTTGAAGTTTAAATCACATATCTAGAATTCAAAAATACTGTTCACTTCTACAGTATAGAATTGTCCTGAAAAAATATACACCAGCCTGCCATCTTCCTCCAGAAACACAAAAGAAATACAGACTTGCACAGCTATTCTATAAGCAGTAAGTAGTTCAGATGAATAAGAAATGACATAAAGCTTAAAATAGTTTGATTAAGCCATTAAGATGGAAATCATCACACTGAAATGTCTCATCCATGAAATTGTGGGCATAACATTTATTTTGAATCCATTCTGCAGTGAAAATCAATTATATGGTTTTTCTAGTGACTTGTGATTAAATTACCTCATGCCTGGTTTTCACACTGAAGGTGGTACAAAGGCAAGATTACAAAAAAGAAATGTTTATTTGTAAACACATTATCTTTGCATTGCTAATAGAAGGTAGGAAAAAAAATCATCTTGCATGTACTATAGCATGTACTATGTTACTATTTGGGGTTTTTTTGTTGTTTGTTTTCGAAGTACCTATTATCATCAGTTATCTTAAAATTTCCAGTATTTTATTCCGGTAAAGGTCAGCTCTGTGGCTGTGGCTGCCCACAAAGACAAGTTTTCCTTCACTGTTGACAGCAGTCTCCGGACTCAGGGACTTCATTCCATGTGGAGGAGAAACTTTGATACTTATGTCAGTTATTGTATTGCCAAACAAACTTGGGTAGGCTGCTTGCACATTAAATGGCTGTTGTACAGACAGTTAGATACAAAATGCTACCGGCTGGTTGGAGATATATTTATGGTTCCTGGCTACTGCTAAACAAATACTTACAAAGCACTGGTAAAATATGGAAAGGTACATCTTCAAGCCCTGGCATTGGGCTGTAATACAATAGAGAGTATCATGACAGAAACATAATGAGAAATAGCTCTACAATAAATTGACTATTGCTATGAGTCCTCTAGGCAGAGGCACAGATCTCCAGCAGGATTTAGGAGAAGCTTTGGCACTTAAGTTCATGCCAAGCTGTATGGAAACAACTTAATTTTTTAATAACTTTTTGGCCACACACACGCTTTGTCTGTCATACTGAGCCGGTACCAAGTTCGGTACATCCACCATGCCCCAGACACTTCTGTTAAAATTTAAAAAAAGAAAAAAGGCCATGTCCCACCTTTCTTAAAATTGCCAAGGAGAAATAAGGATGATCTCCTCTACAGGGGAGGACAAGCTGAGAGCTGGATGCAACCCCAGCATAGGCAGTGTATCATCCCACAATACCTGAACTCAGCAAGCACAGCCAGGTCCATCAACTATGCTAGGAAAAGCAAGCAATGAATCAAGGCGAGGATCCCTCCAGGGTGTCCAATCAGAAGAAGGAGGAAAAGGAAAAAAGTCCAGCAAGGACAGAATTGAAAACAAGACACACTCACTATATAGCACAGAAAGAGACAAAGCCCATGTCTGAGCTGAAATACGGTTCCTTGGCTCAGGGGCAGAGGAGGTGGATGGGGTTCCCAGGGGAGGTTGATCAGGGTCATTAAGATGAATTGGTGCAATCAGAGCCCTGACAAAAATACCAGGGTAGTTAGAAAACTCACCAAGAATATGAATGACTTTTCATCAGCTGGGGCTTTTCGTCTGACTTTACTGAGTTTCATTTATTAAGCACCAAGTTGTATATTTTTGAAAGTGGTGGGTCATCATCCATTTTGTTATTCCTGTTCTGAGCTGTGTTTTTTGAGAAAATGGAAAGTCAGCCCCACTTAAGAGATTGACTAGGATGGGATGCAGATGAATTCTGCTGCCCACACCCAGACACTGTTTCAACTAACTAATGTAAAACTCAGGCTTTCAATCTAACCAAGAAAGTGCCTCAGCCTCACTCAGATTGAACACAAGATATTAAAGCTTAGTCTTATACACTCTGAATCAATGCTCTAGTCGAGGACGTTTTGTATGAAGAGACCTTTCCATCCTGTGAGTTCACATTAATCTACACAAACATTTAGTTCAAATAGTCCAGTCCACCCAAGTTCTGGAGTTGAAGTATTCCCTCTCGGTCTTTTCCGGGTGCCCTAATATTTTGGCTCCATGTCTCTGATGAGGCTGCATCCCTGGAGCTTTTATTGACCCATTTGATTACATGATACGCAGTGAGAGAGGCATGTTTGGGAGAGGAGGAACCCCAACTCTTCATCCGTGTTGGGCTTTATTCTGAGTCCTCAGTACTTCTTAAAATAAAAGCAAATTTATTGAGAAGCACCTCCATGTAAGAAATACTGGCATACTGGCATTGCAAATTAGCACAACACCCAGCTTCAAGGATTTATTTCATATACAAAAATAAATACAAATTACACGCTTTTTACTGAACTGTTTTAATTCCAACTTAGTTAATGCTTTCTGTGCATTTTACTATGCTGCACAATCACGTACAAACAATTAAAGTGCTCTCTTATTTGCCATTAGCTAGAGGTTTTTGCATTTGAACAATAGTGCATGGTAAATTTGTCTACATCTAGTAACACGTGAGTGACTAGAGTCTGAATTAGTACTTTGACTTTGTGATCATAAATTCATAGTAGTGAAATGCTCATACTTTTCTCAACTATATCTTTCTGTTTCACAGTTAATACATCATTGCTATGAAGAGAACACATTATAACTTTCAGAGCTGTTGTTTCAGGATGTTTGTAGAATGGAGAGAGCACTATATTGGCTTATATGCTATTGACATTTGGATTATGGACTTTCCAGGCATAGGAGCATAGCTTTTACTATCTGTATCTGTATTGCTCACAAAAAAAAAGAAACAAACAAACCAACATAATCACAGGTATAATTCTCTATTCTCTGTCTAGGTATCTGGGTATCCATGGGTAATAAATATCTTTTTTTATTATTATTTAAATGAAAGATCTGACTCTGGAAAGCAGTTCAGTGGAAACTGGTGGTTTCCATGGCAAAACTACAATCATAAAACACACCAAACCTTGAATGTTCAGTAGCATCTTAGCAAAAATTCAAAAGGCAATATAGGATCTTGTCTCTGAAATTCAAATTTCTGTGTCAGTGCATAACGTAGTAGGATTAACAGTTTAATTTGATTTCCAATGTTAGTCTGCCTTGACTTCCTATAGTCACGTATGAATGATCACCTACCTCTCGAAGAATAGCTTCTAGTCCCTGGCTGGGTGACTACAGCTCTTCAAGAGGAAAGAACTAAAGTATGAATGCTGAATGTTAGTAACGACATTTACAAACAAAGCACTCAGAGGAAAAATTATTTCTGATAGCATTCAGGCAACAAACATAGAAATTCAGAGGCATTTTTGAACATAAATCTGAAGTTACTTTAAAAAGCCTGTTTTTTTTTCTTATTTTGAGACTATAGGTGTCAAACAGTGTATAGGTTTTTTATTAATGAATTAATTAAATTAAGTATTAATGAAAATATTGAGCGCTTCTTTGTCAGGACAATCCTGACTTCTCAGCTACATTTTCTTTTTCCTCCTGTCCTCCCTAGTCCTCCTCGTGTCCTCCAGTAGGGGCAGAGCAGCAACTCGCAAGAGATTTATTTAAAGCTTGTGAAGCTTTGTGACCAATTGGAGATGAAACTTCATTCTCTTGTGAGGTATTTGGCAGCCCTTAGTTTCTATCCTCAGGATTTCCTTGTCCTCTATGTTTCTGGCATGTTGTTCCTTCTGTTTATAAATGACAGGTATCTCACGTCTCACTTCTGAATACCCAGCTACTGCCAATGTGTGGCGTTTTTATTGCTTGACAGATACTACACCTACAGTTGGGACTTATTACCCCTTTAGTTGGGACTTTTTTATGTGAGGAGGCTCTCACATCATAAATGCCAAATACACGTTAAAAAAAATCAAAAATTCAAATCCTCTAGATGCCCTAATATCTCTTTTAATATTCCCCTTTGTTTTTTGATGTCATCCTTCGCAGTGTTTGTGTGCAGGTGTGTGTGGTAGATGCTCATAAACAATAAAACTGAGAGTACTGTGGCTGTAGCTCTACATGAAATAGTTTTGTATAAAGATTCTGAGCCTTATGAGAAAAAAAATCATTTCATAAACAACACAAAGGAGTAATATTCTCTTTTCCTTTGTAGTGTATCCTCTTTTTGACCCCCCCCCCGCCATCCCCTTCCATATTATGTTCTGCTGAGTACCAGCTTTTAAAACTTGGAATTAGTAATATTCTCTGACCAGTTCAGCAGCAGACAAACTTTTTTTCTAGATTTTTCCAGAAACCTATTTGAGGAGGAACTTTAAAAAAAAATCATTTTACTTTACAAATGAAACAGAATGGAATGTCCCACTGTGGACTTATAAAATTTGCAGGACTGTAATGAAATTATACTCCATTACACTAATGTATATTCAGCATACATCAAAGGGGGAAAAAAACAAGATTCTATGATCTTTTAGAAATGGATGTGTAAAGAAGGAGAAATATAGAGCTGCCAGGTATTATTAATATAGTTTTCTTAAACTCTGAGTTATGGTCAAAACAGATGAACAGTCAATAGATTTCATGTATATTAAATAAATAACCTCATTTTCCAAAAAGTTCAGCTGTCATTTAGATATTTACATCTAATTTCTGGATTTTGTGAAGTATTCAGCTCCTACTGAGAGAGAAGTGAAAAATAGAGGACTTGGTCTCTCTCCCTCTGTATTGAAAATGTTGTGGTTTGGAAGCCGTAGTGGTAGTGGTGGGGCGGGGGGAAGGAGATATCAAAAAAAAGTATCGGATTCACAAACAGTCTGTGGACTGTAGGTCCGATCGCCTTCCTAGGAGCGAATCGAGTTCCCAAATAGTGTGATCAACTATAAGCTCGACCCTGGCAGTATCGGATTCACGAACAGTCCGTGGACCGTAGGTCCGATCGCCTTCCTAGGAGCGAATCGAGTTCCCAAATAGTGTGATCCACTATAAGCTCAACTCTGGCAGTATCGGATTCACGAACAGTCTGTCAACTGTAGGTCCGATCGCCTCCCCCCAAACAAGTAGTCGAGTTCACAAACAGTATGATTTATTCAAATGCAACATTTACAAAGCAGGTTTCGGATGTCAGTACAGGAAATTCTCTACTAGAGCGTGGGGTTTTAGCTAGCTCTGATGTACAAATGTGCAATCATCACTCACCCCAGAAGATGGGAGAGGGCTCTCAGTCTCGAGTCTCCGCAGGCGGCGGCCTGACGCAAGGAGAGGAAAGGGCGATCAGCGCATCAACTGATCCAGAATTTATGATGGATTCTTCCCTCTCACTTCTTAGTCTCTTCAGGCAGCGTCC
>NW_010589451.1:48514-61781 GCF_000705375.1 Tinamus guttatus | reverse complement strand
ATCATCCCTTATCTACTTACTATCAATGTATTTAATGTCTTACGTTAATGGATATTCTCAATCCTTCACTTATCTCCTCCTTCCCCTAGTTCAGTGCACAGACCTTCACTATCAAACTGCAGACAAGATGATGGTAGCCCTTAGAGAGGATGAGGTTTGCCCCCTTTGTGCAATAACCTCCTCCTTCAATACTCCACCTGGTTAGGGGAGCTAGCTGAGAGCTCAACACCTTCTTCCTCATCAGGAAGATTAAGTCTCACATCTACCAGTGTCTCACAGCCTGAATGAGTCTGCACATGATGACTGTGCTGCCAAAATACTCCTGCTATTTTCTAGCAAAATGCTGCAGAAGTACGTACTCTACATACATACTTTTAAAAGTTGCTCTGTCTCAGAATTTGAAAATAATAAATTACACACCCCCTCACAAGATATGATTCAGGGCTTTGAATTCCAGATGGAGGTTGTATCCTCCCTTTCACAGCTTGAACTCCAGAGGAAGGGGATTTAAAAATGGTTGGATGGTGTGAGCCCTGTGGTCAGGGAACCTGATATGACCTCCTGTATCTCTCCTTTATTGTGTGAGTGCACGTGTATGTGCATGTTGCATGCATACAGGCACCATGCGCACTTTATGTAAAATATTAAAATATTTGTTGGAGTTCATTTGCAATAAAAAAGGGAAATCTTGAGATACTTTTTTCATAGCTGCCTGTAAGCCTTTTTATGGTCAAGTAGCTAGTTATAAGGCATCCTGTTGAATAAAAGACCATTCTGAGAACAAGATAAAGCCCTTTAGCAGGACATAACAAAGAGAATCACCTCACATCATCAGCTAACCATGGACAACAAATTATTCTTGGCAAGTCTGGAGCACTGCTGTATTTCACTATGTAAAATTTTCTAATAATACATATGCATATATAGACAATTCAATTTTTGTGGAA
Organism: Tinamus guttatus; assembly: GCF_000705375.1. Next base: position 60,834 of record NW_010589451.1, on the reverse strand, counting down.
ATACATGTTATATTTAAGCCTCTTGCTAATTTAATTTAGTGTTCTGGTGGCTTGGTTTTAGTTACATTTTACTTATTGCTCTCTTCAGATGAATTAGAGCTGTTTCTCCAGATGATATGCCTTTAATTAACTGTAATGTGGGGAGATTTTTAATTTTAAAAATGAGAATAGTACAAGTATTGAATAGTTTGGAGTTCTGTAAAACAGATAATATCTTACTTTTAAGTCAAAATACAATTTAAAACTCTGTGTTTTCTACTGTTAAATAAACGCAAGAGAATCCAGCAGCGGCTTTAAAAAAGGCATTAATCTACCTTATTATTGAGAAGAAATGTTTGGGGTCATACTATGCCTGGGCTGGTATAAATCAATATAGATTGACACGAGTCTATAGACTTATACTTTATACAGATGAGTATCTTTTCTTTTTGATCTTGGTGAGTAGGTCCTGTTTACTAAAGAGTTACTCTCTTTGCTATTTGTAAGATAGATTTTAAATAAAAAAGCCATTACAGATATTTTCAGCAATATAAATGAAAATTATGTATATTTGCTCTCTTTATTAGAATTGAATATACAGAAAGTCAAAAATATTTTTCTGAAATATTTGTGATTCATTTTTGAAAATGCATCCGCCCAATATCTGGGGCTTGATTTACAGCCAGTTGCTGTAACACTATTGAAAATAAGACTGTTCTCCAAAATCTTGTCCCCAGAGGTAGAATTACTTGTCTGGAAAATTCATCTCAGACAAAAAGACTTTGCAAATTTTCCATTCTTCCCAGCAAATGCTGAAGTGCTTCCATTACCTATTACAACTTAATTTTTTTAAAAAAACAAAAAGTCTGGAAATTAAATAGGGAAAAGCACAACAAAATACAGTAAGTAGAAGTGAAACTAAACAAGTTCAAATGAGGAATAAGCTATAAGAAATGTGAATGACTAACAGAGGGAATAATATACCATGAATATGGGGGCTGTTCCGTCATTTGAAATCTTTGAATCAAGATTAAGTGTCTTCCTAATAGGTACCTACTCTTGCTCAACCAGAAATTATGGGTCTTATGCAGGAATTCCTTAATGAAATTCTATGGCCTGTTGGATGAGATGCTAATAATAGTACTCTTTGGTTTTAAAATTCCATGAAAAAAATGAGAATAATAAAAGTATAGAACAAGGCAGAAACAAAAAAAGATTTATCAACTTTGAGCTGTTTTATTATTTTGAACCACACACTTGAATCGATTGTGTCTGGAATGGAGCTGTTTCCTAACAATCTGGAGCTGTCCTTTCTAATTATTTTTTATGTAAGTCATGTAAGGAAGAACACCAAATACTTTGTGATTCAGTCCACCTGACCTTTATTAGAAATGTGCTTTCTGAGAAAATGTCATTCTGAACTGATAGTGTCTCATTCAGAGTCTTGGTTTTAAATAAAATGGATCCAGATAATAAATAAGATAAATAGCGGTAATAAAGGCCCAAATGGCATGACACCTTGTGGCTTGGAATCTGCAGTGCTGATTCCTCTTGATCTTTGACAGTAAGTGCAGACTGTTTCCTTAGGTATACTGTCATAGGCAAATTATGCTATTTTAGAGGGCAGAATAACCTTTTGCAGCCTTTGGCTAGTGCACACAAATCGAACAACTGATTATCAGTAAGGTTGGAGTACATCCTTCAAATGTACTCACATTCATGGAGTCTGAATGTAGTCCTTGTTGTGCAATATCAAAAAAAGAAAAAGTTTTGATAGGTTAAAACACAGCTACAGCTGTGTAACAGCTCACATTAGTAACATCTCACACACTGTTAATGTCACATCACCTGTTTCCTCCTTTGGCTTCTCCTTTCCTGGTAGCCTTATTGAGTGTGCTTGGATATGCAGGAGGATCCATCTGATCTTCCTCCATCTGTAAAAAATGTGGATCCAAAATGTCTAAGCTTCAGAATAACTGCAGAGTCCCCGCAATCTGTTTCCCACACATTTATGTTTTATGTTTTCATTTGCAAATTCTTCCCACACCTGCTCGAACCCTCATCTTATTCACAACATTATCGTCTACATTCCTGAGTTCCCAGAATCAGCTGATACTCAAAACACTGTATAACATTTTTACTTGACTTACTTTTCCACAAAATTAAGATTTTACAGTACATAAAACAGGCTTATATGCTACTGACTCTTTCCAATTAAAAGCCTATCCTGGCTTTTATTTCTTATCCACATGCTGAACAAATTGGTTGTCTTCAGAGATTTTGTCCCTTCCTTTGGTAATTATTTATTTTTTTCCTTTTTTTTTTTTACTAATGTATTTATCAATGCATATAAAATAGAGAAGATATGAAAACTATTTTGCTGAAGGAAGAATTTCTATAAAAGAAAAATCCAGCTTTCCTAAATGAACATTGATAACTTTGTCAACCACTTCTCAAGCAGTTGTTATGGGTAATGGTGGAAATAAAGTATTAAGATACAAGTCAGCAGATGGGCCACATAACAAAATAAAGAGCTTGGAGAATGTCTTATAAAAAGACAGCCAAAGGACTGATCCTGTTCTTGTTAGAAAAATGAAGAGAGACTTTTAAGAAAAAAAAATGAATAGTTTAGAGAAACTAGACTGATAAAAGCACTTCTATATTTCTGATTAAGTTGTGAATCTGACTGCAGAAATACAAGAGCTGTAAAGGAATTTGGCATTAATAGCAGCCTCAGGAATATTCAGGCATTAACAAAGCGGAGATTCTGGGTTCTATGCTTTTGGGATAAAATGGAGCTCTAGTAATTTGAGAATAGGTTTAGGACTATGTGGGAAATGATCATCAAACAGCTATTCATTTTGGACTACTATGTTTCCTTCTGTACCCTTTTATCAGCAGTGGTGTACCGACCTCTGTTAGGAAACTGCTGTCGGCATAAGCTGCTTGGAGACTTGCTATGTTGGGATGGCAACATTAATTTGGCTCCTTAATAAAGCCTCTTTTTTAAATATACTGTAAGTTTTTTGTTATAAGCATTATGTGGAATCTAACACATCTGTAAGTTTGTGGGCAACTCTTTTGCTCTGAGGGCAAACCCTCAATATTTGCTGGTTAATTTTTAGTAATAAAGAGCTGACAGCAGAAGCAGTAGATGATTGTGGTATTTTGAATGGAGTGCATCAATAAGCTTCCATGCACTAACTCCCTCTTTGGCTTTGTTTGGGTCTCCTAATGCTTTTGGAAACCACTGCAGCAGTGACTGTACACTTTTCCTTGCAGCAAGAGACTCTCCCTACACTTCGTTAAGTTTGCCATCTATAATTTCAGAGGCTCAGGTAATAGCTGAGCCAGCTATCTGCATTCACAGTATTGGCTTAATGTATCATAATTTTCAGCATTTGAGCTTTCATTTTCACTTGGAAATGCAAAAGAGGAGATTCATAACAGCAATGAGATTTTCTGCTAAATTTCCCATCTGCTGATCCTCTCTCATTGGCACGACAAAATTCCAGATTTTCATCCATTTTGCAGCTGTGACTCCTGTCCCTGTGAGATCAAAGTTGCACCTGACTAAGCAGCCTTTTAGAAACATTGCAAATAGTCTAATATGTCATTTAAAATGGTTATGACTTCTTTTGGATTAGAAGTCAACAGCAGACAGCTTGTAACTTGCTGGCCCAGCCTATAAAGGCACTTCCCAAATCAGAATATTTCCATTCTATTTAAATAGATCTGCTAAAGACCAGAGAAAAGATCCATTTTGAAGGGGTGGTAGCATCTTTAGTGACATCCACAGGCCAGTAGTGCAACTTAAAGCAGCTGCTCTTAAGTTGCATTAAAGCCAGGGCCAACCTTCCTCATTAGGCAGCTCCTTCTTTGCTCTAAGCCACAGCCACACAGATATGTGCTGCACAAGTGAAAATCATAATCGCTCTTCACATTCAGTGTTTTCAGGGATGATGACTGTGATTCAGTGTCTCAGCACTTGCTGGAAACATCTGAATACAACTGCCTCTATTCCTTACCAGAAGTCCACCCTTCCAGAAAACATACTTCTTCCAGAAAGTACCCTGCTGAAAATGTTCCCTGCATTTAAACCACATTTTCTCTAAAACCATTAGCCTTGGAATCAAAACACTGAAAACACTGAAAATGACAAAATAGAATTAGATCAATATCTAAGAAAAAGCTGACAAAAGAGGAGGCTGTAACTCTATTTACCATTACTGAGGACTGTTGTGTATCACCCTGGGGCCATTTGTACTTTCACTGCCATCCACAGAGACATCTGTCTGTTGTGGATATTGGTTTAACATATTTGGTTTTATTTCTGAAGTCTCAGAAGAAAAAAACTTGATGCAGACAATTCCATCTATGAAAAAGACTCAAGGGGATGCTCCAGCTCTTTTAAGACAGTGTGAGGGGCAATTAATAAACGAATTCAGCGGCTTTGGATTTCCTAGGTCATATATCCAGGTGGTGAGTGTAATCTGCTGCCATACCACAGTATGACATACACAATGTGTATGGCATACACAGTATTCATACACAATGAAGATTAAATTAGGAATTCAATGGACCTACTAGAGAATATGTACCAAGTGGTAACACTTTCATGCAACTCAGGCAGTGACAGGCAGTTGGTTATACTACTCTGTATTCTGCCAAGAAAATCTTAAAGCAAATAGGGGCTTTTGGTCATCTGTTTGTTTTTTGGAAGGCCTGCTACAAATGGTAGCATCTGCCAGTTTGTTTGCTGGTTTTGCTTTTTTTTCCTTAATATCTGTTGTGCTTCCCCAATACAGAATTGTTATAACAACACAAGGCTTCCACGTTTTCTGATGAGAAATGAAAGCAGTGTTGAAATTTGGTTTAGTTTGTTCTGCACTCTAGTTGCTATATTTATAAAGACAGTTAGTTTCTTTAGTTTTTTAAGTGTCACTTTTCTTTTCCTTGGATGTGCTGGCTCACACTTTCTAAGTTGAGTTAGGTGTGTCAGCAATGCCACTCACTCTGATCCCTGGCCAGCCAAAAGCTGTGCATGATGCTATGTGTCCCTGAAGTCGCACAAAGAAGACAAGAATAGTAGCAAATCTGGTTCTCATTGTAAAAAAAGTTGTGTTTGAGTAATAAAATATTTACTAAAGCTTTCTGTATCTGACACAAAGGAAAACAAACAGATTAGATTTTGAGTATAGAATAACTACTGGAATGCACTGCTCAAAACAAAAGATGTTCACGCATCAATATTTTGTCACATACTGTTACCAATGCATGTAAAATCTCATTGGGGGAAGAACAGGGACTATGATACCCTGTGTTTTAAGATCAGCTCAGAATTATGCAATTATATGTGAGACTTCAACTGAAACAGCTGCAGTTCAAACTTTTCCTCAGCTATGCAGCACATTAATTCACCATTTCTTTTTCAGATGTCTTCATATTTACTTAAATATTAAATTGCATTTGTGAGCCTTACTATGAAACCATGTGATAAAAGACTTGGATCACCTGAAACTGCCCGCATCCAGCCAATGTGAACTATCACACAGATATCTGACATCTCAGACAGAGATCACCATCTTCTGAAAACAGTGTTTCCACCATGGAATCTGAAGGCACAGTCAACATCAACTTTTGAAAGTGCCATTTGATGAAATCGATTTATATGGTCATAATATAAATAGTTATAGGGTAGGGATCATATAAGCTTGTCCTTTTCTTTCTGTCCTTGAGCATCCTCATATAGCAACTGCCATAGACTGATCACTTGACGGAAGGTGTAATATTGTTTCTTTTGTCTTATTACAAATTTTAATGCACACAAAAGCTTTACCAGGGTACTTAATATTGTCTATACAGCAACTCCTATTAGAAGAGTTGGTTCAATGCCAAAAATATTTGAACATCTGGAAAAAAAAATGCATGCACATGAAGTAGACAAAGATTACAAAATTTTTCACATCAGTTTATGCTCTGACTAGGACTGAAAATTCCATTTTATGTATGAAAACTTTCCACAGATTTTGAACAAACTGCCAGTGCTATGTATGACCCAGAGATGTAGTTTGTAAAAGGCTTTTTTGCTCCTCCCAGAGGAGAAAGAAACCTATTTTGTTTGCATGCCCCAGGTTACTTGGAAGCTCTGAAAGAGACTTGGTAACACATGCTGGGATTGTGTACTTGAGCTCTGAAAGGAGTGAAAAATCAATTAGCAGGAGAATGTGTATCTTTTTTGTCACATTTACGTATAAAAGTTTAAAGAGAACATAAACTCCCACATTGAGATATAGTGTTCGAAGGGAGAAATTGTGGATTCTGTAAGACATGGCTGGAAGGACAAGAAGTTCCACTGAGTGATTTACTGGCTGTCTGCCATTCTCTGAATAGCTGCCTGTCAATGCCACATGTGGCATCTTTCAGCTAGCATACTCTTTCAAGCAAGTCCGTAAAGGTAGCAAGAGAAAGCATGAAAGAGTGCTTGTGGTAATGCTTGAGAGCATTTATATTAAAGGTTAAAAAAGAGAATTCACTTAGGTGTTTCTCTAGCAGGTGAAAACACAAGTAACACAGAATGATCACCTTCACTCCCTTCCCCCCCAGAGCCACCTCTGATTTGTGTTTTGAATCCATGAAATCCACAGACAGACATCCCTCAATGTTTGAAAGATTCTTGGAGCTCTGTGAGTCCCTTCCCATGAAAGGATTTTAATTGTGATTTTCTATTTCTGTCTGTGGGCATGGTTAAGTTATCAACCCCCTTCCCTGTAGACCTACAAACTAGAAAATTAATTTATGGTCTTGGAAGGAAGGGGAACAGCAATAGTTCAAAAGAATTAGATAATTTCTGAAACATAACAATATACTTACAGTTCCTCCCTCTATATTATTTCCTCAAGGATCTTCACTATTTCAATATCCAGGATCATCACTATTTCAACAACATAAGGGAACTAATGGACGATTATCTTCATAAGTCAAATGGCTATATTTATTGCATGTATTTGGTGGCAATCTTTTCCTGTTGACTGATGTATCTTTGAATGTCAGACATTTGTAATAGGTATTGATATTCTATTTTCATGTATTTTTTCATAAGACCCACGTAGCATGTAGATACCCACACAACATGCTGCTCTCTGGATATGGATGGCATTGTAAGGCAGCCTGCTCCGGGTGCTTTGCTCAAAATGAAATCAACTATCTCTGAATTGGTAAGTGCAGATAGTCTAGATATAAAGCTAGTCTAGAGATTGAGGCTGGAAATGAGACCAATGTATATCCTCCCATTCTTTGTCAGTCTTCACTGAGACTGAACATTTAGTCTCAAATCAAACAGTTCAACTATAAAGTCGTATTTTCTTTTGGAAGTTTTCCTCATGGATAAAACATGGTGGTATTTTGGCTATAGGCTTTGTTTTACAAATATATGGAGATTAAGATAGGTAGTAGTATTCCTTCAAAGCATTAGAAGAAATTTGAATGGTGATTTACACGTTTAGTATGCTTAATAGGATACAATTTTTTTGTGGGGTAATAAGGCAAAGAAAATATCTCAGCTCTGTCATCATGGATGAATTACTCATAGTTTCATAAACCACTTCTGGGAAACCCAGAGATGGCAACAGCCAAAATGCAATTCATATGTATAGAATCACTGCAACACCATGCAAATCTTAAGGCTAACTCTGTTATTCAATTCACTTCAATATTTGATTTGGGTGTATTCTTTAGCTCTTGAGACAGGCAAAAGAAATCATGTAATATAATATCATAACATATTGCCTACTACTTAGAGCAATAAGATTTTTTCTTTGTAAAACCCTCAAGTGTCCTTAAACACTTTTCATTCTGTTCTTAGTAAAAAATAGACTCAAAAGTATAGATGTCCATGGGAATTTGCCTAAGTAAAAATAAAGGTAATAATGGTCTGGAGAATTAGTATATTTAAGGTCGCTGAGGAAATAAATACACACTGAAAATAAATGAATTATTAGCCTCATTGATTACTTCAAGAGTATGGTGTGTTGTGTAATTAATTAAAATTAAATAATTCTTCCTCTTTATTATTTGCAATAATTTCCTTATGTAGGAAGAGCTGGGGTTAGCAGTATTATGCTTAAAACCTTATTATTCTGCTGTTGAACTAAATTGCAACCTCTGTCTAAGAGAGCATATGCTATTAAGTTCTATCAAGAGGGAAGTCATGCTACATCATACAGTTATGCCTCATTTCCAGAATTTTGCTGTATATAAGTAAGCAGTCATTCTGAGCCTTTCTGAAACAACATTATAGTGTCTGTCCTCAGTCTGTTATTTCAGTGTAGTTTTTTTGCACATCACAGAAAATCTACACCCACACACAAAAAAAAGGCAAAAAGAAAGAAAAAAGCAATAATTTCACATTGACAGATAAGTATTGATGTAAACAGATAATGTAAATACCCCCCCAAAAGTAAGTTTTCCCAGTAAATTATATATAAATATATAAATATAAATACAAATATATAGTATATATTTAGAGATGTATGTGGGAACTGCAAGGAAAAAAATAAAAGATGATAAAAGATGATAATTCAATTTCCTATTTTTTTAATATAAAAATTGTGTTTGTGCTCATAGTTTGAAGTATCCGGACATAATTATTGTTTTTACAAATACCAGTTAGCTGCATGTTTTTATAAATACCAAAAAGGGCAACTTCATTTGATTCTCAGTTTATATACTTCCCTGGGAAACAATGAGTCCTGTGACACTCAGTTAAGAAACGGTGCAGCTTGTGGGTTCAAAAATTGTGTTCTGTGATTGCTCCTTGAAAAAAAAGTCTTACCCTATTCAACTCTTTAAATTTAGATATTAAAACCTGTATTTCATTGCATGTAAAGCAACAAGGTTTCCAGTGCTGTTGCAGAATTCTGGATTTCATTTATTTCTAAAGGAGCTGCAGGTGCCATGAAATTCCAAATAGCCATATATATGGTTAAATATGATTATAAAGGTGAAGAGAAAACTCCAAATGTCTCAAAACTAGGCCTGAAGATTCATAAAAACAGAATGATACGTATATGCAAAAATGGAATTTTATGATCAGAATTTTATAAACATAGAGACAATTATACATTAAAAATGAGGAATTTTATAGCAGAAATGAATTTTGATTTGCATTGCAGAATACTTTAATCTGTACTTCACTGATGGCAGAGAATATAGCAACTGACTCTTTGATACAGAAATATTGTGATATTCAACTGTGAGCCTAAATAACTATCTTATCTTGCAAATTAAAGCGTTGTCTTTGAGAAAAAAATCTTCCCCAAGATGTCTTTTTTTTTCACAAAATGTGCAGAGTAAAAAGAATTATTTTTTTTAGATTTAGCAAACACTGATTCTGTCAAGGTAAACAATATGAAATTGGAGCTATCAACTAAACTGTAAAGCAATATGCACACAATCTTTTATGCATATAGTAAGTCAAAAATAATAATAAAAAAGACTAAGCTTTGTGTGTGGTTATCTGTTTGTTGTGTTTTCCCTTAGGGGAAGGAGAATGCATTTAAAATTCACAAGCATTTCCACCGTGCTGGTCCCAAGCTATTCAAGCTCTGTTTGTTAGATCTCCATTTTTCCCCTCAACTACTAATTCAGGGTGTTAACTTACAAGTTTGAACTTGTGTTGGATCTTCACACTTGTACACATCACAACAGAGTACATCTCAATTGCAAAGCTACTTTTGTTCCGAAGTAAGAAAAAAAAACAATAGAAAATAGATGTGTAATTGTGGAAACATTCTGCAAACACACTGATGGTGGTACTCATGCTGGAAAGTTTCCAATTCAGAAAAGTTAGCTCACTAACCTCACCAGTTCTAATGATCGCAATTTTGTTCTCACATAACCACAACCATGTTACATTTTATTAAGAAAGCTGTGCAAGTAACAGCCTTACTCTTACAGGATAAGAGCTACCTGTAGGGTTACAGTGGTGTAAACAGTGCTGGTGCATATTCATCTAATAGCTTTGCTCCTGTGGCATGAAATGCTGAGGTGGGACACATTCACTGTTGCAGACAGTGTATCTAGTGACATAAAACACGGAGGAAAAGATATAAAATTGTCTCACACCCTGGTATTCCAACTTCTAATCAAGATTCCAAGATTATACCTGGGTATGTAGAATACAACCTAACCTCTGTTTCCCTAAACTTTGAAAAATCACAAAAATCACAGTGAGTTATTTTAAAATAAGTTTACATATAAGAAATAAAAGGAAATGTTTTCTAAAAACATCAGGAAAAAAAAAAAGCCCACACCTGAATGCTCCATTTGGTTACACTGCTCTCATCTGCTTGAAATGACACAGAAATCCACCAGCCTGGGCATTTTTGTTGCTGCTACATCAAAGTGCACAAAACACCACAGTGTCTTCCTGCAATACCACCACGATAGCTTCTCCAGTTCTGCAAGGTCCAGCATGGACAATTCAGAGCCATTTGTCCTCCTTGCCCATGTGCCAGAGCCTGCATTAAGGGCACTGGTACCCTGAATCCCAGGTAGCTACAGAATAAGATAAACAGGGAAAATCAGGGCTGCATCTGGCACTAAGTTCCCTGTTAGATCCACATCAGGCATGGAAAATTGAATTGCCCACATCCATGCACTGATAAGGGGAGAAGAGTCAATGCACACATGAGAAGGAACAGTATTAGCCGAATCGAACTATTTGGCCAAGGAAAATATCTGAGATTATAAAATTCTTTTACAAACTGTGGATAATATTCAACATCTTAGAAGTAGTGCAAAAACATTATTTCCAAGACAAAGCTTTTCATTTTTACTGCCACTACCTTTTATGTTTGATCCGAACATTGTATTCTTAACTGCTATAGACTCAGTCACTCAAGGCTAAGAGTTCTGAACTGAGAGACTAGAGTTTTTCCATTTAAAAACTTAATTTGATAATGAGACACTTCAAGAATTTTAGAAAACATCAATTTGACAGGCTTGTCAAAACTTATCCATTCATGCCAGCAATTAGTCCCAGTGAATTAGCTTTTGTGTATAGGAAGCCTGTACTCTGAAAATTTCCCACCCAATTCTTCTTCAGAAACTACTACTACCTTTTCATATACAACTAGCAGGTTGTATTTGTTATTCTGTGCAGCTGACGCTCATTACAATAACGACTTATTGGTAATATTCTAATTTAAGATTGTCCGGCAAAAACAATATAAAGTCCTACAAAGTCTTTATTAACACTAGACCCTGTTCTTTTCTTGGTTAAGAAAAAAAGAACATCACTTACTTACTCTACAAGTATGAAAATATATGCCCCCCAACATATTATTGTAGTCAATACTTTCATCCCTGCTGCTTGTTTCTGTTTAACCAGTACAAAAAACAATAAGTAAAGCCATCTAAGTAATTATCTCACAGCGAAAACTGTGATACATTTTTATTCTCTTGCCTTCCCAATTTAAATAGGAAAAAGAGTAAAAATAATGTCCTCTAAGTATGGATATGTCCCTAAACCATTTTATTAAAACTGTCTTTGAGTCTATGCTTATTTTAGATTATTCAGCTATAGCAAGATGGGAAAAAAGAGTTTATTATCCTAAACTGGTGATAGTGCAGCACAGGGTACAGAGCAGCACTAACAATTGGAACATAGAAGTATATTTCTTAAATCTAGGCTGCCACAAGTATTCTTGCTTCTTGCCCTCTTTTCCATCATCAAGAAAAGGAGAATGGTCTAATTCATATTGATTCAGAGCTGGGGCTATCTTCTGCATATATTTTTTATAAGAGCACTGTAAACAGGAATTGCATGCACACCTCAAGTCCCATTCATTTCTATATGTCTCAGACAGTAAGAATGGGTAAAATAAAGGAACAAAGAAAGGGTAATTCCTTGCTGTTAAAGACTTTTTTTTTATTTTCCAGTGAAATAACTTGCGCAAATTAAAATTTCTACTTGAAGTCCTTGATTCTGAAAAGACTGATGTTTGCTTAGAATTAGTCATCCTACCCTGGTCACAGGGCTACTCCAGCTGCTGAGCGAATCATCCTGATGCCAGCTGAGCGAAACACTCAGATTTAATCCCTCAAAAGTGTGTGTGGCGGGAGGAGTGAAACTGGTCTCCCTTTCATGACTTTATTTTGAGACCCCTTGATTCTTACATACGTGCTTAATTCTCATTCATTTCAATTAAAGTTAACCACATATCTCACTGGAATCAGAAGCTCTTTCTTTCTTTCTTTCTTTCTTTCTTTCTTTCTTTCTTTCTTTCTTTCTTTCTTTCTTTCTTTCTTTCTTTCTTTCTTTCTTTCTTTCTTTCTTT
>NW_010589451.1:36100-48451 GCF_000705375.1 Tinamus guttatus | reverse complement strand
TTCTTTCTTTCTTTCCTTCTTTCCTTCTTTCCTTCTTTCCTTCTTTCCTTCTTTCCTTCTTTCCTTCTTTCCTTCTTTCCTTCTTTCCTTCTTTCCTTCTTTCCTTCTTTCCTTCTTTCCTTCTTTCCTTCTTTCCTTCTTTCCTTCTTTCCAATATGAATAGTCTCAGTAATTTTATGCCCATAAATTTGGAATTTGGAATTACACAAAACTGGTCATTTTTAAAAAGTTTTCTAAAAATATTCTGAAGTACCAATTGCAATGGGAGTTCAGAGAAAGAAGAGATTTATCTAATTGCCTTGAACTGCTGCCCTAATATATAGTAGCTGCTCAGCTATCATATGTGATGTAACTGAATGAAGTATGAAATTTTGCTTCTTGATCTCTACAACTTATTGCTTCACTTCAAATAATATTGCGATCATAATGGCTGCAGTTCTCCAAAATATTAATCTCCTTGTTTATAAATGCTGAGAGAGCAGCATAATAATTTGATAGCACATCAAGGCATCCTTTGGGAGACTTCACCACAATAAATAAAACAAATCACAAACGGAGAGTTTCAGACCTACAAACTGTGATCCAGAGATGCTGCTTGACCAGTAAATAAACTGCTAACTGAAGCTGAAGTGATCAGGAATGGTGCAAGTGCATCCAATCATAGTGATGAAATTAAATAACATACAAATATGAAGAATTCATATGCTTTTGGGAGGGAGCTTCTGATCTCCTTATTGTTTGATTTACTTTAAACAGGTCAGGACTTAATACGAAGCTGATCAGAAAACTGCAAGTCAAGATTTGTGTGTGCATATAGGATTGCACTCATAAAATTTGTTTTTAGATACTTTAGGATTGAAAGAAATATTTAGAGAAATTAGGAATCATTTATTGGGTTCTTAGAGTATTATTTACAATTCAGATCAGTTCACAGCTCATGCCCAAGAAAATTCCCTGGCAGTGTCAGCACTGAGGGGGCCACATAGCAGTGGATTGGAGAACAAGAGAGTAGATGGGAACTACCAAAGTCTGACTAGTTGCTTAAAAAAAGGTTATGAGGGTGAGCATAGTCTGATAAAATCCTTACACAGCTAACTCTCTGTTTATGTCTTCACTAGGATGGGAAATATGAGACAACATCTGATTACCTGCGCTACCGATATCCATTGCTTTGACATATGCATCACTAAACAGTATTGTTAATTTTGTCGTTTATAGAGATAGTCTCTGCTTTCAACCTGCTTTTGTAAGGGACAGCAGGACAGCAGCTAATACTGGGCATTCTTTAAGTAATATGATGCATACACATGTGCATTTTTTCCATAAATATGCGAAGAATTGTGAATAGGTTCTTCCCACACTATGAAAGGGTGAATTCAGAAACAAATTCTCATTATTTGATGACAAAAAGTAGTATCTTGAAAATATTTGATAACTCAAAATCCTTCTTCTTTATTTCCCAGAGTTCACATCAGATCAGTGTCTTCATATTTCACTTCCAATGTAGGTTTTCTTGTTTTGTTTTTGCTGACATTAAGATTGACATTTAAAATTAAGAAGCTTATTTAGACAGGAATAGGAGACTTCAACAATTTCATAATTTTGTCTGAAAAACTGCAAAGTAGGAGATCTGTCAATATTTTTTTTAATGTAAAGCTAAAACCCAGGAATAGGATTGTAATGGGAAATAGATCCAAGAAAATTCCAGATCAGCTTTCTATAGCCCTCAGTAGTCTATAGGAAAATCCATTTATTTTTCCATTAAGTAAAATCAGATGAATTATCTCACTAAGATAAAGCAGTGTACATTATTTTAGACAGCCACTAAATAAACATGTCAGTGTTAATGATACCCTACTGTCTGTTCATAGGAGCAGGTCTAGGTAAGCCTCAACTCACAAGTGTATTTTGTTGACATTGGCTAGTTAGTTATATCAAGGCAAAATGGTCATATGATTTTCTATATTGTAGATTAGCGATCTCTGTTCCAGTAATCTCTGTAATCCAGTCTTCCTCTCACTTTGACATAGTTTCAGCTGTCAATCTTGAGACCTCAACCACAACTGTGTGGTCAAAGACTGAGTTTATGCTGATCCAGACAAATCCCCAAAATAATGAATTTGTATCCGTTTGAGTGTGTGTTTATACTTTTATATAAGCACATATATTTTTATAGTCTAGTTTTAAGACAAAACATCCTACAGCCTAGTTCATTACCCAAATAGAACAGAGAACTATGTAACGTAAAGGTGGATGTGAGCAGCAAGAAACTCAGAGGAAGGCAGTGAAAATGTCGATTTAAGTCATTTTAAAACGTACATGAAGCTATAGGTATTACAGTTGAAAGAGACTGTAAAATGCAAATTATTAGGCAGCAATTTAACTTCTGCTCTGTGTGATGGTCTAAGGCCTCAATGATGATAGAAACCTATACCAGAGAAAAAAAGACCAGAGAAAAAATATTTCAAATAAACAGCAAACCTATATTTAGCATAACACACTTGCATTTAATTTAAACTGACATTAAGTAAAGTATCATTTTTTGTGAGTGAATTCAATAGTTTCATTATGGTTAAAGTCACCTACAAGGTTGCAGAACTGATAGATTTTACCTCATTTTTATATAGAGATTAATACAGGGAAAAAATGCCACTAAAAAGGCAAGTCTTTTCTGCAATTTTCAACATTGAATGACCTGGCAATCTAGTTTAATTAACTGAATCAACTGAAATCAAGAAAATATTCTATGTGGATGCAAAAGAGACTAATGTTTCTAAAAGCTTCAACACTTAAAGCAAATTCTGACTTGACATTTTAGTGACTTTCACTGAGGGGTTTGATTGCCTTTAAAATTTTGGAAGCATATGTAGAAAAATAAAAGATAATTGATTGTGATCCATTTTGGTTAGAGTTTAATTGGTTAATGACTTCTTTCTAAGCCCTTGTAACATAAATTATCACAGCACCATGAGTGAAAAGATGTTCCTTCCCATGATGTGCTTATAAACCTGAAGCCAAAGCAATTCATTTGTTTTACATACCTGCGAATAATTATTTTTTCTCTGTTTTACAATATAGACAGACTGCGAATATCATTTTAGTGCCATTTAAGTCAGAAATTAGTTTTTTTTCCTCAGGTATTTAAGAAAAACTGAATTTACTTTCATTGGCTTTAAATCTCACTGTCTCATGATTGTCTTGATTTTAGAATACCATCTAGGCATGTGCTTAAAGTTCCTTTAAATATAATGATGTACTGATGTGCTCTTCAAAATAGAGACAAAAAAAAAGAAAGAGAGAGAGAAAAAAAGTTTCTGAAGGCTCATTATTTTTTTCATTTGTCTGTTATGGCTGACTTCTTGTAGATTTTGGGAACTTGGCCAGCTTGGGAACATGACTAGAACATCATTCGCAAAATGTTCTTAGGAGAAAGGACTTTTCAGTGTTACAAAAGATACTGCGGCCCTGTTTTTTAACATTAAAGTACAGAGACATGTTTGAGAGAGACTAATATAATGTCATTCAGTTCCTTTCATTTTGCATTATGCTTATTTACTTAATCTTGTCTGTCCTTCCAATGTTAGAGAAATAGTGACAGTGTCATCTTTTCCCTGTGCTGCCACCATTAATGAACATTTCCTCAATAAGAAACTCCAGGGATATAGCAGCTTTGCCTGATGCCTTTCCCTTCAGGTCCACTGAGAGAGCTCGCTTTGGAAAGAGTTTCAGAGATGATTAAAAACCATTTTGACTCTCTCCAAGAAGCAAATGAGAAAGAGATAGTGACTCTTGGGAAAAAAAAAAA
Organism: Tinamus guttatus; assembly: GCF_000705375.1. Next base: position 44,646 of record NW_010589451.1, on the reverse strand, counting down.
AACATGAAACATTAACAAGCAGGTATAAGTAAAGAAGGTCAGCCTGAAAATTTTCTTTAGAAGCAATGCCACTTTGCAGACAGTATTTCTAAATATGGTAAAAATTCTTCTAGATTTTAGACTTTTCCTTGTCTCTTTCTTATGTCGGCATAATGGATCACATTTTAACAGCAGAATATTAATAAAAAGAGAATTGATATCCACATTGATTCAAATGACTGTGTAAAAGTAGTATTTTGTATTATCCCTATCAGACTTGACACACTTCTGATATCTTATAGTACTGACAGCTAAAGACAATTAGCTTACTGTGAAACTATTGACCAACTTAGAGAAAAAGACATGATGGCTGATAACTAGGAAAGCAAATTGCCATCTTATCAAGTATATTTAGCAGAACTGCTGAAAAAAAAAGAAAAAAGTACAACAGCATGATTTTATGTATTATGCTTCCATTGTTTTTCAGAAAAGAACTGAGGATGAAGACAATTTCAAGAGGTATTGTGAATGACAGATTATAAAAAAAAAATCTATTACAGCAGTTGTTTTGTGCTCTAGCAATTGCTTCTGCTACTACAGTAGACGGTCTAAAGACTGTATTTACAATCCTGACCTATATGTAGAATATAATTTCTAATATTAAAAAGAAATGCCTATTGTATGAACTCAGAAGTCTTTGAAAAGAAGTATCCAATCACCTCTCACCATAAAATTAAAGTAAAAAGAAACAACAGTTTCCTCCTCATCCAAGTGCATGATCAGCTAAACATTAAAAATGATTCATTTCAGTACACCTACAACACAACCAGCTCCTATCTGAAATAGTCAGTAAAGGCAAATTAATAGTTTCTATCACTAATCTCTTTACGAAGAGTAACTGTTTTCTATTAGCCCAGGTGTTACTTAAAAGAACCACTGGAAGGCAATTCTAAATAATGGTTTGAGCAAGCTTTTGCACCATTGTTCAGTCTCAGTAATGGAGTTTGTTGATCTGTATAGTATTAAAGTACTCCATTTCTAATTATCATGGAAATAAGGGCATCATAATCTGGCCCTGAGTCAACAAGAAACAACTTTTACACTCACAGCTTGAAAGCAAATACTCCTCTCTGTAGTCTAATCCAGAAATTCACTTCCTTCTGGAAAAGCCCTTTTGTATCCCTAGTAATGCCAGATATTTATATTAAATCTTATCCAAACAACTAATAATGAAGCATTTTCAAAACCTCATCCTTTTCATGCTCATTGAACCTTGCAGGTAACCTTCTGTCTAATTATACACCTCTGCTAGTGACCGAACTTTCCATTCTTTGCAGTTAATTGCCCCACTTCCAATTTTTCGCTTTAAAAAGTGTGAGAGCACTGGAATTGCTGCACCTTAAGACTTTTTTCTAGCAAACAGATGCTGCTCACTTGCTTTCTTACTACTGTGTTGGAGGAGGCTGAAGGGGAGAGCAGGCCAAGCAAGCATTACTCACATGCCTCAAACTCCTCACATTTCCTTTGCATCCTTTTGCTTACCATATGAGGAAGTCACTTCAAATGACTTGTACAAATCCTGTCTTTAAAGGCATCCTGAACACTTGCCCTCACCAAACTATCATCAAAACATTAGTAATTCATGGATCGGGTCCCTTTTTCATGTCTATTAATTTTGCAAGTATCATAGGCACTTGTAGGAGAAATCTCTAATTTTTCATTTTTAGTATTTATTATGTCTTCCCACAGTCTAAATCACAACCTCTACAGGAAACCAACAGTGAGCAAGCTATTTGTCAGCTTAACAGTTGTTCCAGTACAGACCTGATTTTTGTTTACTATCATGAATACTGGATACAGGTGAGTACACAACAGGAACAACTTTGTGCTTGCCAGGATGAATATTTGCCACTGAGAACAAATCATTTAATTAGAATATGCATTGTCTTGGCATTTATATGGAACAATAGAGAGAGAGCACAGTGAATAGAAATTGTGCAAATAAACATATTTTCCTTCCAAACTATTGTTTTGTTAACTCTGTTCCATGAGAGACCAACGCAGGCTAAACAAAAGTGATAGGATGTGATTCAGGCTGTTATTACAGCCAGTGTGTAGTTTAGAAGGTTTCTTGTTCACCAAACAAAATTAAGCATAGTGCTATACAAGCACTAAATAACTAGTAGGCATCAGAACTGAGGGTGTAGTTATTTGCAGTTAAATTAATATGACTGTCTGACCTCCACACAAAGAGTGGAACCAATATATACTGACCCACTCAGTTCACACTGGAAGTGTTATGTGTGATAAAGATACACAAGACACATTCCCCCAGAAAATAGTCTAAGAAAACACTTCTTACAAAGACAAGGGGAACTTTGGTTTGAAAACATGCAATAAATATTGTTGTTCTGCTAAGGCAACATAGACAGACAAATACTCACTAAAAAACTGGGGGAAAAACCCACACTCCTTTCTGTAGAAAATTACTTCCTTAATTATATGTTAAGCAAAATAAGAAACCCTACAAATCTGTTCAGGAGTACATGATCTAGGCTATTCTGAGGCCCTTCAAAATACTGCAGACTCACTCTTTACTACAAGTTGCACTATACTAGAATCCAAGCTTTCAAAGAAAGAAGAGAAAAGAAAAGGAGGGAAAAATGGAGAAATAGATTTTCTAAACTGAGTGAATGTTGAAACAATCAAACAAAAATAACACACAAAAAAACCCCAGAAAAGCAATTACACAGTATAAATCCATACCTATATAATTTCCCTGAGTCTTCAGAAAACCTGATACAATAACTAGTTTTCACTTACTAAGAAGTTAATGTTGCCTACATAGCAATTAGTCATTCTGAAATGTAAATGACAAACAGATGTCACCAGTTTTGCCACAGAACTGTTAATCTGTTGCACTGAAATTCTAAAAAAAATCTAAAAGCCATTCCCAGAGAGCCTTGACTTTCACTGAAGCCTCTAGAACAATTTAGCAAGGCATTTATGTCCCAGGCTTAAATATTGAAGAAGTGTAACAAGAAGATTGCTTAGTACGTAGTGTATCCACTTAGGCTGTGAGTTTTTGATAGTTCCCAGCTACCTATATTTAACTCTTCACCTCAAAAGGAAAAGGGTTTTTGGATCATTTTATGCTTTTTTTTTCTTACTTTGTTTTTGTTTTTGTTTGTATTTTTGAACTTTAATCTCTGCATGTTTTTGATTCAGTCTCTAGTTCAGAGGAATGTCATGAGAGAATAAAACATTCAAACTTCTCATGAAACAAGGACTTATTGATGGCTTTGCAATATTTTGCCACCATCTCTGCATATTCCTTTTACTGTTCTCAGCCCTACTAGTATCTTCTCCTAACACACTAAGCAATAGGACACTCTTCTGATACATGCGGCTTTTCCTGTCATCTTTTCTAAAGTGACATAAAAAATTATATCCATCATTAGGTCTATAGGGATAAAATCTCCCTTTTAGAGATACAGGATCTAATTCTCTATATATTGGTAATGACCAATAAATTATATTGATGCTTTGCTGACTTTATTAAAAAAAGAAAAAGCAGAATATTTTACAATATATTTTTTAGATGAGTATCATTGCAGGGCACCAATTAGACAGAAGGAGTTATAAGGACTGTTTCCCCACTATTCTGAAAGTACTATACTAAGATAAAAAATTCCCGTCTTAAGAAAAATAAGAATTTTAAGCTGGGTGGGAATGGGGAGGGAGAATCTTTGATTTTTTTTTATGTCCACCACTTTATAAGCCTGACTGTCTTCTGACATGCAATTCATGGACTGAAGAACATTTTTTTTTATCCAAAAAAAAAAAGAACTCAGAGATATTATTCTTTATTATTATTATTATTTTATTTTTAAGCAGGAGATGAATGACAGGTGCCAAAGGCCACAAAATAAGGCTGAGTGGCAGTTAGGGTCTTGGTGTTATTAGCAGGGAGCTTTTAAGGCTTTTATTGGTATCTGCCCCATGCTGCCAAGGGCCTTTAGAAGACATCTTTTTTTTTTTTTTTTTCCCTGTGGTCCTGCCTTGTATTCATAAGCATGAAAGAAATAACTGGGCAGCCCTGTTCTGAACTTTGACCAAGTGGTTCATTAAAAAAAAAAACTCCTCAGTCCTAAATTTGCTGGGGATAGAGTATTCATGATCAATAATTTTATCAAACAAAATCCTTCTGTGTTGGAGTTTCATAGGAATGTATACGATTTTTTTGTAACACTATATATTGAAGTCATGAAACATTTATATTGTGAGACTTCCTAAAATACACCCCACCTCAAAGATCTAACACTCAGATCATCAATTTAAGATGCATCTCATGTATTTCTATTAACAAGGTACATGTTTTTTTTTTCTTAAAGAAAAATAACACAAAAAAACAAGCAAACAAACTAACTAACTAAAGCGGGACAATTTGTTTGGGGGGAGCTGAACTTTGCTTGATTTGCATGAGTGCAAATCTCCAAGAAGCAGTTTTCTTTTTTCAGCTACATTAGAATGTAAGAGGCCTCCTGTGTAGGTGCAAATGCAGGAGGTGCGGCTCACATCAGCTCATGTAATGAAGAATCACCTGCAGGTCTGGGTTGCAGCTAGGGAAGGAAGTATCTATAATTTGCACCCTTCACCGCCTCCATCAATAAATTCGTGACAGCAAAACCTATGGCACTGCCCTAGAGTCTCCCCACTTTCAGCTCTTAAAGGTGATGACAAACATGCTGTCTTTTGGCCACAGAAGAGACATGGGCAACTCTAAGCATTGATTTCCATCCACTTAAGTTTTCTGACATGGTTTATTCTGCTCAGATTGGTGGGCTGAATCAAGATACAAAGGATGGTTCTACATTCTTCTCATGAATGTGCTATGCAGAAAAACTTGTATTTGTTTATAGATACAACAATCGTATTACCATGTTAGTAGAAGAATTCACTAATACACTAGTAAAATGACTCTAAACTGTAGTAGCTTCATTAGTTTCATATTATTCGTAGAAGACATCTTTTGTTTTTCTGAAATATGAGCACACTAGAAATTATACAAAATAGAATAAATTATGCAAATGAAATTCCTTGAGTTTTTGAATTTAGTGTTATGGACTGGAGTTCATGGTAGACTCTGTGAATGCTTGATGGTGTAAAAAGACTTTATATTTAGGCTATAGTCGAACAATGACCATTTGTGTCGTTGATTTCTAACCATCAAAAAATGCCCTGATGAACTTCAGCACCCCGTTACTACTGCTCTGGTTTCAAAATGCAGTAACATGGGATCAGCTGAAAAATCTTATAATTAGGACTTGACACTAGTTTGACAGCTCGAGCATGAAGTGTGAGCAGAGCATAGCTGCTCTGACATTCTGAAATACAAAAATACAAAGCTACATGAAAAACCACATGAAAGAAACACCACTACCATTAACTGAGCATATTAAAAGATTTAGAACCTATCAACATAAGCTGATTTGAAATCTCTCCTTGTCTGCAAAGAAAAAGCAGTGTTGTCAGGCTTTTTGGTGGAAAGGTGAAAGTTTAAAGTAAGGTTCCTCTATTATTCCAGGATTAACTCTCTTGGACGGTAGCATATCATTTAAACTGAAGTCAGAGTTATATGCAATCTCCTGTTGCATAAAAGCAAAAAAAAAAAAAAAGAAAAAAGGAAAAAAAAAACTGCACTCATTCTTTGAGTCCACAAATACTCAAACATATGTCCTTAAAAAAAGAAATTGCTCTTTTGTCTTATCTTGATTTAATATTACAATTTTTGTTAAGAGAAAACAGAAGCAGTTGTGGGCTCCTCAGGACAAGAGAGATGGGAACTTCTCGAGAGGGTCCAGTGTAGAGCAACAAAGACGATTAAGGGACTCAAACCTCCAGCTTATGAAGAAAGACTAAGCAAACTAGGCCTGTTGTTCAGCGTGGCAAAGAGAAGACTGAGAGGGAATCTTATCAATAGGTGAGGGGAGAATGGAAAGAGGATGGGGTCAAACTCTTCTCAGTGGTGAACAGGGACAGAACAAGGGGGAATGCATCCCAATCGAAACACGGGAAGTTTCATCTCCATATGAGGAAGAACTTCTTGACTGTGAGGGCGATAGAGCACTGGAACAGGCTGCCCAGAGTAGTGGTGGAGTCTCCTTCTCTGGAGATCTTCAAAACCCATCGGGGTGCGACCCCTGCTTCAGCAGGCTGAGTGGACTAGATGATCTCTGGAAGTCCCTTCCAACCTTCACCATTCTGTGATTCTGTAAATTGAAATGAAATGATTAAAAACAAAATAATTTAAAACTAGATAAGATAAGATAAAAGAAAAACGATATTGGCAACACTTAAGCGTGAGAAAAGAAGCAGGAATAGGGAAAGGAACGAGAAGCGGGGAGACGGGACGGAGGTAAAAGGTTGTGGGCCCACGGCCTTGTCCTCCTTTGAGCATCTGTGCTTTTACCAAGGTGCAGTCCAGAAACACAATGAAAATAAAATAAATCAGTCATCAGCTAGGCAACTGCAACTGCATAGAGAGTGAAGCAGCAGCTTCCCCTTGGTGTCCAAATGCCGCTCACAAAGGGACAGAGAGTCCAGAAAGTCATGATCGGGAAAGAGCTGATCAGGAGAGGGCTTTTGATAAGGAAAGAGCTTTTCCTGGGGAAAGAGCGGGTGAAATGCTATCTGAGTCTTCAAATTAAAGTCCTCAGCAAAAAAGAAGGTAGGTAACTTCAGGAGAACTCCGCCTACTAGTTTTTAAACTTCTGCCTGTTTGTTTGTTTTGCCAAAAACGTACTCTGCTATTCCAAAGGCGTGCACTCCAGGCCTCTCCCCAAGAACCGAGATAGGCAGCACAAACATAAAAACAACCACGAAAGAAAGCAACAAGGAGTCTCAGGGGAAGAAAAGGGACATTGGGAGTGCTGAAGTGTGAGGAAAGAAGCGGGAGTGGGGAAAGAAATGAGAAGCGAGGAGGTGCCATCCACTTCAAGAAGAAGTTGCTCATCTATGAGAGCACCTTTTGCTCTGGTGCAGTCCAGAAACTTGGTGCTTCCAGAGTTTACCTCCTTCTGCAGTCAAAGTTTTGTCTTTCAACAGTCCTCATCTAGTGGAGAAGTGCGGCCCGTGGTCTGTTGCCGTTTCTGAGGGAACCCTCTTCAGGCAGTAGGTGTCTGAGCCACGACAACAGACCATAGACAAGCCAGGTGCGCGCTTAGACATTTCAAGGTCCTCTTTCAGAAATCCACTTTCAAAATTCTTCTGCAAATCAAAATCATTGCCCCTCTTGCTAATCAATTCCAAGGACCTGACCTCGGCAGCATAGCATGACCAAGAAAGTGTCGTGTGCCAGCCAAGACCGCAGGCAGGCACCCGCTGCTCATTTTGGCCTAGCGCACCGTAAACTCCACGGTCTCCACAGCAGCTTGGGCATTTGGGCTGCGTGAGAAGTCCTTCAATAAACACATTTTGAAGAGACTCATGAGCGTAACCTTGGCGGAGAACTTCTTCCCTTCCAGAGGCAAAGTCAGAAGGATGACAAGGGCAAATTCACAACAGCAGCAGCCTGTTACAATGCAAGAACTGAGTTCAAGCCCTCCTCAGCAAGGCAACTGTGCAGCGGGTGAAGCACCAGTTTCTCCTAGGTGTTCCAATCCTTGTGATGAGAGGGAAAGCAAATTTAGAAAGCCAGCAGGAGGACACCCAAGAAGAACAGGTCCTGGAGAAAGAGTGGGCAGAACGCAAGCTAGCTCTTGAAATCTGGAAGTCCTCGGCAGAGAGGAAGGCAGGTAAATCCAGGCAAAGGACACCTTGCTCCATGCAGAGGATCTTCCTATGGAAGCAACATTGAGGCAGCGTCTGAGCAGGCAGGCATGGGCTTGGGAAGGCTAAAGCCCACCTGCACGTGAATCTGCTGAGGCACGTGAGGGCAGCAAGAAAAGCTTCTCCAGAGACATCAGAAGCCAAAGGAAAGCCAGTGAAAGCACAGGCCCACGGCTGAAGGGGTCCGAAGCTGCTTGAGGCGCTGGAGCGTGTCCAAAGAAGGGCACTGAAGCAAGGGAAGGGGCTGGCGCAGAGACCTTGTGAGAGTGGCTGAGGGAGCTGGGCTTACACAGCGTGGGGAAGAGGAGGCTCAGCTCCATCTCCTCTCCATCCTAACTCGAGGGAATGGCCTCGAGCTGCAGCAGGGGAGCTTCAAGCTACATATTAGGAAAAATTTCTAGACAGAAGGTGTGGTGAAGCATGGGAACAGGCTGCTCAGGGAAGTGGTGGAGTTCCCGTATCTGGCAGGGTTCAGGTGAACGTGTAGATGACGCCCTTTGGGACGTGGTTTAGGGGGCATGCTGGTGATGGGTTTACATTTGGGCTCAGAGATCTGGAAGGTCTTTTCCAACCATGAGGATTGTATGATGCTGAATGTGGCGTGAGTCCTGCTGACAAAGGACACAGAAGAGGCAGAGTGTCTGCATGCCTTGTTTTTATTTCACTCTTTGTTGGTGAGAGCAGCCCTAAGGAGTGGCAAGTGCCAGGGGGCAAGTGTGGAGTAGGGAAGAATTCCA
>NW_010589451.1:0-34446 GCF_000705375.1 Tinamus guttatus | reverse complement strand
CGGCCAGGAGCCGGAGGAGACTGTGCCGCCCCGGGTCATCTTTTACATCGGGAGTGGCACGAGCTCCCTGGCCAGCTCCGAGAGTGCTGGCGCTGCTGAGGACTGCACTGCCTGCCAGCTGCCCCAGGACACCGTGGCCCGGCGCGCCACCTTCTCCATTGGCAGCGAGACGAGCTCCCTGGACAGCTGGTAGATGCCCGCATATGTTGGGGGCTGCCACTCAAGAGCCTCGGGCCCCACACCTCCAGCTCCAACTGACGGGGCTCATGGTGAAGGGAGATCCCTGCCCAGCGTGAACACCGGCCGCAGCAGCAGCATCCTCTGCCACTCCATCTCTGCCCATCACGTGGGCTCTGTAGATAGTGTATATATGTTTGGATTAGGACGTGAGCTAGGGTTTCTCATAGTTTGCTAGTAAGTTTGTGTTAGGATGTAGAATAGGCTGTGTGATAGCTTGTCTTCTGAACTTTGGTGAAAAATAAAATGAAATGCAGTTCCATTGGAGTGCCATTCCCTTCCTCAAAAGCACTGAGGATCGCTTATGGATAAAAAGTAACACAGTGATACAAAAGCAGTGATACACTGAAGCACACTTGCAGCCTTCTTGCCTTACGTGTTCTCTGACCACTTGCCTAGTTCAGAGCTGCTCCTTTCCCCTTTCCACCTGTACACTTTTCACCGGGGCATCCTCACATTCCTACAGATGGCTAGACATGCATAGGGAAAGGCTCCCTCCTTCCCTAGGGTGATGGAGGACATGGAAGCCTGGAGGAAAATTTGAATAAGGGCAAGAACCTTCTCTCCCCTTCAAGACCCCTTGTACCCAATTCCCTTCTCTGTCACAAGTCTCCCCTGTCCATCCTGGCCAGCTTTGTGTCTTTACACTTTCCCATCGAGGTTCTTTCCTCAGGACGGTAATGTCAGCGTATCGCTGAAGTGTAACACATAGCGCTGCAGTAATACAGGCCATATCTTGGCGTGAAACAATGAGATTTCACCTTAATCCCATCCACACAGTGCTCTCCCGCTCCTGCCTCCTGCCCCCGCAGTCCTTTTGCTCAAATGATCCCTTGTCTCTGGGATTGCTATGGAAATAATCCAGGAGAGTGGCTTCTAAGAGGAGGCGGGTAGTTGCATAGTTAAGGGGGAAATTGGATGCCTTTGTCGGGCTTCTGCATGTCCTGCCTATGCGTGGATTGTTGGTAGCACTTTGTGCAAGCACTCTGTGAAGCTGACGTTGAATACATGGGCTCAGGCATTGCTTGGCAAGCCGGAGAGAGGTATGTGGGGAGGAAGGAAAGCAGAACCAGCACTTCAACTAGTTTTAATTTCCTCCTTTGGCTGCTGGAAAAGCTGATGCCGTCTTCACCACTTCCCTGAGCCAATACTTTGGCCAAGTACAACTGAAAGGGAAGCCACAGCTCTCTCTTTCTTTCCTGCCAGCTAAGTGAGTGACACCCTCTTCATCAAGAGCCACAGGTATTTCCCCTGGCCCACCTTTGACCATTAGGACTTCACTCTTACAATTTTGACTACACTTTTAGGACTTCCATAGTTCCATTGGGACTTTGTCGTGGCTGGCAGCAGAATGGGATGACTTTAAAATGTGGAGAGGTAAAGTCTCCTAATGGCCATTTACCTGAGTGAGCATGGCTTGAAACTGGGGCTTTCTGAACAGTGGAATTCTGTGGGCTACTCTAGCAGGTTTAGGGAGCACCATGACTCAGAAGTTGCTTAGGACAGCCAGGTTATATAAGAACATTTGGTAGGTTAAAATACCTATTTCTTGTTTTCTGTTTTGCTTTTCCAAAAGTGTAGTGCTGCAAACAAACAGCTGCATTGAGCTCTCCGTGATGCAAGGGAAATGCAACCCAAAGGAACCACTGATGTGAGAGGGACAGGGAGGGAAGCGGTAGGGGTGTGCGGTTTGAAAATGCAGCCAAGGCACCGCTGTGTGAATTCTTGGGCCTAGAGTGTAAAGAGCACACCGCAAAAACCGCTGTAACATGTAACAAGCCTTAGTTTGTACATTATGTGTTCCAGACCCTTGACCTGGTGGCCTTCTGAAGGACTCATTTTAGTACGGCAATGGGAGGACTAGTATGTACTGGGAACACAAATCTGGACACGATACTTCAGCTGTGATCTCACAAGTGCCACCTGGAGGGGAAGAATCCATTACCCCTCCTACTGGTGATACTCTTACACAGGATGCAGGTGGGTTCTTCACTGCAGGGGCACACTGCTGACCAGTGTTCAACTTGTCCACCAGGACTCCTAACTCATTTTCTGCAAATCTGCAGCTGTTTCCCAGCCTGAATGGGATTTCTGTTCCAGATGCAGAACTACGGTTTTACCTTCATTGGCCCTCCTAAGGCTCCTGTCAATCCAGTCTGTCAAGATTCTTCTGACTTCCCTTCAGAACATGATGGTTCCCTTCAATTTGGTGTCATCTGCCAACCTGCATTCTGCTCCATCATCTAGGTCATTAATAAAGATGTTGACCAGCACTGGTGCTATCAAAACCCCAGGAACGCTAAGTATAACTAGCAGTCAGTTGGACTTTGTACTGTGAATCACAACTTTGTCCCAGAGTAGATTTCTCTTGTGGGAGGCCTGAACTAGTGTCTCTGTAAGATGTCCTGACATCAAGGTAATGATGCAGGGGAAAATTAGATCAGCAAAGGAACAACACTTTTCTGCTGGCCTCAGGATAACAGATGGAGAGCATTGACCAGGTCTCTCTGTAAACCTGGTCAAAGGGTATGCCTGGACCCTTTCCTTTTCAGGACCCTTTCCTGAAAAAAATCCAGGGAGGATTTTTTCTTAGGCAAGGAAGTTTCTCTATGATCTGCGTTACCCAAGGGCATTGCCCAACCACAGTTTGCACCACAGAGGTGAGAGTCCCTTGGTCCCCAAGCAGCTGTGGTGTCAGGCACCACCAGCTCCAGCCACCCCCACTGACTGGAGACTCTGCACACTTGGCATAGCGTGGCATCAGGGCCAGGAGGGGCAAAATCCCATTTACTTCACTAGATCCTTCACATATGGGACAGCTTTGGTACAGGGTCAGAGCTGAGGGAAATAGAAAGAGAAAGTCTAGTTGGAGTGGAGTGGAAATCTGAAAAAGGAAACTGAAACCTGTGAAAGTTATTCTCTCCTGAGGAAGGACTGGAACACCATATGAAAGGCTCAGCATGGGTTAGTTAGGGCTGAAAGAAAGAGAAAGCTCATAGCTATTTGAACCACACTACTCAGGGTCTTGATTTCCAAGACCTGTCTCCCTCTAAAGGAAATTCATTAACTTGGGCTTCCTTCAGAATTACACAAATATAAATTCAGGGTTAATCCTCTGATTAGAGATTAGTCCATGTATACATCATGCAGTAAATGTCATCAGAATGTGGCTTGTGATATAGAAAGTGCCTGTCTACGCTTTTAGATTCCAGAGTAAAAGAACACTTCACATCCCATCTGAAGGAATATTGTTAAAAATTACTTTTAGACTCAAGTCACTTGCTAACATTCACAGAATGCTAAGTCAAGAAACAGATTTTCCATTTTCTCAGAAATATAAGTTAATGCCATACTGATGAAATTTAAATGGAAGTAAAATACTCATCAGGGAAAGGGGAAGCACTCTTCACAGAGCCAGATGCTAAATGGCCATTTAACACATAAAATATTCCTGTTTTCTGAGAAAGATACAAAGAAGAATTTCTACTGTGAAATAAAGCAGCAAGCTGACCATTAAAGAGTAGAAAGTTACCACAGACAAAAAAAGAGGGGGTGGAGAGAAAATAGAAAAACACACACACAAACATAAAATAGAAAACAAGACTCTTTGGTCCCTGCCTCTACCTTTCTTGGTCCCATGCACTACTTACTGAAGTACTGGAGATCTCCTTTCATTCTGAGGTATTCTTTAAAGTGAAGAAAATACCTTACAAAGTATTCCTTGAAGTCAGTACTCGTCAAGCATATCATTATCCCAGCATGACATATTTTCTTGCAGCCTTGATAAAAAATCAGCAACAAGATGTGCCCCTGAACTCTGTTTATTTATTTATTTGATAAAGTATTGAAGTATGGTGGCCAAATTAGGCCCCTGGATGTAAGCATACCTACCAATTTACAGCTTTTTTTTTTTTTTTTTTTTTTCTGGAATGCAAGCTTTCCCAGGAGCAAGAGGGAGCTGAGAGAAAAGGAAAGTACACTGAGTCCAAATTGCCCTTTTCTCCTCTTACCACTGTTCCAAATTAATGATGACTATGAAATAAAAGAGAAGTGATATCCCCCAAATCTAAACCCAGTGACATGAAGGAAATCTGAGAATTAATGGCTGTGGGAGAACCAGTCTTCTGTTAGCAAGACTGGGAATACCTATCAATTTTCTGACCAACACAACACACTGTAAAATAATTTTTTAAAGCTAATTGAAATACTGGTAAGTATGATTCATTTCTTTCCAATTCTCATCTTTTGGGTCTTTTAAAAACTTTTGTAGAGCTTTCTCCTTGTACAAAACCATATCATGTATTCTGAATAAAGGTAGACGATTACCTGTAATTGTTGGAGCAAGAAGTGAAAGAGGGCAATTTGTGAAAACGGACTCCCAGAGGCTCTGTAAATGTCCCATTCCCCAAAGCCTTGCTCCAGGATGAAGAGGCACCATGCAGCAGTTGGCTCACTCATCCCCACGACTGTACCATGAAGGGAAGCAGGGCCAAAAGACAGTCTGCAGTAGCAGTACTGCTTTATTGTTAGCAAGCTTCCTGGCACAATTTTACTCCATGCCATTTATCAGTCTCCCAGTTTGGCCAAGACTCTGTTCATAATTCAGTGTTACAGACATAATGCTAAAGCTCCCAGAAGTACTGTGACAATGTGCTACTTGTGCTGGTGTATGGAAGTCAAAGCCAGACTTCTGCCTCCTCCTCTCAGCAATTCGTGAGCCATGCTGCCAACTCCATACAGTTTTGCAGATGATGCTTAATGGTTGCCTTGTGTGCATTATTTGCAGATGTTTTCATGGTTTGTGCAAGCATAAGCCACAAATGAAAGGCAGACAAAATGACAGTTAAAAGTCCAAGACAGTAAGAGCAAATTTAGGGTGACTGGACCAGATATTCTGGAATTCTCGCATCAAGAAATGACAGGCATGACAGAAAACACCCATTTGCCTACTCCTTTGGCAGGTGCCTTTTATCCTTCATGTCATACTGGATCCAACAGAAGTTCATGGCCTCCTGCTTCTCAGAGCCCAAAAGGATGCTCTGCATTGAGGGAAGACAGGTCTGCAAATGCCTCTGAGGGCCATGTCAGAGCCAGCATTCACATAGCATTCAGCATTTTGCACAGGCTTTGCTGAGCACTTTGACCAGTGGAGTCTGCTCCTCTGAGCAAAAATGATCACTGTCCTGCCATACCTGAGCATAGCTCCTAGAGAAATGATTTCCTGTTGTGCACAATGAGTCCTCCACAGCAGATATATAAACACTAAGGCTATATGGTAAGTGCTATTCTGAGCTGGTCTCCCTATGCAGCAACCAATATTTCCTCTTTCTATATTCGGCAGCTGTTTGTATTTGGATTGTTATTGCTTCTCCAAGGCCAGGATGTTTGAGCTGGATGTCACATGACTTAAGTGATTCTCTTTTTAATGCACGAGAGGAAATTTTCACATCTGATTTCATGAAGCATTGCAACAGCACAAAATGCCAACAAGATAAGAGGAAGAACTGAGCAGGCTCCTTAAGGACAAGCAGGATATCTTCTTTATCTGATAATAGTCTTTACATTAGCTCAACAAAACACTGTCTTAATCAGCATAACCTATGGTATTCTACTTAATATTTCCCTTTTTTTTGTAATTGTGCAAAGAATTCAGAATAAAGTCAATATGCTTCATGTGCTGCATGGCTTTGTGACTAATGAATAGAAAGGCTAATAGGGACATCCATTAAAGTGTTGATAATTACTGTTGTAATAGCATTTACTTTTCTCCCAAAGCTTGCATTTAGTACAGATAGGAACAGAACATACTAAAATCACAGACATTTTAAATTGTAATATTTTGAAGAACTTGATTACTATAAAGCTATAACTTATTCTGAAAGACCTGTACAAAACTCAGCTATAAATATGATTCTTTCTACTCTAATCTTCTCAGATATAACCGCGGAGGTAATTAAATTTAAATACCAATGAAAAACATGATTATAAAACATTATTCTTTTGAAAGAGAAAATGTGACAGAGTAACAGAGATAGTATTATGAACTTGGATTGCTAACTGCTGGGAAGTACCACTATCAATCTTCTGTTTTGAATCTGTTGCATGTTTTGAGAGGCAGAAACTACTCCCAAAAGTAGAGAGAGGCAGAAACTACTCCCTACTCCTACTGCAACAGAGCTGCAAATGATACAAGCAGGTAAGCATAGCCAGAGAGAACTTTTCCCTTTACAAAACGGGATGGAGCAAAAGGTTTTGAGGATGATCAGTGAGGACACTTCCCTTTCTTGGCAACATCAGGAAAGGAAATGGTCTACCGCTTGGATAACGAATGCTTTCCAAAATAGTTGAATTCTCTGTTTCATCACAGTCAAAGCATCAAGATATAAATTTAGAGCCTTATATATACTTTGGTCCAAACTCACTGCCTCTGGCACAATTAGCTGTGTTGATTTATGATGCTAATACCCTTGGCACTTGACTGCCCTCTCCATTGGAAAGTTACCACCACACAATGTCTGGGGTCAAATTGTGTTTGCTCTTCAGCTGCTGTATTTTACAATCAATACATTAACCTAAGCCACTTTCTTTGTCAGTTTTAGAGAGTATTGAGGACAGTGAACTAGAACAAAAGCAAACGTGTTGCAGAAATTCATTCCTCAGCAGTTTTTGCTGTCACCTCCCTGTATGAACTGAAGCTGTAGCACATCAGCTTTTCCTTCCACAGCTATGGGCCACAATAACGGGTCAGGACTATAAAGTTTGCAATCTTGTACAGCACCATGGCTAAATCCTTGGCCTCAAATTAGTTCAGAGATCTTAAAATTCAAAACCAAACAGTTTTATAAGCCAGAATGATCACAAAGAAACTAAGGTTATCATTGAAGATGCAAATTTCCCAGAAGCTTTTTAAGGACAAGATCCACATGTTCATAACTATGTTTTGGAGGGTCCCTTGTTTTTATCCCTTGATTCCTTTTCTTTCTCCAATTATTGGAAATTAAAATCTAAATTCCAGACAAAGCCATATTTGAATTGCCCTTTCTTATCTCAGTGATTTCTATGATAAAGCGAAGATACTCTGTTCTTTCTATCTGCTATTTCTATAAATCATTATTAACTTAGCCCTGTTTACTTCTGCTGGATCTACTCATCATTTTAAATCAGAATTCTAATTGATTCCTTGTGGCAAATGAGCTCTAAAATATTTATAGTGGTAAAATATATGTATTTTTGCAGACGTAACTTGAAAGAATTAGTGTAACAGCATCATATGCAATCACCAATAAGATGTCAAATAAAATAAAATAACCTTTCTAACTACACAGTAGTCACGTTTTAAGAGCCTAAGCTAGGACTCTTCTGGTTGCTGAATTTTTTAATTGATTTGTTCATTTTGTCAATTTATCTTCTTTTTTTAGCTCTGAGTTTAGTTTACTAACTGTAATTATATGTTCATAGATAACTACCTACCTACATTCTCTGTGAGTTTATTAAAATTTTTAAAAATCTATTAGCTGTTTCATTTTACCATCTGAACTTAACAAATGAAACCATAATTAGACAGAGGTATTCACTTCCTTCTCGTTGCCTTTTTTCTATGCATATTGAGAATTCTTTCTTTGCTGCCCCAAACCCTTTTAGTTTCCTTAGCATCATACTAGTCATATTTTTATTTTCCTATCTTTTTGAGAATGACTTTGGGTCTGTTTTTCTGATTTAGTTCTTTTTTTTTCTCAAAAAAAATCTTACAGCAAAAGATTTGACATGACTCAGTACTCATTTTATAGTAACTTTTCTCTTTGTTAACATGCATTTCAAGAATGATGTACTTCTTTTGAAAGATTTCTCAAAATACTGATTTTGTCTTGTCATCTGAAAAGAGATAGGCAATGTGTAAAAAATGTATAGACACATTTCTACCGTAACTTTCTATACTTTATTGTGAACTATTTTATTGAAATTATAACCAAACCTAAGATAATATTTTTCTAAACTCTACCAAATGGTTCTTTATCTGTAGGGTGAATGGAGGAAGAAAAAAAGAACAGGTATATTTGAAGTTATAGATAACTACCAGTCTAACAAACCAGTCTGGTGATATTTAAATCTATCTCTGAAACAACAGTAAAATCTTCAATTGGATTTGTCATTATTGCTTGGATTTTACGTCACAGCCACTGTCACAATGAAATAACAAAGCACACTACTCAGTGAAGAACTTCATCTGTACAGAAAATAACAGTTTATACATGGCACTAGTACATTAAATAATGAAACTACAGCCAACTGGTCACACTTAAAAGAATAATTAAAAACTAATTGTATTGACATTTAAGTTCTATAATACATTTGGTTCTATAATACATAATACATCTATAATACATTATGGTTCAAAGACTTGCTCTTATCAAGCAAAATTATGGAGTAACTAGTTCTTGATTATCTCACATTTGTCTACCAGGAAAAATTGAAAAATCCTTTTGGAAGTCCAGCATCTCTTTAACAGGTTGGTATTTTATATGAGAATTTGTAAGTACAGTTTTAATTGACATGACAAGATTTCTTCCAAGAATCTAAGTAAGCAGACCTCAATGACTTGCTCACAGAGCAATACTGCACACTGCATACTAACACAAAAAAGCATGATAAAGAAATCTCATTATAATGAGGATACTCTATTTCTGCTATTGTACATGGTAGTAAATTCAATTTCATTTGAATGGTTCAAAATTTAATGCATAATGAACAAAAGTGGGCTTCTGTTTGTTTGTTTGTGTATATATATATATATATATGACTACAGCATCGGGATTTTTCAGGAATTTAATGACAAACTGGCTCTAATGGCTGTTGACTAACATTCATGTCTTCAGCTTCTCTCAACTGTTATTAATCCCCAGAAACTGTCCACTTAAATCACAATTGTCTGTGTAATTAATTACTTTGAATGGTTTGAACTGATTTTAAATTCAAGAGATGATGTCTAAATCAAAAGTGAACGAGGCCATAAGGCAGTTTTATTTACTTGTAAAGATGTGCAGCAGAAAAACTTCAAGTTCTATTTTGCTATGGTGCACCAAAAATATGCACTTCATGCAAGCTGATATGGGGCTCCAGCTATCAGCTATTCTCCTATTCACTAGTATTTCCTGCCTATCATCAGAGCTGAAATATGTAGCCGAGCTTCCACAACACACTGAGTCAAATCATGTGGGTTAAACAATGCCCTTACAGGTCCTTCATTTAGTTCAATATTAATACATCAAAGATCTCGACATTCTAAATGAAAAACTTTCACTTTGTAGCCTGTACTTGTGACCTTTACTGTACAAATGCCTTTCACCTTTCATGAGCTTTCAAGTTTACACATCCAAGTTTCTCACCAAAGAACTAAAAATGTTTGTTCTGATGTCAAATTACACCATGAAAAGCACACTGAAAAACTAATCTGTTCAAACAACACTATGTACTGACTTACAAGAGGTACTGATCTACCTACAATTCCAAAAATACATACATTTTGCCAGAAAAGCCTAAAACAAAGTGCAACATGAATCCTGTCAGAATAAAAGCATAATCAGTAGAGACATTGAGTTCCAGGTAAGTTCTGACATGTGTTTCACAGCTGTTACAAAAGTACTGTATATCATAATGACACACAAGCGCTTTGAGTCATCAGGTTCTCATTTTTTCTCTCCAAATAGGAAATACAAATACACATATAATACATAGAAATGAGACTGATCTAAAGATAATGAAATTAAAAGAGAAAAAAAAGGCTGGTATCCCTCATAAAAGTCAATTATCCTTTCTTTGTGTCTTCAGATTCCAGTATTGGCTTTACAAAAAAAAAAAAGAAGAAGAAGAAGAAAAAAAAACACATGCCTGATGCTTTCCACAATAATAATGTCATCAAAAAGGAAAGAAGCAAAATTCACAGTCATATGCCTTATGCCAGTAATTTGCTTTCACTCTAGAGAAACTTCTGTCAAGAAGTGTAAAGTGATAGCAGAATCTGTAGAGTAAGCTATTGGGAGAGAGTGACAGGAAAGATAAAGATTATGAGATCTCAATCCTTAAAGATGAAGGTCATCTTAGGAACAGAACTACAGAACTAGACAAAAAAAAAAAAACATCTCTAGAAACCAAGAAAGATCAATCTGAAAGGTGATGATGTTCTGTATCATGTGTCTGGAGGTCCTGTCATTCATACATACAGAGAGATCTCACATTGTCCCATCTAGAACAGTGGTAACAGCAGATATGAATCCGTGGAGACACCCTGTGGGAGCAATAATAGGCAGTTTCAGATGTGCTAAAGACCTTACTGGAAACTCAAGCAAAGCAAAGGTAACTTTGTCTTTCCTCAACTTTCCGGTCTGTACTGACAAAGGTTAATCAGTCAAAGAATTTTAGAATGAGCTCTCCTTCACTATGCCAAGTGTTAAGGCTTGACGGAGGAAAAAGGCAAACAATTTTGTTCCCAGCTTTCCAGTAAAATGCTGCTTGCTATGAGGCTACTACCATCCACACATGACTACATGCTGATAAACTTGAAGCCATATAACAATCCCTCAGAAGGCTCTCATATGAGGTGGTCACAGATCACTGTAGATTCATATAGAGATAACTCAGCACTGCATTAAATCTTTAGATCTATTTCCACTGAATGGATGCCCTGCTCAAGTCATTTGACTTGCTTTACTATTCAATCATGCCAGATCATCACTGTGCCAAGGTGACCTTTTCATCTGGGGCATTTCCTCTCTTCATGTTTACAGGGACTTATCCTGAAACTCAAAACTTCTGTTTCTCAGAAAACGGATCTATGGTGTTCTATATAATCATAGAACTGAGGCCTGGGGTATTTTTCCACAGTTGCAACTGGATACCAGCAGAGATTTATCTTCTCTGTGAAAGATACGTCTTCCAGCCATTCTTCAGATAGATCTTTTTGGGTTTTTCTGAATAAGAATACTTATGACATTTACACATGAAAAATGTAAATCTCTGCTAAACTCACAAGACTTGGGATATGGCATAAGCAAGAAATGAAAAACATCCCCTTTTAATCCTTATATATAATTTTCACCTTCTTCCTAAGAGAGAAGAGAGATGGCAATTGTTGGACCTTCCAACCATGGGACTTATGCATAGTAAATAATAATTTTAAATAAAATATCCTTGATCAATTCTGAATAATAAATGAGTAGTTAAAAATGCAGTTTGTTTTGCAGCATCACAATGAAACTTGACCTTATTTTCTTCAGTGGGAGTTTCAACACTCACTTTTCGATTCACTTCTCTCTTCCCAGCCCAGGAGGAAGGAAAAGGTGCACATCACAAGAAAAACTCAATAACTGGGAATAGGCTTTAAATGACAAGTATGCTAATAACTTAGTGGATGAGATAACTTTGGAGCCTAATGAATAAAAGCACGAAAGAAGAAAGAACAAAGGAAGGTTATTAGCTTTAGAGGTTTTTCAAAAAGAGCAGACTAGAGACAGGAAAAACAGATGAGCCCTTTAGGAAAGTCAGCAAAGTTTTTTTGAAAGAGATGGAAAGTATTTTCTGGCAGCATTGGTTTTATGAACCAGTTACGAGTGTCTTCAGGCAACATAACAACAAAATTAATATTAGCAGGGTAGAGTAGGAGCTCTTTACACTTATCCAGAAAGAATGCTGATTGTTTTTGCTCTGCTTCTGCAATACAAGTGTCATTTGAAGGAACAAAAAAAGGCAGATGAGAACATCAGTATTAAAATCCACTTAAAAAGAACATTATCTTAATTAAGGAAAGAATGAAAACATTAGAAGCAAATTTTGTCTAGTCAGAGAGATGTATTTAACTAGGAAGAACTGAACAAAGCTGATGAGAACTCATAGGACAAGCCAGGGGAAGCAGCCTCCAGCATTACGCTCCTTTCACTTACGTCTTAGTCCTAGGAAGTACAAAGCCTTCTGGTCCTGATGCCCCCCTAAAACTGTTCACTGCTAGTGTTTAAATTAAGCATGTGCATAGTTGCAATGGGATTATTCAGCTGCTCACTTTTAAGCTTAGAGCTAAATGGTTCCCTTGGCTGGAGTACTGTGTAAGCAGTAAGCTTTGAAAGCTTTGAAAGCACCACATATACCAATACATAGGCTATTGAACTGGAACTTAGGAAACAAGAAAACAGTGTAATGCCTTGAGTCTCTCAGTTCTGAGCATCTCTTTTCCGCCTGTTTCATTTGAACTGCAAACTTTGGGGACAACGAGTGTTTCACAACATGTATTTATCAATTAGCTGGCTAAGGGCCTTAGTGCTTAATGTAGATCTCTATGCAAGTGAGCTAATAAAAGAATAGCAGCAGTGTGTAGACACTAATTATTTCAAAATTAGGATTGTGCAGTTGGGGGCAAACTTGAGTGACTGGGACTTGTGTGGTCAGATGTGTCAAGCCTGAATTGATTAGGTAAAGACAAAGGAATTCATAAATGCTGAAGTTTTCTGCAAATTAGTCTCATTTTTGCCTCAAAGGCCAAATTTCCTTTCTGTTCTGCCTGAAGTCAGTACTAGCTCCACTTATAATAAGGCTTCTAACTTATAAATAAAATATAAAAACCTGTCAAACTAATACCTACAGAGCAGCAAAATGTATTTTTCAAACAGATCTACTCTTTAAGCAGGTATTAATTTCAGAGTGCTCCAGGGCTTTTATGAAATGTATTTAGGTGCAATGTATGAAGAATGTGTTAATTTATTAGGTCAGTTTTGTTTTCTTTCTTTCTTTTTTTTTTGTTTTTTCCCTCCTCTCTCTATCTATGGCTTTACAAATTATTCATTTAAAAATTTGTTTCTTTCCTCATTATTCATGTATGGATATATTTTTTTTATTACCCCCACATAAACATGTTCACCACTCTAGTAAAGCATATGATAAATAATACTTGATTAATGATATTACTAGAGTTCAGCTTTAGTGTTCCAATACACTACAGATAAAGGTGAGCAAAACAAATTAAGCGATTTCAGAAAAACATGTACTTCTTGTCAGAGCACAGACCTGTCACCAGCAGGGCTGTACTGGATATCTCCAGGCATCATCTGTTGTGTTTTAGCTGACCTTTCTGCAAAGTACCTGAGCAGTAGCATATACAGAATGGTCACCATGTCTGTTCTGCCAAAACTTGACAAATCACAACTCAGCTGCAGCAAGACAATAACTTGTCTTGCTGCAGCAATAATAAAGTTTCCTGAACTCGGAAATTCGTATTCATTCCTCTGGCTCAGAGATCTGCCATAATTCAGAGACGTACCAAGATTTTGACACAAAATTTAAGTTAATAAAGTCTCTCAGATCTTATTCTCTGAGCTGCATAACACAGCAACCTCTTTCCTGTACTGGGACCACAAATGCCTGATGCAGTTGACCAAAGACAACTTTTGTTGACACAGACATGCTTTTTAGAGGGTTTCAGCAGTCAAAAAGTCCTGCAATTTTTCCTCTGGTATATGCCCCAGCTCTTTCCCACCTGCTGACTGGGCTGAAGTACACAAGCTCTGCCGATGTGCCAGACGGCACAACAGCCAGAAAGTGCCTGACAAAGGGCCAAATTCTCCTGAAAATCCTGGAAGGACCACCTTGTGAGGATGACCATAGCACAGTCACATACTCCTTTCCAAATATAAAGGACAGAGTCTAGCAGTGATGAGTTGAGCTGTGATTGGGAACAAGACCTGACCAACTCCTTCAGCTGGATCGTTAGTATCCTTCCATTGCCCTTAACCTGGGACACTGGGCTAAGGTAACTCCTTGTGAGGTTGAGAGTCCCCTGTATATTCAGGGTTTGTAATCACTAGCATTTTCATCTCCTAGCATGGTTGAGAGGCCCCTGTACACACAGGGTGAAGTAACGAGCTATAGCATTTTACTTAATTTTATCTTTCTTTAATTTGCTTTACTTTTTCACTAATTGCCTGTTGCTCATTATTAATTGGTATGTCCATCCCTATAACAACTATGACAGTTAATGATGGATATTGTTATAACAAAAATCTTACTCTGGTGAATAAAAGCAACTAACTAAAGCCCACTGGTTGTTGCCCCTCTGGATAATTTTACCATCTTCTTTAAGAACAGATAGCATGACAGCTATCTAGTATGAATAAGGGTGAAAATACTGGGGATCTTATGCACTGTTGGGAGCCTGTTGGGTCTGTAGTGTGCCTATTGAGTTGCTCCGTTGAAATGACATAGCAAAAAGCCATTAATAGTCGTTTGAGATACTGCATTTAACTATTCGCTTGAGTTTAACAGGATTTTAGTATGTACCTAAGAAGTATGTAAAACTGATACTGAAGAAAAAAATTATCCTAAATGTGAATTGATTTTTGAAGTAAAATCTTTATCTCAGGCAAACAGATAATATCTACATGTAGATATGAAATCTCATGTATATTACAATATGCTAGTATATAATTCTTTTAAGGGAAACAATATCCCACAAATTCATAGCAAAATTATATCTTACAAGCATTGAAAGGCATGGTTCAACTAAACAAATTTTGATAGAAAGGTATAAAGTCATCAAAACAACAAAGTAATTCTGCTTTCTTCTGAGGTTAAAAACCTTAAAGGATGAAGTGCCACAAGAGCATTGTGGTGAAAGACAACATAAAACTGGAATAAAAATACTTTCCTGTGTTTGACTGACCTTTGACTAAAACACTTAATCTATTTGTCTGGTGTTGCTTGCCAACACAATGCTCTCAACACACATGTTGCAATGAGGAATGTTTTGAATTGAATAATTAATGGAAAGTGTAATAATATGCTCAAAGTGTAACAAAGTACACAAAGTACAGCACAATCTTTTATTCTATTTTTTAAAAGCATTTTAGAGATAAGTTTCCCATATTATCTGTAATAGACTTTCAATTAAATAGCTGTCGCTAATTTGTAAGCCAAATCTGTTAAATAGAGATCCAGAATGAAAGTCATTTTATAAACACTCTAACCTGCAAATTTTAACTAAACTAAACTAAACTAAATTTTTAAACAGTATATTTTAAAATGTAATGTCTTCTAGAATTCAGTTCTACTGATGACTGGTTGTAACTTTCATTTAACTCAGTGGGTCAAAAGTAATTTTTCAAATGGCAGATGTCATCAATACTCAATACATATTCAGTATTATGTATTGTAATACTGAATAAATATTCTGTTTATATTGACGAGGGAGATTCCAGTTGTAAGTGTCATCTCAGAAATGACTGCTTCATTTTTCAAAGACAGAAAGAAGCTTTGTACTGCACTGCATAACATCCAGCTTCAGGGCAAATTTGTCAGAGATTTTAAGATTCTCCTCGTAGTCAGTTACACACTTGCTAGCCAACTTCAAGCTTAAAGTGCCCACTAGATTGGGACTTTTACTTTTATATTTATATCAGTTTTGGAAACTGATTTTTGCTATTTTTAGTAGAGGTCTTGCTCATGAATATAACTAATTTGGTTATCCAGATTTGGCAGTAACCAAATTTCTCCTAAATAGAAGAATCCCTCTATAGTCTATTTAATATTCCAGTGTGATGGAAGATATTTAATGTATACACTATTTTTAAAAGAGCTTCACTAAACGAATATCTGTAGCCTTTTAATTTTATAAAGAGGTAAGCTGGAAAGCTAAATTTATTGATGTATCCCTGACACATAAAGTGAGTTTTCCTGTCTGATTCTTTAGTATTTGATCATGATCAGTAGCAAACATTGAAACATTGTATTTGAAAATCAATTTTTGTTGACTGATTTCAGAAGTGTTCTTTTTATATTACTTCTTAAACTATTGCTTTTTGATCTTTGCCTGGCTATTCTTAGTCAAGTCATAGTAGCACAAACTATAGGAAAACATACCTGGATGTCAGGAGATATTTCCTGACAAGAAAGCTAGAGTACATTCACATAGTCCTCCTTGGAAAGGGACAGTCCACCTTTGAAAAATCCATTCAAAAATTGTTGCTGGACAGACTGTCAGAAAACACAATAGGATTAAAACAAACCAGCAACAAACTAGAGAGACTTCATCTTCCTATCTCCAAGTGTTTGTAATTCTATTTCAGAGATCACTGTGCACCTGAACAACATCCTTGCTTTTTTTTCACAATTTTCTAGACTGGTGAATGAACAAACTTAGCATATGTATGTAGTCTAGCCAACTGAAGGCTCAGACTGAAGCTCTCTGAAGGCTCAGAGATCCTCCTGTCTGTTAAGAGAGAACAAGTATCTTGCTTGTTTTGCTACAAGCTTTCCCTTCTCAAGCACGCTTCTGGGAGTAATTCTGAGAAGCTTGATATATGCTGCTTACAGAAAAAACACAGAATTTGCCACACTTGAGAAGATCTCTGGTCCATCAAGTTTAGTGTGCATTTGGAAGAACTGAATAACCTGATGCTTCAAAACATTGGAGAGAGGTAGGGAGGAGAACCCATTGCCTTTTCTGAAGCAGAAAAGAGTCCAGCCTGACTGATGAGGTGATCAGCTTACATTTTCAGCTATGAAATTTCATTTCCAATTGTTTGGCATGCACAAAAATCAATGCTAACACACATCATAAAATCATGCATTTCTTTTATAAATCTATCCACACTTCTGCTTTCAACTTTACAACCTTCTCTGACAGTACATTGCAAAGACTGAGTGCCCACTCTGTGAAGAAATAGTTAATTTCACCTGGCCTAAGTTTAGCTTCCATTTTCTTACTCTAGCAATTCCTCATTTTTTAGATAGTTTTGTGAAGCTTTTTTAGCTTTTTAGAAAACTCGTGTTTAAGCACGAAAGTCCTTAAGTGCTTAAGTGCTTGAAATACAGATGCTTTCTTAAGTTCCTTTCTCATTAAGATTCAATAAAAATTAAATTTAATTTGGCTTTGGTTTTACTGCAGCCCTGAAAAAAGATGGACTTCAAGCACACACTTATATAATAAAGGTTATAGACATTAATAACTGTTTCTCTTCCTGCTCTCTTTAGATAAGAAAAATCCAAGAGGTGACCCAATTGCAAACTGAGATTTCCAAAAAGGGTAGGTGTTGGGGCCTTAGTAAGAATATATAAGAAAGTGGAGTTTGTGGGGAACTGGACCGACGCCTAGCAACCAAGCACCTGGAGCAGAACCAATCAGCTGGGAGCCTGTACACTGATCTGATCTCTCATTCACTAGCCCACTATTATTGCCTTCTGAAATCCCATAAATTGATATCTATGTGAGAAACTCCCATTCATTGTCAAGACTGTTGCTACAGAACATAGGAAGACGTCTGGAGTTTCTACCAGAGACTAAAGTTTGGGTGGCCTTATTTTATAATGATAATATTTTGAAAGAAGAAGTAAATCCTCTGGATAGACCTTCAGAAAATGTTCAGGACAAAGCTACAATACTGTGGAATTCAGAGACATCAGAAAATGGAGGCAAAACTGCCTTCGGCTTGGAGGAAAAAGCAACCAAATACACAATACACAAATACAATATAATCAAATGCACAAAAAAGACATAAGTACTTATTTTGAGAACTGGATTCAGCAGAAGTTAAATTGAGGTAAACCATTTACTTGGTTCTAATTTGAACAGTTTAGACTTATCCCTGCCCTAAAGAGCATTTACATTATCCCTCTTTCTAAATCTGTTAAAATAAAAGCCAGATGGATGAAGAACCCATGATAATGGACAGTAAACTGTAGATTTATTTAAATATGATATACCAGTAGAAATAGTTCAATATGAGTATGAATACTGAACACAAAGGCAACATATCATTTAGTTCAGAGATGATGTTCCTGTATGGCTCTTTTCACCTCACCAGAGATCTTTTATCGTGTTAGGAGTATCAGACTATTATGAAGTCCAAACTTGGCAAGTTCAGAAGAAAATAAAGCATTTTAGAGAGCTCATATAGCTAAATTATGAAGAATGAAAATGTCAAACGCTCTGAGCATAATGTGCGTGCAACACCAAAACATTGACAGTAATTTCTGTGAAGTCCTTTTATACCCATTGTACCTCTGCAATGTGTATATTTCTCATCTAACAGAAGTATAAGGAAGCAGACACAAACTTCAGAAAAAATAATGGTTCCACAGTTAAGAACAACAGTATGGCATTTAGAAGTCCTCGTTTTAACTCCACATGCTCTACTAACTTTCTGTTTTATTTAAACAAAATACATAACCCCATCTGTACTGTGATTGTAAAGGTGCTTTCTTCTTTTATTAACACTGTAAATTATATGTGCAGCAAAAAATGCCCCTACTATATTTATGTCTGCAGTACTACATTCATGGAGTTACTACTGTGAAATTAATGCTTAGTGACAGAGGAATTATTTATGGTTTTGCAATTAGTACAAGTAGGAGAAGGAAACTAAATTAAGATGGCAAAATGTAGACTGAATATGAGAAATAAATTGCTGCTAATGAGAATGATGAAAAAAGCTTCACTGTGCACTGAGATCGAAGTTGTAGCAATATTCTGAAATGAGTTGATAGCAGGCCTATACAGAACCTTGATGAGCAATATGGCTTTTCTAAATTTCAGTTACAAGATGCCTCTATAGATACATCCCTTTAACTAAAGAGGAAGGGGTCTTGTATTACCAAGTTAGTAAAGCTACTACAGCCACTTGTTTTGTTTTAAGTAAAACATGGAAAGTGAATTAGAACTGGCTGAGAACAGAATTACAATATATCCATCTTTTCAGTTTGAGAGCATCCCCAAATTTCCAGAGATAGGGTTGGAAAACACACAAACTGAAATAAAATCAGCTGTTAGTTTTCACCTCAGTACCTGTTTACCTACTTACAGCCTTTTCCTAGCTTCTTCTCAACTCCCCAGAATCAAAGCATTCCTTCTTGTTTCATCTACCTTCTTGGCTATAACTCAATACTTTTCCTCTGATTCCCACTGAGCTTTTAGGTAATAATCTGCTTATGGTAGGGCTTGAAAAACAATCAAACAAATTCATTTTATTGTGTCATGGCCAGCTAATCCACCTTAAATATGCACTCTTTGGGGTTTTCCTAAATTCTATAATGTACCATTCTCTGTTTTAATGACTTTTTTTTTACAGCCTG
The DNA here is from genome assembly GCF_000705375.1 of Tinamus guttatus. The sequence continues at coordinate 15,105 of NW_010589451.1, read as the reverse complement.
CAAGATTAGAAGACCGCAAATGCCATAATGTGGTGCTCAAATCAGCAAAGGTAGAAGACAGAAAGAAAGATGAACAATGGTCCCACTCATGCTGAGGTTCAAGATAAATTAATTAGCACTTGGTTTATGAAGCCTCCACCAAAACAAGACAACGAGGGACTTGCAGAAAACTGCTACAGGGTCTCCAAAAGTTTACTCCAGAAATCAATGCATAAATATAGTCCTGCTGTCAATTGCTACAGAAAGTCTCATAAACTTTTAGGATTCTACAACAGGAAAAGGATTTGAAAAACTGTTAAAATGGAAGCTGACACCAAATGAAATTAGTTTGGTGAAATGCACAATGTTGATCTGGACAATTATTCTTTGCTCTATAAACTTTTATGGAAAATTCAACATAAGGTCCTCTCTCTATATATATATTTTAATCAAAGCTCTTAAATCATGATGCTGTCTCTATTTCTTCCCTCACATTTTTTTTTCTGTAATTAATCCAATGGTATCCTTTTTCCAAGTGTGACACCAAACAAACCAGAACACAAAGAAAATTAAGCACAATAATCAACCATTTAGTATTTTGTCTGTTAGTAATATGTTTTGTTTTTCCATCAGATCAGCTGTAAAGGGAGTCCAGTGGTGACCTGTACCTGTGTAGCATGAGGCAGATAACTGAAAAGTCCTGTTTACTTGGTGCCAGCATCTATTTGCCTTTGAAAGCATTCCATTTACTTGGACAAGATGAGAAGGCTTTGGCATTTTTATGTTACTTATTAAGCCATCAGAAAGAAGTTTTATCTGGCCAAAGTTTTTCCAGAGTCACTTGAGAGATCTGGATGCCCAGGTTCTATTAAAATTAGACAGTTTTGAAAGTCATAGCCAAGCAACAAAAACAAAGATCTGTTGACGCACAAACATGTTTGTAAGAATGAGCCATATGTTGTCTCTTAGGATGCCCTGAAATTAACCAGGCATCATGGTTTCTACCATATTATATTATGCAAACGAAAGCTCAGACTTTGTGTTTGTGTCTTAAAATTAAGCTTCACTGAATCCAGATGATCTGTGTCCAGAGACCTTTACAATCATTACAATTATTCAAGATGAAGTCATTTTCATTTAGTATCTTCTTTGGCTCCAGAGCTCCCTCTCTCTACCATATCAAGTACAGAATACTAAAACCCAGCATATTTTAACTCATCTTCATACAAAGCATTAGCACAAAGCAAAACATATGCACTCTGATTGTTTTGGTAAGCCATAAATTTTATTCTTTCCTATATAGATATAATATTGTTCTGTTTATTTATTTATTTACTATGATTGGAGTGAGGGAAATATATTATTTCCAAAACCAAACCCCCATGTTTCGTTTGAGGAAAAGAAAAAAAAAAAGGGAAAAAAGAAAAATAAGGGGGGAAAAAAAAGAGTTCCATCCAGAATCAGCAAAAAAGAGCAAAATCTTGATCTTACTTCTGACCTAAAACAAAACCAATAAAGATAATGAAAAAAAAAGCATATATAATCATTGCTTTTATTTAGGGACCATTCTTTAGTCACAGGCAGATAGTGTGAAGCTGACACTAGATACATACTTTGTAATTCTTAAGCTGAGAAATACATTACAAAATGCTGCTATTTTACTAAAGACTCCAATTGTACAGATTCCTTCTTCCTATAAAAATCTTTTTTTCCTAGAATTTCATGTTCATCCTGTTTTCTTGGCATTTTAAATTTCACACTTAATCAACATATGCATGCAGATAAGATTAGGAAATCGACTTGCCTTTCAGGCAGGCTATTCCATAATAGTTTATTATGTGGCTTCTTTCCCTGAAGCAGCTGTTATTGACTACTCCCAGAAACCTCACATCAGATTAGTGAACCACCAGTTTGACCTGTGATAGTAATTTCAATTGTCCTTTGCTGCCATGAACAAAAACATTTAATGAAAATGGATGTAAATTAGTGTGTTTGAAAATTAAGACATATTAGATAGGTTGCACACATTAAGAAAATTCTAATGCCATTTTGGCAGCTTTCAGCTCAGGAATAAAGGTGGAACTATTGAAAAAAAAAAACACTGAGACATCTCTTATGCAGAAAGCTCCTGTTCTGCTGCCCATCGCACTCCACCAGCATCATGATCTCTTCTAGCCCTACTACTATCCTCTTCTGGATCTAACTCCATAATTATTCCTGAAGAAGTCTGAGGAGCTACAAGTCTACAGGAGGACAACTGGCCTGAAAACTGTATGTAAGTAGTCATGAAAAGGTACAATGAGAAGTTCTCCTGAAGATCAGGAATGCAGTTTTGATCTTCTGAAGGGGCTCATTAACACTGAAACATGAACTTGGGAAGAAAAATCACAGTACAATCTTAAAAAAAAGAAAATAGGATTCTTGTTAAGTTTGCCAAAAAAGGTATCAGGAACTTTTATGATTGCAAACACAAGTAACTTCAGGATAATCGTATCAACCAAATTACATTTGCCAAATGGGTTATATTTGACTGCATGAGATGCAAATAATTGGTGATGTCATTCTATTACTCATCACATATTTAAAAATATTGTTTTCGTGGTATTAATAGAGACATATTTAAACAAAACAAATAAATAAAAAAGACAGCCAACTATGTAAGAGGTTAACAAAGAAAGTCTTGCACAATTTGCTGGGATTAAGAATGTTGTATTTGTTCTCTTATTTGCACCCACTGATCTAAATGTATTGGAGCAGAACGCTCAGTCTTCCTTTAAGTTGAATTCTAGTGAAACAATAAGAAGCCCCAAAGTTAAACAATGCTTTGCTGGTTAATCTAAGAATATTCCTTTGCATAGACACTTCCTTAGGGCATCAGTAAGGTTGTAGCAGGATGCTGACTAATTTAGGATAAATAGTGGAAATATTAATTTAAAATAAGCTAAAGGAATTTCAGCAGTGCTTTCTTAGTTGACTACCAAGGAATGGAACTGCCACACTAAGTATTCATATATTCCTCCTCTCTGCTCAACTTCAGCCTAAATTGCTCCCCCTCACCTTTTTTTTTCTTTTTGGCTCCTGTGGGCATGAACACTTTTCTCCCCCAAAAGAATATTTCAAGAGCCAATTTTTATAGTGATATGTTCCTGTCTTAATAGAGTTTTAGCATAAATATGGAGCAATGAAAGAAACAGAGGTGTTATATTTGCTAGATCCCTTGTGTCTCATTAACAAGAATTATATGTTTCATTCTGTTGACCTTACACCTTACTCATGTTTTCATTATTTTCAAGCAGCTTGTTTCTGCGATGTGCATGGGGTGAAGAAGGCGGTTCTTGTCTTAGTGCTGCTATATTCCTTCTCTTCTTGTTTTCCACAGAAAATGAGACTGCATACTTTATATAACACTTCCAAGACTTGGGGATTTAGGTGAGGAGGGGAAAAAAATCAGTTTGTATTTTCAGTCTGAACATCTGACTCTGGCTAATGGGAAAATAGGTTATTTTGTTTTATACTTTAGCTGTATCTGAATTCTTATATGAAACTAGCCTCAATTACTCCAGAGGTGATAGGACCCCAAAACCAGGTGTGCTCTGATGATATCTGAGGATGCAAAGAAGAGATATGTAAAAATCCAAGTGATAGTTTGAAATAGGGCCATTTTGCACTTGTCATTTTATTACGTCCAAGTGACATTTCAGTTAAAAATGAAGCAAAGTCTGCCTTTGTAATAGTATACAGAAGTCTAGGACAACTATATCTGAATGTAATGAGACAATTCACTAAGTTGAAGCAGTAACTTCCAATGCTGCAGTCGTCTAGTTTGATGTACCAGAGCAAACCAACAACCAAAGTTGGCAGTTGGCAGTTGCCTCACCTAAATTAGTTAGTTAATATTATTCTGTTTAACTACCTTGTTAGCTTTCTCCTCTTTAAACAGGTCAGTTCATTTAATTCACATTTATGAGTGGAAGAAAGAATAGCTTTCTTAAGTCTCAACAACCTTGGGTTAATTTTCTTTTGTTAATGGGTGGTTTAAACTGATACTTTAATAGAAACCTGCTTAAGTTAAAACCCAGCCCTTGTTGCTGTCCATCTAGACCTCATACTATTACATAAGAGAAGAGTTCTGCTATTAGCTAATAATGCCCTATGACAAGTGGCCACAGAAAAATATATTTCAGCTGTTGCACCTTGTTTCAATCTTTCAGAAGACAAGTATTGTAGGAAGAGTTGTGTACTGTTAGAGAAGAACAGACTACTAGTGCTCTTTTGACTTTTTAAATCAGCACTGTTTGCAGAACCAGGAGATTTTCTGTATTGTGCCATGCAGCACCATCCCAAGATAACTTGGCTGGGACCACACCAGTTCTGGAGTCTGTGGAAGTCTCTGAAGCTGCATCTGTGCAGCATTGAGAAGTGGTGCCCATGAGCTGGGATGCAGCATCTCACTGAGGGAACTGTTCATTTTCCTAGATACAATTTGGTATCTGTTTGACACTGCACTGTTCCAGGAAAACACATTGTTTTTCAATGTTAGCTTAGGTAATTTTAGCATTGGGTTGTGCTATATATAATGGCTTTAATTTTTCCCCCTATTTAGGTAATCATATCTCATGCCAACATCAGCATACAACACCAAACAGCAAGAACAGAGCAGCTGGTGCTGAGGCCACGATGTTTGTACCAGATGTATGGCACACAAGTTTTGCTCTGCAGCACTAGTTAGGTTCTGTGGATTATCTACTTGATGTATGATGTGTATTCCTCATGTACTTCTTTAATTTCATATGAAAGCAATTCAGTTCAACAACTCTCCACGGTGTGAGGTGAAACATAGATTCTAAGGCCCACTGTAAGTAAGTGTTTTGAAAGTAAATGTCTTGATTGAAAGTAAGATTAAGAAAATAGATCTTTTCATCAAAAGATTGAAAGTAAATCAAAACACACTTATAGTGGGACTTAGATTCTTAACATACTGTAGCTGCATCTGTACATCCTAGGGCAATGTGGGTGATTTTTAACATACCTTGCTGGGTTACTCTTAAGTTAGTTATGTATTTACAGACACCCCTGCAAACATCCTTTCTTTTATTATGAGCAATACTGACCATTTTAAAAATAAAGCAAGTTGCATGCTTAATTCCAGGTTATTGTGTTAAGAGTTGAGGCTTGGTGTGTACATCTCTGAAAAAAAAATCAGAAAAATAACGACAAACAAAAATCTAGAACTATTTTTTTTTAAGTCCAACAAAATGTGGTAGTAATCAATCTCACTAAAAACACAGTTTCATTAATACAATGAAGAGGTTTCCGTGGAAAGAGAAGATGCTAGAATAATTTGTCTGCCTTCAGGTATAATGGGTCACTGTACGACCCCTGACCTTGACTTCATCTTGAATCTAGTAAAGCAAGGCTGAGTTACTGAAGGATTTTCTGACATATAGTCTGAAGTGAATGAGACTCTTAAAACCTTAACAAAGGGAATAATGTCTTAGTGATCTGATTTTTTTTCTGGAGTTGTCCCAGTTTTATTTCTCTTTTTATCCCTATTGAGAAAGCCTTTGTGTCTGTGATATTTGCATCTTCTTTTACGATTTTTATGGTCCTCATAAATCCTATTCATCTCAAAATGGAACAGTCAAGAAAATGTTTACCCTATACATCATTATGCCATACAATGCCTCATATTCTTGAGGTGATAGTTGTTTTTCACTGTATCTATTTTTACCACAATTGTTTACACATGTCCTGATATCACTTCTTCATGCTTCATCAAAACTCAAATTAAAAAGAAAGGACAAAGTGGTTTTAAGATAAGTCTTCTGTTGGAAGAAAAACAAAAAGTTTTCTAGAAACTAAATTAAAAATAAACTTATTCCAACAAAATGTATTTGAAATGTTATGAGAATCAAAACTTCTTTAACACTCTTGTGCAATTATTTTTGCCAAATAAAAGAAAAGAACTAAAATAGATTGTTTCCTAGAGAGCATGAAGTTTTTATCATGGGTCCTGTCTAAGAAGTGGTTAGGTAAATATTTCTCAGCGGTGACAAGGTTTTGTTGAGACATCTTAGTGCTAGAGGTAGAGAGTAGACCATTTCTCAGGATCACTGACTTAGTTTCCTGTGATATTCCAAAAACTTGAAGTACTGAAGAGGAAGAAAAAAAAAAAACAGAAAAAGGACATTTTGTCAAAAATATAAGGTTTTCAGACTCTCTTTTGACAAAATTAATTCTTAAAAAAAAAATTGTACTACTTAATATTTCAGAGGAACAGATACTTATACAAGACACAGGTAGTTTATTGGCCTTGTGCTAGAATGCAGCCTGAGGGCAAATTCCACATACCACTGCAGTAACTCTTTTGAGAGATGGTAAGTGAAAAGGAGCTTTAAATATCAAATTGGAGATAACGGAAAAGAAGGGGCCAAAACATTTTATGTGTTTACTTAAACAGGAAGTTAAATCAAACAGAAAGAAAATACATGAAAAAGGCACCCTCTCAAAGTACACTACTAGCCAGTGTATGAAAGAGGCCTTTGGGAGCAATTACTCTAGCACTCCAGTGGAAGGCTCCAAGGGCAACTCAACACTAGCTTTAGCTAAAAGCTGTGACAGGCAAAAGAGACTTAGAGATACTCTCGCTTTGAATTAAAATACCAACTATGAATACACAGAAAATACAGCAATGCATACAAAATGCAAAGGAAAGCATCATTTCTTAGTTTTAGGCCTTTATCAAGAAAAAAATAAAGCAGGACTGAAATGTGAGGACAGAAATGTATTAGGTAGCTACTTAATAAAAGATGAAAATAAAAGCCAAAAAATATGATAATATGATTTGACTAGAAAAACTTATCAATTCAACAGTTAGGCTATATATTAGAGTCTGCTCCTTGCTACAGATAGAAATCTTTTCCTCCTCCAATCCTTCTTGTTTGCAGAATCACAATGACAATGAAAATCCACAATGAGTTCAGAAGCTGCACAGAATAATACTTACAGAACTTGATTTATAGATTAAACAATACAAATAATTACAAAAATCCTTGAAGTGATATCTGCTAGAATACTGGATAATATTATATAAAGTTAGAAAATATTATGAAGTTGCCTGTTTCTTCTACTCTTCTGTGTCCAGAAAAGGATGCTTCCCCCCACTCAGTAAACCCACAGCCCAGATAAACAACAAGCTGTTTACAATTTGAATTAAGTGAGCAGAAAAACAGTGAATTTCCCTTTTGACATCAAATCTTCAACTCAGTATGGCAAATCTGTTTAGCTCAACATTATACTAGATAATATAATTTCGTTCAGTATGACCACCCCTGTCTACCTAAACCATGTTTCAAGAGCTTTAGTACTACAAAGACCACCGCACCTTCACATTTCTTAGCAGCTAAATACTGTCCCTTATCTACACTAACACAGCACATCTGTCCTTTTGAAATCCAGTGCATCAATTACAGACTTACTTTTGTTAGTCCATCCATTTAAATTAAATGGAAATCAATCTAATCCAGATTGATCCAAGCTCATTATTAGTACCATCAGTTCTTTAAGTGTTGCCTAGAAAGTCAGTATCATGCAATATCATATATAATTATCAGTAATATTTGTCTTTCTTCTAACAAGATTAAACATAGCTTTATCCCAGAGGAGCCAAAGTCAGGGCTGCAAAATCCATTTTAATATCATGCTTTCCTAGACAGATCTTTCTGATTAAGTTTCTGATTAAGAGCAAGTCAATTCATATTAGGACCAATATCCTTGAGAAGTGCAAAATGGAATTCTTGTTCATTTCTAATCTACCCTTAAATGCATTACTAGTGACAGTTATGACCAATTTTGACCATAGCAGGATGAATTAAAACAAAACAGAGTCAATACTGAAATACCTTCAGTAGTGTTAAGCCTTCATATTTCTTGCAGCATGGTGAAGTAGTAAAATGCAAAAGTCATGCAAAACCTAATACAATAGAGCTGAGAAATAAAAAGAAAAATTCAGAAAATGTCTATATCAGTTTAACGACTAAGTTGGACCAACAACATACGAAGACACTCCCTCTTACAATGATGTAATGTGGAAAAAATGGAGAACATGCCTGATGTTCTAAATTTCTCAATTTCAGCTTCTGATGACTGAAGAATAATAAGTATTTTCCTGCTTAACTGAAAACTTTGAAAGACTTTTTATCCTAGACCATAGTTATTATCAGCTACGTTAAGAAAAGCAACAACAAGTTCAGAATGACTCTTTCTAATTAATGCTTTTTCATTCACTGAAACCCACAAATTTCATCCAGGGGCTTTTTTTCTTTAGACAACTGCATTCTGTGACCTGGAATATCTGCAAGTCTTTAATAATCAAGATTTATGTGAGCAGGGCAATAACAAATTGCCCTGCCCAAACACTGTTCCCCTGAAGCTCTCTCTTTTTTAATATTAAGTATATCATAGAATGCTTAAGATTGGAAGGGACCTCTAGAGATCATCTAGTCCAACCCCCCTGCACACGCAGGGTCACCTAGAGCACGTGGCACAGGACTGCGTTCAAGGGGGTTTTGAAGATCTCCAGAGAAGGAGACTCCACAACCTCTCTGGGCAGCCTGTTCCAGTGCTCTGTCACCCTCACTGGTAAGAAATTTTTCCTTAAGTTGATCATCCTTGTAGCCCTGTGCTGGACTCTTTCCAGCAGCTCCACATCCCTCTTGTACTGTGGTGCCCAGAACTGGACACAATACTCCAGATGTGGAGTACTCACCAGGGCTGAGTAGAGGGGCAGGATCACCTCCCTCGACCTGCTGGAGACGCTGCTCTTAATGCACCCGAGGATCCCATTGGCCTTCTTGGCTACAAGGGCACACTGCTGCCTCATGGTCAACTTGTCATATATATATATATACATATATATATACACACATATATATATAAATCTTGAAAGACTAGCTGCACAAACATCAGATAACTGGATACAAGTATCTGTCCCCTCTGATACCAGCTAAGGCTGAGGTATTTTTCCCCCTGGAAGAAAAGAATACTTTTCTTCTAAATTCATGAGGCAGATCTTGATACAGAGTGTACAGATCTTGAGCACACAGCTCATGATGAAGTCAGTACAATTCTCTGCAGGTAGAGCAAAATAACAAAGGCAGTTAAATTTTGCTGTGCGAGACGATAAGAGCAAAAGCTCCCCTCTAAGCAAAGTGCTCATGTATAAATGTGTTTTTTCAGCAGATGTTATGCATGATTGGAATCCATATGTCTTCCAACAGAAGCATCTGCATGTTTACACAAACGGAAACACCTTGTTAAAATAATTCACAAAGCCTATTTTTGTTATACAATTCTAATTTGTATTATGCAATGTCCATTTCAAAAGGACTCTTCCTAGAGAGACCCTGTGAAGATAAGACTATAGCCAGATTTTACAGAATCAAGCAAAACATTTTAAAAACTTATATGTGATGGATCAATATAAAGAAACTAGGCATCTTTCTAAGATGAAAGGCAAGCTTGTGTTTCTATGAATACCATTACATAAGCTATGTAACAATAGTGTTACTGTTACATAAACTATGAAAAATTGACTGTGAAGAAGCCCGAGTTTTAGCTAAGTTCACCTATTTGAATAGTAGATCACAGATCAACAGCAGTAACGCATTTGTACACACAATTTGACCTGAAATCTTAATGAGTGCAGTCTCTGTGACACCAGGTGCTATTCATAAATCTCGTTACTACAGGACCATAGCAGCCCTACAGCTCAACAGACAATGTAGCATGACAGGTAACACAGCTTTCCAATACACATGAAATTAGCCTTAAGCACACAGGAAAAAAAAAATCAAGTGCAACTTGTGCTGGCAAGATCTTCAGGAAGAGATCTTTCCTACACAGTTGCCAACTCTTTGCATTCCTTTTGTAGAGGAAAAAAAAAAGGAAAAAAGTTTGTCTATAGAGTTTGTAATAACTCACACTTTGTAATATTGTCCCTGGAAAAAAAATCTGAAAGTCTTGGTGAAGAAATACTGCTATTCAGAAGATAGCTCTTTATTACCATTTTTTTCTCATGAGCTGTTAAAGTATAGCAAAATAGGTGACAAAGATACTTCAAAAAATGTTATTAATAAACATGAATCCGAACTAAGCCCTTTCCTCAGAAGGCGTTGACAAATCTTCACCAACAGAATACTCACTCTGATCAACTTAATCAGACATGAAGAGCCAGGACCAAAACTTAATAAGTGACAGAAAACAGAACTTAATTATCTAAGGTGTTGCACTTGACCTCTTCTTTCATATCCAATAAAAAAAATAGCTATTACTGAAATTAATTGAAAATACAGAATAGAAAATTGGTGACTTCAGGTGAACCTAAATTTACTGCCGTATCAAACACTTGCAAGAATTCCAGATAAGCGCTGCAGCAGAACAGAAGACAACTGCCTTTTTGTTTTAGCACAACAGTGGCATAAGACTTCAGAATATTATTTACATCACTATCAACCAGATTCAGAACATGATTTTTAAACTGTTTTTTTCAAACTTGATTACTTCTTAGTTTTCTACGGAAATATGTTGCAACCTGGAGGGATGCCACAGAAAGTGATATTTAACAGCCAATCATTTGACAGAGAAGGACAAGCTATGTTTATAGATTCCCACTGGGCTATAAATAAAATCGTTCATCAGCCAGAAAGGTCTTTTAAACTTAAAGATCTAAAGTACATCGGTCTCAAAAACCATACAGATATAGACAGCCACTAAATCCCACAGGATCATGATCAGGGTATGGGAAGTGTCAAGGACCACCTAAGACAGTATTTCAATTATCTTGACAGTTACAGCATTTTGAATAAATGTAACACCTGGCATTATTAGTCGGAATGTGCATTGTTATTCAGTAAAACAACAAAATGACTAGGAAAGATATCAGAGTCTAGCAGTAACTCTAAAGGTTGCAGGCAAATAAAAGCAATTTCAAAATAAGGGTACATAACTTACCAGTTTAAAGACTGAAAATATCACCTTGTACTGCAAAAGTACAAAAGTCTTAGTTTCCATTTTCCCCCCTTTCCGTTGTTCCCTACATTTATAGAAATAATTACAGAGTTAACTCCAGTGTTCTTAAGCAAATACAAAACATGCACAGTATAATTTTATTTTGTTTTTGTAATATTAACTTGAGATACAGTGCTATGATTCAGAGACGAATTAAATAAATCTTAGGAGTAATGTAACTACAACTTAAAAATGCATCTATACCGTTAGGAGATATTTAACAAAAAATAAATAAAAATTAAAAGCAAAAACAACAGCAAAATTTGAATTCTCATGAATTGAGAAATATGAGAATATGAGGAAAAATGAGAAATAATGAGAAAAACAATTACATTAAGCTAACAAACTTTATTGCCCAAGTTTCCCCTTGTCGCCATCTTTCAGCTTTTGGTACACACTTCTGGCTTAAGTCGGGCTGTAGGTCTGAAAATTTTCGAAGCAACCTACAAGCCCTAATTATTTCTCACAAAACCTCTGAGATTCAAAAGGTAAGACAGGTTTCACCTCCATGTCTTTTGAGGCCCAGGCCCACACTTTAATACATAAGACCGCACTGCTGCCTGAGCAAATCAATTAACCCACCTGCTTCTGCATTTTCCCCTGGCAGTCTTGTAAACACACACTGCATTGGCCTCTTTTCAAAGCTAAAACACCCTGAGGAGTTGGTCAATCATTCCCCTATCATTTCATTTAATTTGAGCAACAGATTAGCCATAGTTTGCCTAATTGCAGCTGTAGCTTTGAACTCTCATTTTTCTTGGCGGGAAAACTTATCACGCATCTACTGGGAAACAAGATCACTTCAACAATTCTCCCTACGATATTAGTGGAAATGGCATTACATTTTGTAAAAATGATGCAGTATTCAACAGTGCAGTGAAGTTCTCTTTTGTTGAGAAAACAGACCCCAAGAAACCTTTGAATGTTCAGCACCTCAGAGAAAACTACAATGGGTTTTAGCACACAGTATACTGTCTTTTTCAGTGGAAATCTTCCTTGCATCCATGCTTGGAGTTCTGTGCAACACATTTAATGCCAGCCATCTGTCCACACAAAAAGATTGCTATTGTATCTCTAGCCAAAGGACAACTGAAGTATTCACTTGCCATGACCGAATTTTCATGCATGCAGAGGAACATAATGAAAAAAAATGACTGATTATGTCTGGTTTGCAGGAAAGAGCCTCTATCAGTAAAAATGCTTCTCGACCATATTTTATATCCTAATATGACTTACCTTAATACTTATGACAGCTAGATTAATCTACATCTAAAAGTCAGCTACAGGATGACTCCTTTTAGGTCACATTTCTCTTGATTTTCATGCATTTGGTTATTTGTAGGTATACAGTGATGTGTCTGTCACTGTGGTCTGCCTTATCAGTACTAAACACAGTGTTGAAGAGGTTTATAGAGTTAAGACAAGTTTTGTGCTTGACAACACATATACAGTTCTCAGCAGCTAACGGCACTGGTGGATTCTTTAACTGTAAATGGCACAAAAACTATATCATTCTCAAGAAATGCATGCTGTTGTCACAAATATCTGTGCTTCCCAGTGCCATATTTCCACCAAAATTATTGTCACCACAACTTGTCTGATCATATGCAAAATTAGACTGTATTTTAGCAAGGAAGATTTTTTTTCCCTTTAAATTCACAATTGTTCTTATTAGTCTAAATTTTTATGCTATAAAAAATGGCCTATTCATTTTTTCCTACTAATTTTAAAATGAAAATACCACTCAGTATATAAGTATATATACACTTATAACATGCCTTGACAATATTTTAAAACATATCTTTCCTGAAACCTTAATCTCACAATTTCCATTTATTAGAAAAATATTATTGTAACAAAACTGATGATGCAAAGATTCCAGGCAAAGATCTCTTATCACAAAATACTGTAAAAATATCCTATACTGAAAAATAAAAAAATAATAATAATGAAAATATCTTGCATTTTTGTAACTATTGAGCTGTTCTAGTCAATTCCTATGACCTGGGTACTACAAATAATAAGGTTTGTATATACATATATAGAAAGTTTAATTAAATGGTGTGTAAAATTACAAAACAATCAAAAGTGATTTAGGAATAAAACCCTATGTCACCAAGCCTGATATGAAAAAAAGAAAAACAAATAAAACAATGTAAAGAGAGACCTGCAGATGGCATAAAAATGCTGGAAAGGATTAAAAATGCTGCTCTTGAAGCTACAGAAGAGTTATTTACATATGGTGCTTAGAGGTATAAATGAAGCTGGGAATAACACATTTAGAGTGTTTCTGCCTTCTGGCAGAACTTGAAAACCATGACACGGCTCCAGAGCAGAGAGGTAGCTGTGTGCATATGACTCTGCATCCCCCTGTGGATGATGCAGGCTGAGTGCCTTGCTCTCCAGTCATCTTCTGATGTGACCTTGATTAATGGCACTTCAAGAGTCTCTCAGCTGCAATTCATGAGTGCTCCGGTAGGGAAATCTCTTTAGAAGCTAATCCACAGTAAAGGGAGAGCATCACTATGGAACTTGGAAAAGCAAGGACTCTCCAAGTGATGCTTGACAGGAAAGAAAATCTGGGAAAAGTTCTGTGCACATTAGAATGATCATAACAATCATGCAGAAAAATTCAAGGCTATTTTTCCCCAAATTGGTATTAATTTAAGCGCAAAGCATAACAATACAAGGAGAGCTACTTTTCTAGGTGCTTCAACATTGATGCTTAAGAATAAGCCCAACACAGATTTCCTGTAACAAAATACTCTTTCTTGCTACCTCTGACACATGCAGATATTCATACCTCTGGAAAAGAATTATTGAAGCCTAAAGGATATACTTGAGGAATAGGAAATGAAAGAACATCAGGAAACCTCTAGCTGAAAGCCAAGATTCTTTTTTGTTTAAAAAAAAAAAAAAAAAGTCACCATGTTGTCTTCAATAAAGCTGAATTAATTTATAGCTTCTGCATGACTACTTTGACGTTGGTTCATTTTCTGCTCTTTTGTTTGTAAATACATTAAGGCGAATCCATGAGTTAAGCAGAACATAGAGTTTTCTTCTCTTCTTTTAATTCCTTCTAGCTGTGTCACTGTGGTTTGAAACTGATGCAGCATGAGGAGAAGTCCCTCCTACCAGGAGGGTAGAACAGCCTGAATACAAAAAGTACACAGTAACAGAAGAACATAGAGGGTCAGACAGATATTTTGAAGAAGTCTCTTTTAAAAGGACTGGTGATAGATCCTGAAGTTAACAATTAGCAGACAGATCTCAGTGCCTGCTCAAACTCCCAGGGAAGCTGAAATGAAGCAGCTGTCTGCCTGCACAGGCTTCTTGCCTCCTTCTTTGGATGAGTGAGGCACTTTGATAAGATCCATAAAGGAAGTGAAGTGGTACTTACTCTCTAGCTTCTATTTCATTCAGCCAGTGAGAAAAAAAACAAATCTTATCTCATGTGGCATCTCCTCCTAGATGCTCTTTGAGATACACTAGATAGACTTCTAACACTGCAGCTTTCTGTGCATGTTCAAAGATGTGTTTTATTCCAAAAGTGATTGCTGAGTACCTGACAAGGAGCTAGAAAGTACTGAACTCTAGATTATGCACGTGACAGAGTTTACTTACCGTAAAGCTGATAATTCTGGAGTACTGATAACCTGATTTTCAAGGAATATTCATTAATGGATTGGCCACACTAGAAAATCAGAAATTTCAACCTAATTTTCACTAAGGAAACAGAAAAGAGTAATAGATGCTAAAATCTGTCTGGTTCTGAAAAAACATTTCAGTTTTGAAACTGAAATCAGCTTATCTTCCATCACTTCTACTCTTCAGAGGTTCTCAATCCTTCAGGCCTCATTTCTATTCGAATGTTAAATCCATTTCAAAGTTGTAACAGACACAACACACCATTACAATACCAAGAACCGGTCTGACAAAACACAGTGCTCAGTTTCCTACTGCCCTTTTTCTATTTTTCTCCCACCACTGGCAACTACTGTAAGGACAGAGCTGGAGAGCATGTCTGAGGCTGTTTGAAGGTGCACAGGTGGTCATCAT
>NW_010589449.1:104607-122152 GCF_000705375.1 Tinamus guttatus | reverse complement strand
GAAAGAAAAGATACAATAATAATATAAGTAGAAAACTATCAAAGAGACTATTCTTTGGCCTCAACTAACATACAGGGATTGAAAACATTGCCTCCTTACCCAATAGAAACTTGTATGCATTCAGCCAATGAGGTCAAAATTTGACTCATAATTTTTAATCAAAACAGGGTACTTACTTATCATAATCATAGAAATAGTTTTAGTTTGGTAAGGAGGGCTACATCTCTAATTCCAGGATGTTGTATTATATATTACTAAATAGACTGAACACTTACTTTTCTGCAAATAGCATTTTTTTAAAGTAGCTAAAGTCAATCCAACATCTTACTGTGTTCTCCATGTCTGCTTCATCAAGACCAGGAATGTTAACTCGTAAGGACAAGTATAATACACCACAAAATCCCTGAACACCTGGCTGCCAGCTATGGTTAACGTTGATTAGCATTTAGCAAGTTAGTAAATTGACCAAAAGGCCACCACTTAACCAAGGGAATCACAGTATCACAGCACCATGCAGGCTGGATTGGGTCACTGGAGGTCTTCCTGTTCTACCACCCTGCCCTCCAAGCCAGGGCCAATTCATAACGAGTCGGTGTTTGAATATCTCTGAAAATGGAATTTCCGTAACTTCTCCGAGCAATTTGTCTGAATGCTTCAACACTCTCATTGTGAAATCTGTTTTCCTTACATCTAATTAGAATTTCTGTTGTTGCAATTTGCACTCATTCCCTCTCATCCTTTCACTGTGCACCTCTGAGAAGACTCTGTCTTCTCTGCACTGTCCCATTAAGTACCTGGAGACAACTTTAAGACCTTCCTCTTTTCTTCAAACCGTTCAAACCCACTCCTCTCAGTCTCTCCTTTTATGTCACCTATTCCAAAGCCTTTACCATCCTGGGGGCTCTTCGCTGGACTTGTCCAAGTGTGTCAGTGTCTTTCTTGCTCTGGAAAGCCCAGAACTAGACAGAACACTCCAAATGTGACCTTGCCAGTGCTGAACGGAGGGAAAGAATAATTTCCTTTGAGCTGACAGCTACACTCCTACTCATACAACCTAGTACGTGTTTGGACTTCTTCACCATAGGGGCACACTGTCAACTCATGTTCACTGACCAAGAGAAGAAACACTCTCTATTCTTTATTAGTCTGGTAGTGAGTATTTCTGGGGACAGAACTCACTCTTGCCTAGATGAACATGTGGCCTGCCTGAGGATGACAATTCTTAGGTGGTGAGACCAGCTCCTTATGAAGGGCAAACAAGCCTCTGCGAGTCTGGAAGGTGCCTCAGAAAAATCCCTGGGGTGAAATGTTATCTCAGTCAATGAATGTTTTTTTTTTAATAGTTTGTCAATGTGAATTCTTCCCATTCTTAAAGCTAGGCATATGGTACTGAGGTATCCTTTTAAACTGGAGTTGCCATAAACATTGTGACATTCATTTTACAGAATTTCATTTCAAGGTTTTGCATATGAGTATTACATCCTTTCAGAAAGTGAAACAGACTCTATCTTGCATTCCGTGTTTGGCATTTTCCTCAAAACTTTCAGACAGCCGTTATGTTTCAGAATGCAAGAAGCTCCTAAACTCTGCTTGAGCCGCTGCCTTGCAGCATCGAAACTGCACTGCTCCTTAACTGAATGGTTTGGGCAACTCCTTCAAGGCTTAAGGTCTTAAGAAAACAAATGTTAATTTGAATCTGAAGCCTTAATCAAAACACCTAAGGAAAAAAACATTACCAGGAAGAAAACATTCACACCACAGATCCGCTCACACCGAACATAGAATTTCCATCGTAAGTTCTATTTAAGGTAAGATAGTCTCAAATGCTAACAAAAACCTGATTCAAAATTTGCCTTTCCCATTAGCTCTCTCTCAGCTGCAAATGTCCTGTCTTCCTTTCTTCACTTGTCCTCAGAAAATCTTCCTAAGTGAATTCAGAATTTTTTCCTTAGTGTGATGGAATGAATTCTGTGGTTGCACCAGGCAGCACACTCTGTGGCACAAAATCAGGCAAGAAAATGTAACCAAAGTGGGAGGTTTCCTCATACCACTGTCAAGTAAGCTGCAAGTTCTGTCAAGCTGCAATTCTACAGTTTCAGGGTGTCCTCAAGAGTCTTGAAGTTTGCTTAAAGCTATTCAGACTAGTAGAAGCCTCTGGGGTTTTTGGCAGCTTTGCTTTTGTTGCCTAATACTGGTAATGGTCAGTATCAACCAACAAATATTTCTTGAATATTCTTCATGAGAACATTCTGTTTCAGGCTCTTTAGAAAAGCCTGGAGCTTTCCAGAAAAAAAAATATTAAAAAATGGCAGCACAGAACAGAATCCAGAGCCCATCCCAGTTTATTAAAAAACAAACATTAAATAACAACCTGCCTTTTGTGAACTCTGCCTAACGAAAACATACACAAATCTCAAACTAACAAGGTAGAAAAGCTTGAGAAGGAATCTCTGCAGTAAAGGCATTGGAAAAAAAAAACAAAAATGGACTACAGGCCTCCAACTGATAGCAGATCTTTATCTGTTCTTCTTTCCCCTCATCTTAATGGGAACTGCAATTCTATGGCATTTATTTATTTGTTCTACTAAGAAATTAACCATTTATTCACTGCCTACATTCCTTAGAGAGAAAAGGATTGGTGTCTCTCTTGCTCTCCACATAGGAGCTAGAGTTATTAGGACCCAAAGTCTGCTTGACCTATTACAGTCTTTTACATAAAGATATTTAGTTTCTCTTAGTGAAATCAGTTTTTTTTTCTTTTTTTCTTTTTTTCTTTTGTTTTTTTTTTCTTTTTTTCCTGGGAATTATGCTCAGCTGTAAGAGTCAATATGGCAATAGCAGATCAGCAATAAGTAACCACCTAACTGAGTCACTCGTTTAACTTGTGAAGATGGAACAGTTAATTAGGCAAGGGGATTAGCTGAGGTACAACACATCTCCCTTATCAACACAATCCTCGCATGACTCTCAGCCCTGTACTTATGACCTTCATGCTCTGAAGAAGACACAGGCAACACCTTCTTCCAATTACCTTCCACAAGGCGAGTTTCATCATCAGGGAGCCTGCTCTTTGTGCATGTACATATATATATACACTCCAAGGCAGCTCAGTGTACATTCAGGCACAGTGCAGTGGGACACTCAGAGCACAGACTGGCTGTGGTCGAGAAGCAGTGTCTGCTATGAAGATAACAGGCGTTTTTGTGCTCCTCATCCTGGCAGTTCTTTGCTTAGCAAGTGAGTAACCTTTTTTATTGCATGTTATGTTATGACACTAATGTGTTTGAACAGTTCTAATGTTCAATGTTATGTTCTAATGTTCAAACACTGGAAGCTGCTCAGTCGTGTAAGATATCGAGCAGCAGTTGCTGGGCTTTGGTAGCAGCTTAGATTTGAAATTTTATGCTTTTGCACTGCTAAATGTTGTTTAGCAAGCAACATTTCACGAGCTGTCAACTAGAATAGATGAAACCTATTTCTTTTTGATAGCGCAAATCAGGGCTGCATTTTGCATTGCAACTAAAAACTGCTAAAGAAAATGAAGAAAAACTGTAAAACCTCAGAATTAAGCCAGGTTTTTACTTAAAAAAATTCTTTCTGTCATTTGAGTGGAGAACTTGGCTTGATGAGGTCTTTCTGACAAACTAACCAAGCAGGAGTTAGCTGATTATGCACTAGCCACGTAACGTGGTTGTGAATGACCCTTTCATGAGAGTTTGCTGGCCTTGAGACAGATTTGAGCAGTAGGAGAATGCAGGTTCTATGATAAAATACCTTTTTTTTTCTTATTTGTTTGTAAAATGTCAATTTTAATGAAACAACTTTTTTGATGGAGATTATTCTTTCAAATAATGTGTCACTAACTTCAGCAAAAGAAATTCTCGCTTTCTAAGAAAACTCCAGTGAATCTCTCTCCTGAATTTTCTAGTTTATTTCATCTGCTTTAAAACTTTATGTATCGATGCTTTTTGAACTAGATCTTCTTGCATTTGCTCACCAAAATATAGCTGATACTAAAAGGTTACCAGAGAAAACTAACATCTAAGTGTTTTTGTGGAGGTAGGCTAAACGTGATCCAATGCCAGGGTGATGAAAACTCAGTCAAAATTCAGTGACACAAACTGATACTTGGCATGGTGGGCTATTTATGCTAGTTGTTTTTTTTTTAACCTTAGATGACTCTGATCACAAGATATGAGCTGCTCCATGAAAATGAGTTGTAGTAGAAAACTTCAAGTATCCCAAACAACTGTATTTAGCCAGAGAGATAAATGCTATGGTTGTATTTGCCTTCATATCACACTCCATTTCCTCCTGCTCCTTCGGCACAGAAGCATCGCCATGGACTTTTATCCTTTGGAAGATACAGAATGACTATTACAGGACAGAAGAACAAAATACATTCCTAAAGACAGTAATGAATGTGTCACCATAATGGAGATATGCCACTGTTATGTGATTACTTTCTGAGAGCTGTAATTATCACTGATTAGCTCTTTGGGGCAGCATTTTGAAGCCGCACCTCAGATCAGGGCTCCATTGCATTAGACACCATGCCTGAACAAACAGGACTTCATCCTTCCACCATATAGTTTAGAATCCACAGGGACTGGCATGGGAAAGCACTTTAAAAGTGATATTGCAATCTGAATTTCAGTATCATCATAATCTATATACTTGATATTGCATTTTAATGAAGGTATTATCCTTGTGACAGCAAAACAAAGTATAAAGGGCCATGTGACTTGCTTGTAGCTATGTACGATTTTTTGATAGAATTGAGAATTAAAATCCTGGCATGCTCAACAACTGGTTCATCCTGTACAGACTGGCCATTGAACATAGTGTTGACTCCTGCATCCTTAATCTTTCTGTGATGAAAAGGGGAACAATAGTCTCCATTCCCTCTGACAGCAGAGGCTGTTCTAGCTGCTGACATGGCTCTCTAGGGTAAACAGGGCACTGAGGGCCACTTGTTTAATAGGTCCTGACACGTGTATTTTATTAAACACTGAAAAATGATGTTAGTATTTACTTTCAAGGAGGTAAGAGCCTTGGTGCTGCTAGAAGGTACTAAAGGAACCATCCCAGTTGCAAACTGAATGCCTGCCAATGTCGTTTTTTAATTTTATCTTTTGTTATTCTGTTTTTATATTAGATGCTGCCAGAAGGGAGGAGGTGAGTCATTTTCCCCTTTGTTTCTGGATAAAGACAAATAGTTTGTGGTAATGGTACATCAGGACCCATGGGGTCAGAAAAGACTTATTAAACACTAAGTAAATGCTAAAACAGAGACTTGCTGGAGTTTGAGCTATGTGGTTTCTTCACTGCTGCCATGAGAGCTCCCAGGTGCTGCAGTGCATAATGTAGCATGTGGCTAGAAACTGGGCAAGGGGCAATCTGAAGTGGGAGAAATCAAGACATTTGGTCCGTGGCCGGTGCAGACAAGTCTGGTGCCGAAAGCTTCCTTGGCCTTAAGGCTTTAAAGCTTCCTTGGTGACTTTCACATCCTAAACCACATCCCTAGAGATTTTAATGTTTCCCTATGCTGGGGGCCAGGTAGAAAAAACTGTGACAACTCTGCTTTTCGGTGCTATTTTTGTTCAGGCAGAGAGCAAATCCTGTAAGATACTCCTGTATCTGTAAGATACTCTTTACATGGCACAGCCAGCCTCACGTACACCTCCAGAAGAAGGAAGACCTCTTTTCTGAGACCTACGTTCAGCTAGAGTCGATGCTGAAGCCCTGCTGCTCTATAGCAGCTAACAAGCTTATCCAAATAGTTCATATTTCCTTTATTTCTGTAGGTGAATAGAGAATGTGAGAAAGATGGGTTTAAAGGAAAATTAAACTTTATTTGTAGGTAGACTGCAGTGAATACAGGAGTCTACAGGCAAGAAGACCTATTTACTGTGAAAAGCTCTATCAACCTTTCTGTGGCTCTGATGGGAAAACCTATAACAACAAATGTTCCTTCTGCAAGGCAGTCCTGTAAGTACAATACTAAGTAATTATTCCCGAATAAATCAAAATCTGAGTTGGGTTTTGGTATTTCCATTCCACCCAAGTGCTGCCGTTTTGCTCAGAGTCTCTACTGCATCTTTGCTTAATCTTTATAGACTAATTGTTTCTCCCAACAAAAGGTCCAACTGATCAAAACAAATGACCTTGTTATTTCTGTAAGGACTTTTCTATTCTAGCAGGAATTGTCAAACTTCTACAAAGTTTTTCTCTAAAGAGAAAAGTCCAATGAACAAAATTATGCTGACAAGTCACCCGACTGAATTCAGGTCATGTAAGAATTCAAATTGGCATTGGAAACATCATTTAAGAATCCTGTGGAATAAAATGAATATTTTTTAGAAGAAAATATTTTATAAGCCAGTGCCTTCCTTTCTGCTGCAAGTGTTTATAGGGTCTCCTCTGTTTGCAAGTTGTTTTGAGAGCTTCGGGATTTTGGTTTATGAAATTAAGCTTACAGTCCGTAACGTCGATGTCCTCTTTTCCTCTACAGGAGAAGCAGAGGTACTTTACACATGAAGCAGTCGGGTCCGTGCTGAATGTTCTGGGTGACAGAGTGCTGAGAACAGCTTCACACTGCCATGTCACAATCCCTTAATTAAATTTCACTCATCCTGCCTGTTCTGATGATGACCAAAGAGCAAGAACCAGCATTTCAGCTGTCTCTTGTCTTTTGATGCTTCTCACTGCTTCACGGTATAGGGAATGGCACTTCTGTCCTTCCTGCAAAACACTCTTCCTCGGCATTGCCATAAGCATCCCTGTCTCTGCACTAGTGGGTTTCCATGTGAGATAATTAACTAATCTCCACAGCTCCACAGTGACAGTTCTTAATTTTCTAGAATTCCCAGTGGATTTTATTCCACAGAAGTGGTACAGGCATCACCCCAGCTTTTCTTGTTGGTGAAGCCCTTCCTCTCATTTTGCAAGTACTTCTTTTCAAGGGCTTCACTTTTCCTACATAATGCTTTGACTCTTCCAGCTCTAGAAATTGTAGCTATTTTGTAAATTGACATTTTTCTTCTAGCTTTGTACAGTCCTGATTCTTTCATGGTGTTAAGCTTCTTAGTCTGCATGTATATTAAAATAAATGTTGACATGTGTTTTATGCCCAGGATCCTCTTTCTAGAGAAAAGTTTACTGCATTTGCTATTCATAAATGACCTATTTCCATGGTAAATAAAATATTTACAGAGTTTAGATCGGCCAAGAAAGTCAAATTACCACAGACAAAGTTGTAATCCTAATGATATTCAATAGATGGCCCCATATTATTGGCAGGAACCCTCCAATCTGGCTTTTTTTCCTTCAAATGAAGAAACATGATAAGTTCTGTGTAAGTTTAATAGCAGTGTCTCTGTTAAATTCTGTCCATTTAAATGTGTTCATTAATGACTCTTTTCAGTTCTGATAAACTGTCTTCTTTCAGACATGAATAAATTTATATTTTGCTCTTATATTCCATTTTTTTTTATTTCCAGTATATTTTGATACTTATATTCCAGTTTCAAAGTTTTCTTCCTGTGAAATCCCAGCAAAACTAATCATTCATAAGCTTTAATTCTGGAAAACGTATTTCCTGATTGGATGACTATTCAAGTATAAAAGACATAATCTAGTTTAGTAATAAGAAATTGTAAGTATCAGTTGGGCTGGAATAAGACTGATCAGAACACATTTGCTATTACACATTCCTTCTTTCCTGACTTTGTCTTTCAAACAATTTAATAGTTGGATGCATCACACTAAACAACACGAGACATGTAGTGGTTTCATTGTATCACTCTGGTATAGAAGAATCACAAAGGTCTGTTCTCTATCTTTTTATACATTACTGTCTTTGGGATAGTAGTTATTCTGGAGGAGACATCCTTCAAAAAGAGAACTCAGGACATAAAATTTTAGCACTATCCTTTTTAGGAAAGAGAAACTATAAAGTTCAATAACTGTAAAAGTTGCACTCAATCACCTTGGCTGGGAACATCTGGAAAAAGAAGATAAAGCTCAAAACAATAAAAATTAACAACAACAACAAAAAGGAATAGTGAAATGGAGGATTGAGTATCTCTAGGTATCAAACATGTTTCTGTCATATGCGCTTCTTTATCCTTGCATCTTCAATATTTTCTGACTGTGGGAAGTTTACCTTGCCATGAACTATGTTCTGAAGATATATCAGGGAAGATTTTAAACAAGGAAGCTAAGGAGAGCTTAGCAATTTATCCTCTTAGTTCTTTCCCTCAGGCTTAGCTTAGTGCATAAATCAGCGCAATTTAACCTTTGCTAATTCTAAAGACCCATCTGTTAGCTGAGAAAACCTGAAGTGAAATACCCATTGACCATACTTCCTTTCCCTTAGCTGTCTGGTGGAGAGAACTCCACAAATTCAGCTAAGCCAGGCACTCCAGAATCCTGCATGCTGACAGAGTCACTAACAAAGGGCTTCCTTATGAAAGAAAAAAGGGCTGGAAAATCTTGTAATTCTCACATGGTCAGAGACACTTGCACTACGTGAGGGTGCACAAGGCTATCTTCCCACTCTTGTTTCAAGCCAGAGTGAACTTCAGTGGATAAATGACGCAGAACACTAGAACAGTAGCACATTGTGTGAAAATCCTGATATAACATTAGAGTTACCTCAGATGTAAAATTAAGTAACACTGGAGTTACTTTATTTTTCTCTCTGACCGAAGACAGAGACATTACCAACTACCAAAATATTTTTTTAAATCTTTGAGAATCTATTGAAGTTGTCATGTTTTGAAGATGCAGATGAGACATGTGACTTAGAAGGGCATTGCAATAAAAATCTCTCATTGAGTCACCTCCAAAACTATAACTCCAAATTACTCAGGGATTTTTTTGTGCATTTCTTCCTTCCTCCTTAGTTAGACTGCTCATGTTAGTACTTCCAGCATTAACTGGTTTTCTGATGATAGACATAGATGATAAATCCACATTAGGGTCCCTACCTTAGGGAACTGTTGCTTAGAGCTAGTAGCACCCATGTACACCTTGAGCATAAGAAAAGTGAGACTTAAAGATGAAAAAAATCACTCTGCCTATTGTCTTTTGGATTAGGACATGCAAAGGCATGCAGGAGGCATGGAGGTAGGCAGGTACCGAAACTAAAGATAAACTAGTGGTGGCAAAAAAATCCGCCAGCGTGGAATTTTATTGCTCATCAGCTATTAAAAAAGGTAAGCTGAGAAAGGTAAGGAACCTAATTCTTAACGCTGAATGAGAGGAATGAATGGAGGAGGTTGGCAAAAATACTTCCTATCCTAGGACACAAATTAATGCCATGCATTCTGCTTCTCTGGAAACGGGTTCCTAGCAATTAGGCAGTAGGAAGGCAAATGAGCAAGGTAATAATATAAAAGTTTCTCACAGCTCAAAGGCTTGTGGCTTTGCACAGAACTCAGTCAACAGGAGAGAGCCTCACAACAGGTCACCGTGCCCCGAACGTGTCTTGACTCAGAAAGACCCAGTTGAGGAGACAGTCTAAAATAGACAATATAAATATCCACCACAGCCCATCTCGACTTTTATTCTTTTCAGTTCATTTCTGATATAAATAGTAAAGAAGAGTAACTGGAGAGCAGTACTCTTCAAGAGGGAGGATATGCTCTTTATCAGCTCCTGACGGCATCGTTTAGTGGCTCATACTTGGAGACAAGACTGAGAAGCACACGAGCCTGTGCCACATACCAGAGCAGAGAGGATCATTTGCAAATTGCTATAAATGTCACCTGGAGAAAATGCTGAAGCAGCCAGACATTCTCGATGGTCAAGTTTATGTGATGGAGCAACGGCAGAAATATGGGGAAGGAAAACTGCATGTAGCTTGAGTGAGCTGACGAAGTACTCTCAGATCCTTATTGCTAGAAAATAATACAGTGGTGGACAGATACTGGCACAGAATGCAAAAAATAAAAATGATCTTCTTGTTTTGTAGAATATTCGTAACTCTACTGAAAAGGGCTTCATATATTATTGAAGTAGCTATATATATGTGGAGGAGAAGGAAGAAGTTTGACAGAAAGGGCTTATGATGTTTTCTTCTTCATTTTTATGATGAGAGATAATGAAATATAGCTCTGAAAATCATATGGCTTAGAAGTACTAGACCTAGTGGATTCCTGGGGGGAAAAAAGATGCCAGCAGTATAATAAAGGTACCTGGCCTGTCCATAAAGCCACTTTGATCAAAGTTTCACAGATATCACAGCTGCATGGCTGAGCCAGAACCAACATCCAAGGCTACTTACTCCTGCACTAGCAATGAGCTCCTTAAAGGTACCATATGCAAAAGAAAAAAAATGACAGCTGTACCTCAGAGATGCTATTGCATAAAGCATTCCATAGATCGGCCCAGAATCCCACGTCTCTGGCTAAAAGATAATATCAGATGATTAACGGTTGAACTATAATGGAATATAATTCACTTCAACTGCCTTCATTACAATAATATTAGTGTCTGGTCATCCAGGAGAGCTGGATTTTTACCCTGCCCTAGAACAAGTGTGATGTTATTTAGGCTGTTTATCCTGCGCTGCTCAAAGGTTTTCTCATGATGGGTGAGTGCTCCAGCTACTACAGTTGTTCAGTACTTCTGAACTGATGAATAACTCTAAGTATTGGGGAAAAGGGTACCTTCAGTGTCTCACATCCAGAGAATATAATCAGAAGATGGTTTCAACAATTCGATCTTAATCAGCCCACATTATTTGCTTGTAAAATAGGGGGAAGCACTACCTGGCCTTAGACAGGTATTGTCAGGGTTGATTCCGTGATGCATGTAAAACATTTAGGTATGATGGCAACAGCAGCTCTGTCCATGAGAGCTGCGTATTTTCACAGCTGATTTGATAATTGCATTTGTTCAGCATGAAGGAAATAAAACTTTGGACCACTTTCTGAACAGGAGAGGTAAAATGAAACATGCAGGAATTATCTGATCATTGAACAAAAAGGGAGTTCTTAAGAAAACACATTTTTCCTGGGAGTCAATGTTGCTCTGTGTAAATATAGGCTCTTTTTCTATTGCATCTATAGGACTAACATTTATGTGAGGCAGAAAGATAATGCATTAAAAAGGCAAAGCTGAGTATGTTAGAGTTGGAAGTAATGGAAGGTTTGGCTGGCACTGCACAGACAGTAACCTACAAAGCATGTTTTCCAGAGCAGGGAAATGTGATGGATCTATCCTGCTCCAGCAAAATCACTCTATTAAAGGATAACCACAGATACATAGAAAGAATCTATATTTTTCACAAAACATTTATTAGTTCTTCTATCCTAATAACGGCTTTTTCCTTTTACTGACTTGAAAATCTCTAATTAACAAGCACCTGGAATTGCAGCCAGAGGGTATGATGGAAAATGACAGTCATCTTGGAAACAGTGGGAAGACAACATTGGCGATTGGTTTGTCTGGAAAATCTGCCCGGCCTAGAAGGCGGTCGGCTCCCAGAATCTTTCTCTGATACATTCAAAGTGGTAGAATAACACAAAACATGGAGGCTGTAGAACAAAATCTTTAGGTATTGTATGATTCTTCTGGTTCCACTCCATTAAAAGCTAATGAAAAATAATACTTCTTCAAGCTGTGTAACTCAATGCTATTACACTGACTGGATGCAAAGCAACTTAAAAAGGCAACATTTTGACTATGCCTTGAAGAGAACTGCTGCTGGGCATAGGTAGTAACTTAAACAACATGCGGTATTACAGAGGCCAACACATAGATTAGATGTGGATATAAAGTTTAAGTGGCTCTTTTTCTATGTGGAGGGGGCAAAGCTGGTTAAAACCTGAGCAGCTAAAGGCATGAAAAAATCAAGGATAGAATATAACAGAACAAAACAAACAACACATACCATTAACATTATGGAAATGAAGTATTTTGATTTAGTTGTCATAAAAATGCCAATTATTTTTCAAAGGAAACTGCATTTCTACTAAATGTTTGCTTTTACTAAATTGGCATTTTCATGGTGATCTATTCCTTTAGAACATTCTTCAGCTGCCTCCAGCAGAACAAATAAATGGGACAAAATTAAAAGCAAAGCCTCTGGTGAAGGGAATAGATAAACAACATTGATTACGGCCACACTAATAAATGTGATCATCATCAATAAATGTTATGTCTGTGCAGCACACTGCTGAGCAAACGCACTGTTTTCCAAAATCAAAGGTTACATCTGCATAAGTAGCTAACATGAGAAACGGAGGTGCAATAAACCTCGTGTTAATCATGTGCCACATTGGCAATGGCACCATAATGCCTTTTGGATGAGCTCTGAGTTTTATATGGCACTCCATATTGCTTGCCTCTAAAAATGTCACCTAAATCTGAACAAATCATCAATCTCTAAACCTCTAAATATTTTTTTTAATTTCCAGCACCACTGGGTTTGTCTGTGTGCTGAAAGCTGATTCTTATCGTCCTCCACAACATTAAAATTATTGAAAAAAAAATCCTGTGGCTTAAACTATGCTACTCATAGAGTTCTGTGTATTATTTTAAGGCCTTCCCCCCCCTTTTTTTTAGGGAAAATTGAATCATCTTTATTTAAAATATAAGGAAGAATGTGACAAGAAGGTAAGCAGAGCTGATGAATAGTTTCTATCAGAACATTTTTCTTTACCTTAGTATTAACTGTTATACACAGAATACCATAGAAGTGTGTGCCAAAAGAGTAAATACATTCTACATACATTGACAAACCCATTTTTCAAGAGAATGAACCCTTACATAAGATAAAGACCACTCTTTTCAAATTATATTATGATAAGGAAATTGTCAAAGTACCATTTTCATAGTTCTGTTTGACAAAAGACTATTCTTAGATAATTGAAGTTATTCCTAGAAACTTTGGAGACTTGGAACACTTTAATATGTATTTCAAATATAGAAAGAAGGATAAATATGAAGCATAGCAGTACACCTAAAGTGAAAAGTAGGGAAGCATTCCTGTCCTTCTTTATGCCACACACTTTCTGCACAACTGTGGGGAGATCATGTAATCTTCCTGGCCCTGATTTTTCTAATGGAGAAGTGTAAAAACTCTTGAAAATTATTCCCATCCAAGGGAGTTCTCAATCCAGTGACAAATCTGCGTTCAAAAATCTGTTGAGGCTTACTTCCCACTCAGCAAATGGAAATAACATCTTTCATGTAGCTCCTTCAATTAGCTCATCTCCTCATTAAGTTGTGATGACCTACGTTACTTTAAAGATATGCCTTGCTGCAGCTAATGCCTTATTGCTGCTAACAACATGAGCATTTAGCACAGCGCTCAAAGCCAATGCTGAGGAACAGCGATGCTGAACACCTCAACCATTTTAGGGTAAACTTGTGGCTTGCACGCCGTGCTACAGTACTGTGATACAGGCGACACAAACATGGATTGGGTGGAGCAACACCCGGAGCTCATGGTTTTCTTGTGAGCTGTTAAAAGTACAGAGACACCAACAGGCTGCTTCCACACGGCTCTATGGAGAGCACAGCCCTGCGCAGCAGCCTTTGCCAGTCTAAGTGAATGCGGGTGCAGGATGCAAGCAGGAGGAAATCCCAGCAAAACATGGCTAAATAAAACATGTAAAGCAAATATCAGGCACAAAAGGGACTACAGGTTATAGGATTCTCTCACAAGATACAGTGGGCTCTTCTGAGTTTAGCAAATATGTATCCATCATGGAAAACAACACAAAACAAAACCAAGGGTGACGATGATTATGAAGAAATGTGAGACGCAGGACTACCTAGCAAACTGTTCCACAAAAGTCAACCAGGGTCTGTGGCATGCAGTTCATTATCTCTAATATTTGCTGTTTTATTTAGACTTTCCTACTTCATCTATCTATATGACAACTCTTACTGCAGTCTCACTTTTTTGTTGTCTTATTGAACTGAGAGAACCACCAGTGAAAAATAAAATAGCCAAGACTAAATGAAAGTACAATATTCTTCAGCCTTCATTACGCAGACTTACTGGGCCTGCTTGTGCTAGTGTGCCTGACTTTGGGATTTGGGGACAGATGCCTTAATAAACTCCATACATATTTTTGACTGATATTTTCCCTTTCCTCAGTTGCAAATACTGTGGGTTTCCTTAACAACAACAACAAACATTAAATAAAGAACAACAACAACAAAAAAAAGTTTTCTATTTTGCAGAAGATAACTACAGCATAATTAAAATAATTAAAATTTGGTAACACTTGGGTTCTGGGATTCAGTTCTTTAAGGAGCAGGGAATCTGAGGCAGTATCTCATGAGTTTAGCATCTCATTCCCAAGGGCTATTGATTCTCCTTGCAGAGCAGCAGCCGGGGAGCGGGACATGCCACGTTCACCTCAGCGGACTTGGCCAGGCTGCGGGCACGCACTTTTGGGCCTCCCAGGAGCAGCATCCTGCAGGACGGGGATGCCATGCGGGCAGGGGAAAAGCTCTTCTTGCATCCACGCCGCTGAGGTGCCACCTCCTGGGAGAAGCTCGGCATGGCCCCGGCTGCCTCGTACCTGCACCGCTGCTCCCCTTCTGAGCAGGCTGGAACATCCAGGATTTAATGGGACGCAGAGCGGGAAAGCAGAGGGGCGGATTTGTCTCTAAGGCTGTGTCCGCTCTCAGATTCTCCTCTCGGTGGCTGGTTTCCACCCCTGCGTTTGGGGACTCGTAGCAGATTACACCTCTCATCACCACCAGCACATTCTGCTCCAAAGGGCTCTCCGCAACCCTCCCACAGACTGACACAAACCGCCTTGTCACTGTGTGAAATTAGACACAATCAGGATATACAAATTTCTAAGCATCGCCTCCATGTTTTGAACAAGCAAAAGCACATTACAGACCATGCTAAACCTGCCCGCTGGGTAACTGAACTGTCTCCTTCTCAGTTAGGGAAAATCACAAAAGTTCTTATCAACTAGGGCAAGAGAAGACAGTCCTGGGTTGCTTATAGTCATGGAAGACAGATACTGCTCCACTCAGTGCAGCCAAAACACCCTGGAGGCACCCAACCTGCCAGGGCTTCCACAGTTAATATATATGGGACATTATATGGGAAGGAATATCAGAGCTTTGTAGATATTGGGACATTATATGGGAAGTGACATCAGGGCTTTGTAGACCCCCCTGATTACCAAGAGCCTGCTGGACACGGTAACTCAGACTGCTGCAAACAGGTATATAACTGTCCAAACTGAGATCCCTTCGCCCATAATCTCCAAGGGCAGCAGAGATGTATCCCCAGAATCCTTCCTGGACTAAGTTCAAGCATCATGAAACTGCACTTTCAAGTTATATCATATTACCAAACACGGTGTAGATGTGAGCTGCAACAGCTAGATGTGGATAGAGACAGCATGGTGTCATTTCAATGAAACAAGTACGTGTTAACAATGAGGAGTGACTGTTTTTACATCACCAGTGCTATACTAGTGCCAAAGATTTTATAAAATGTTATTAAGCTTTTGCAGGAGGAAAGGAGAGAGATGTGCATAATTTCAGGAAATAAAACTAATTCTTCTAAAGCTAAACCTTGTCAAAAGAGTACATTTCTATGTGGAAAAGACACAAAAATGTAGGAGTAGATATTTAAACCCTGATGAGACCCAGGTGTGTGAGGAACCCAGGGTGTCAGAATCTCTTTGAGTAACTTTTTACCAGCTGTGGAGGGAGAAGCAAAATATCAACTGCTGACTCAGTAATGCAGATGAAACACATGAGGTTCCACTTTTCTCATAAATATGGAGAGATCCCACCCCCTCCTTTTTCTGGGGAAGTTGTTTTTATGTTGATATTTGGGCTATGCCATGGTGGCTTTTAGGAATTAAATTGGTAGGCCTAGGTACTTAAACAAGCCAACAAAGAGATACATACACTGTTAATTTGGGGCTATTGATATGTTCATATGGGCAGATTCTGGAGGATTTTTTCAGCTAGCAGTTTCTATTTGGAATTAGAAGGGCATTTGTTAAGTTACTCTGCAGTTTTTATGTTCTGAAATGTTAACCAACTTTTCTTAACCAGGTATAAGATGACTATTTATGACATTAATTAGTACCAAGTGTTTGCTTTCTCAGTGGATTAAAGCTTTAAAGATCATAGTAACTATGCAGAGTCCACAGACAGTAGGATTCCCCCTCCTGGGAATACATTGATTTTTCTCAGGTCAATTACTTTTGTGACTCAATAATGTGTGTTACTGAAATAATCAGAATTCCTGACTAAGATGATAATGTTATTTTTATAATATACTCTCTTGATGGCTGCTCTGTATCTCTGGTTTCTAATTGCTTTGCTTCAGGTTCTTTTTTAAATATCCTTGACTTGTCTGAAGCTACAAATCATCAAATGTAGCAGTGAAGAAAAGAGGAAGTAGGACCAACCATCTATCTATCTTCGACTCTGATAATGAACCACATGTAATTGATCTGTTTAATGATAAGTTACTGGGTATCTTCCATAAGAAAAGGAGGAGGTTTCTGTTTCTATTATGTTTGTAACCACCTAACCCTTGATGGTTTATCTCTAAGGTTAACAGAACTGCCCTGCCCAAATTCCTTTATTCAATTAAGCCTCTCTTGTCTCTTTTTGAAATCTTATTGCCTCTAAGTGTACTTTCAAGGGGGGAAAATAATGCTCTCACCCCAGCATTATGCGACTTACATCCTGCTATAAAATGAACTGCACTATTTGGCTTTTTTTTTTTTTTGCCTACTTTCTTTATAGTTTGGGATCTAAAACTTGGTGTTGAGGGGCTTAAACCTACACTGCTTGCCAAGCACAGAGCCTTCCCAATGTTCTGCACAGCTGAAGTTCTGTGTCCAGCAACAGCCTCAGCGGCACCAGCTCCTCTTTCAGCTTCCTGATGTTCACTCAGTCCTCCATGTGTTCCCGTTACTAGGTCAGCTGCTGCTCTCTCCTATGTTTCTTTTTTTTTTCCTGATTTTTCATTTGTTTGTGGTTCTCATTCTCTCATTTGTTTTCTAATGTTTAGTGGTTTTTTTTTTTTTTTTTGTTAGGAAGAAGTCTTATTTCAAGAGCATACACCACTTTACACGGCAGCAAACAGGCTGTGAGTGGCTAAGATTGCCCAAGACATTACACAGTAGGTGCCCCGCTGTGTTCTCCATGGGCATCACCGATGATATTGAAGCTGGCAGAGGTGTCAATGAGAGTAATACTTCAACAGAGCAGTTCCTTCACTCCAACTGTGAGAACTGCTTTCAGCACCCAGGAGGAAGAGCTAAAAGGAGGCCTTTCCTGAAGACATTTCACAGATGGGATAAATATGAGTAGCACCGAAGTAAATTGAAGGTGTAAGTCCCGCTTCACGCGTTCTGGCAGAAGCGACCGCGGCGACGTCGCCTCAGCGCGGCCCGGGCGCGCAGGGCCGACACACTCAAGATGGCGGACGGGCGCCGCTCCCAACATGGCGGCAGGAACGCTCCGCCACGCTAAGATGGCGGCGGGGCGCGGCGGCGGTGCCGGAAGCGCGGCGGCGGCGCTGGCG
>NW_010589449.1:89503-101585 GCF_000705375.1 Tinamus guttatus | reverse complement strand
TTTTAAGAACAATTGTTCCCCCAGAGAATCTGTAAATTGAGTACAATATGTACTAGAAAATGAAAATACCTTTAATTATGCTGTGTAGAAACCATTGTAGCAAACGTGGCTGTTTTAGTCAGAAGTATTTATTAGAGAACTGAAGCAACTGCCAAGTTTAAATTTCTGTATTTTTGTAACTCAAATATCCTGCATTCTGTGTCAAAAATGCTAGGTCCTTCTGCATAACTATAAATTCATATCTTACTAGAGCTGCGTCCTAAAATTCTGTTTGAATTAATATTTTGGATGTTAGAAATGTCTGACTTCATGTAGTCATTCTTGGGATGTTACTTAGTTTGGAAGAAGTTCAAACGGATCTGCTTTCAATAAATCAGAGGGGTGTTTTTTCCTCTCCCAAAGGTACCTTCCCTTGCAGGATATCATGTGCATGGAATGCCTGTCCCGGAAGCTGAAGGAAGCAGTCACCCTGTATCTGCGAGTGGTGAAAGTTGTGGATTTATGTGCAGGCCGCTGGTGGGAATACATGCCCACTGGTGAGTAATGCACTCACTTAAGATACAGCATTCATCTGGTGTTAAGCCATACTATACTGCTACTGATGCTGACACATGCAGGGTAAATTTTCCAAATGCAGTAAGAAGAGTTA
The DNA here is from genome assembly GCF_000705375.1 of Tinamus guttatus. The sequence goes on along the minus strand of NW_010589449.1, from coordinate 100,936 downwards.
GATATTTAATTCCTTATGGCTTTTGTGAGATTTGGGTGGCTTCCTTAAGTGGTTTGGAAAAATTATATGTCTGTATATACGTGTATGTATATATAAATATATATGTATATATTGAATATTGCTGTAGCAGAAATGGGGATTCTCTGTAGCAATCTGTAAATACAATCTGTGTTTGTCTGATTGTTGTAAGGGAGTTAATCCAAGGGTTAATCCAAGAAGAGGCTGTTTGCATGCAGGCAGGAAAAAATACAATGGAATGAGAGAGCAACTCATCTGCCAACACTTAACAATGTAAGAATAAATAAGTTTTGATGTCACACCTCAAGCCATCTTCAGATCAATAGATAAATTTGGCAACCTAGGTCAACCCTGTGAGTATTAGGATTTCTGTTGGATTTAAAATACACTGCTGGGGTTTGTGTTGGGGGAGAGAGAGAAAATGAGTGAATTCTAAGAATTAGAAACTCTGCAAAGTTATGTTTATAAGGTTTAGCCATCTACCTGATATCAGACTTATCTATACTTACATTTATCTTAATATAAAGCAGTGCTTTAAAAACCTTGTCTTGTGTCATGTTAGAATAAAGCAATCCTTTGTTCTAAGAAACTGTCTCATTTCTTTGGGAGTTGTGAACTGTGGTGAATAGCGAAGAGCTGCAGATTACTGAACCAGTTGGGCATTTTTTTGAGCCAGAGACTTGATAAATGGATTCCAGGAAAGATAGAGGCCTGCAGTCTGACAGCTTGTAGAGGTGCTTCATCTCAGAAGGGAGAGATTTAGTTAACTCTGTAACCATGTAGCTGCCCTGGACAACACACACAGCAAGCCTGCAAAATTCAAGGCAGAAGAATATTTGGGTCATAATTTAGGTCATAATCTTCCATGGAGATGGAAGACAAACTGTTGCTTCACTGAGTGCATCTTCTGACACTGTAGAAATTGTACTGCCATACAATGAGAACAACATACTGGCTTTCCCTTTACAGCTAGCTACCCACTGTCACACAAATGCCAAATGTCTTATTGTCATCTTAGGTTTCACTGATTCCAGTTTCCTAACGCTGCTGAGGAAGATGCCAGACATTGAACAACTTTATGGTCTTCATCCCAGGTATCTTGAAAGACGCAGGGTCCGTGGCCATGAAGCTTTCAGCATTCCTGGAGTTTTAGAGGCTTTGCAGGCCTGTCCAAATCTGCTGGTGAGTGGTCAGACTCAAGAGAGAACATCTTTCAACGGCTGAGATGATCCCTAGTGCAGGAGAAATAGGGACCCATTGTTAGTATGTTCATAGTGCTTTTGTATTCAGACCTCACTGTACAGAGTAGCAGTTAATTCTGACCACATCTGCAAATGTGAAGCAACTTAAACCAATACTCATTTGAAAATTTACAACAGTGGGAATCACAGGTGTTTTAAAGCCAGCAGTGAACTGAAACTGATGCTTCTGCTTTTGTAAAGACAAGTATTTCTGCACAAATTACACACTGTGTTAGGTTGTGCATTACTAACAGGGTCACACAATTAAAAGGATACTGTTGTTTAAACTGCTGTTAGAGCATTTGCTTTGCTTGCTTTTCTCCAGGGTGTTGAGACCTCTCATCTGGAGCTGGTGGAAGCTATTTGGACGTACATGCCACAAGTGCACATTTTAGGGAAGTTTCGTAATCGTAACGGTGCTTTTCCAATCCCTCCTGAGAACAAACTGAAAATTCCTATAGGAGCTAAAATTCAGACTTTGCACTTAGTAGGTAAGTAAATTAACTAGCCTTAATATAAATATAAAGGCTGTGAAATTTTGTGAGATTGTCATTCTTTTCCATGGAGCAAGTTTGACATGTAGCATTTTTAAATTATTAGTTATACGATAGCAGGTCCAAAGCATAAATGCTAATATACTGTATTCACAATCTGAGGTGAAGAACTCGTGTTTAGAAAAGTCATGATTCTTCCCATGCTTGCAGTAGCAAAGAAAGCAACTTTTAAAGCCAAGGTAATGAATTTTGAGTAACCTAGCTTAGAATTTATACTTGAAAGCATATTTAAATTGTATGTGACTTGAACTTTTATTTTGTTATTAGGAGTGAATGTCCCTGAAATTCCTTGTATCCCAATGCTGAGGCACCTTTATTTGAAGTGGGTGAGACTCACCAAACCACAACCTTTTAAAGATTTCCTTTGTATCAGCTTACGCACCTTTGTCATGAGGAATTGTGCAGGTAAGAGAAAGGACTTCATTTAAAGAAGGGATGTTTTGGCATGTAGAAGATCTAATACTGTTAAAGCTGCAGATGTAAATCTTAGTATTTGGGTTTTTTTGTTGTTGTTGTTGTTGTTATGCAATATTCCAGAAGATTACATTGTTTCGTTCGTGACGCTTGATGGAAATGTACTCCTCTTGTCTATTGTTTTCGGTGCTACATGTTTCTGTTCACTTTCTGATTCAGATGGATTGATATGAGTATCTTTGACTTAGCACCATATAACCAGTTTTATTAAGTGAACAATTTTCTTTGTATTGGTCTGTTCCTTGTAGGACCTACAAATTCTTTGAAGTATGTCCCCTTAGTGACGGGCTTGGCTTCTGCCCGAAATTTGGAGCATTTAGAACTCGTTCGTGTACCTTTTCTTGGAGGACTTATCCAGCATGTGGTAGAAGATAGCTGGAGATCAGGTACAATCCTGCACTTGAACAGAAGGAAAAAAAAATTACTTGAAGCGCACGAGGCTTAGGTTTTCTTTCTGTGATATGTCCTTTCTTGGTTGCAAAGATACCTGGTTGCAATAATCTGTGGTGTAGCTCTGCACTGCGTATCGTTTTAATGTTTTACCTGGAATTATCTTTTGACTAATAAGTTAACCTTTTTAATTGCATTTATTGGTGAGTGTAGCTGGCAGATTTTGAGAAAGCTGGATGTAAATATATTTTATATCAGTGTGCTTATAGAAAAAGGTGTTTTCTTAAGTTTAAAAGTTTAAGGTCATGATCTGTGACTAAAGTAAAAGAATGGCTTTTGTTTGTCAGGTGGTTTTAGAAATTTGCACACTATAGTTCTGGGAGCTTGCAAGAACGCCCTTGAAGTGGATCTTGGCTACCTCATCATAACTGCTGCACGAAGGTATGGCCCCTCAAATTTTCCTTTTCTCTTTGTCAAAATAATCATCTTTGTAATGAAGTTCCAGAGCATGATGAAGCTGAACAACCTTTAAAAGTTTAAAGAGCAAAGAATTTGTAAATTTTATATGACAAGAATATTCTGTGGCTAGAAAAATAATTAGAGACTGTCTCCTGCTGACTCACTTTGTCATAAACCTTGTTCTCAGTATTCTGTCTTTTCTGAAAAGAGTTCATTGCTGTTAGCGTTGTAGTAAGCTCAGTGACTGATACTGCTCCGTAGCTGTCAGGTAGAGCTATGGAGATGCAAGTAACCTGTTATTGCTGCTATTATTAAATATTATTTTCATTCTGCTACCAGAGCGCCTCTTGTTGAGTGGCCTCTATAGCAATTGTGATTTGGAGCACCTTTTAATATGAACCATATTTGATTGATTTCAGGTTGCATGAAGTGCGGATCCAGCCTTCCTTAACCAAAGATGGTGTTTTTTCTGCTCTGAAGATGGCAGAACTGGAATTCCCACAATTTGAAACTCTTCATCTAGGATATGTTGATGAGTTTTTACTACAGTGTATGACATTTTTTAAAAATCCTTAAATTGTTTGGCAAATACTAGATTAAAATAAATTTGTTTTTAATAATTTTCTAAGAACCATTAAAATAATATAAATATGCAGCTATTGAGGTTCTGGATCTTATACAGCCATATATTTGTTTATGTGTATATATATTTTTTCACCTTCACATTCTGAATCTCACTGAATGTGGCAAAGTCTCAGCTTTACTGAGATGAAGAAATTATATGATCTGTTTAGTCCAAACTGGACTAAATATGGAATTGGAAAACCATGCTGTAAAAAGCACATTGCTAAAATGTATTGCTGTATTTGCTGTTCTCTTTTCCATAGGTAAAATGACAAATGGGGACTTAGTGAAGTATGGCTTGGCTGATGTGGTTGAAAATCCAGGAATTATTACAGACATTGGTATGAAAGCTGTAAATGAAGTGTTTTCTTGCATCAAGTATCTGGTAATTTACAACTGCCCACATCTACACAACCCAAATAATTGGATCACAGGTATGGTACACTTTTAAAATTTTAGAGAGGTAGTTTGAAAAGCACATGAAGCATGGAATCCAACCTTTTCGTTTAAAACTGCCCATTGAAAAAGCATAATAGTGAGGTTAAAAGGAAAGCTTGAGGTGGTGAAATGTACTTGCACAAGTCTGCAAGATTTATTGGCTGCATGCATGTTTCGTGTATGGAGTTCCATATGTAAATGTTTAGTTGCATTGATTTGTGGGGAAGAAGTCCTTAGTGTAGCAAAACATCACAAAGTTTATCCCACTTCTGATACGCGTATTTCAAGTAATTAATACTGCTTGAATTCTGATCCTTGTAGGTCTGGTAAGGAGATTATAAACTGTGTGTGGCTTTTTGATTTTTGTTTTTCTGTTTGGAGAAATGATAAAAGTACTAGAGATCAGTGAAAAGGGAATAGGGTTCACTTTGGGGTGGGTGTGTGTGTGTGTGTATATATATATAATATATATGTTATAAAATAAACCTGGAAATGCAAACTCATTTTGTGTAACCATAGAATAATATGATAGAATGACATGTGACATTATTCATAGGAACTATATGCAGGTTAACACGGTATAACAAATTTAGTCAGTTACAGAATTCACTTGCTTCCTTTATTAAAACCTAAAAATTGGTGGGATATAATGGGGGATAAAAACATAGTAGTGTTTTTGTTTGTTTTCTTCCTCTCTGCTATTGCTTATTCTATTTCGTAGAAGCTGAGAGAGATGAGGTGGGGTTTGGAACCATAATGATGCTGATAACTGTCAGTGTAGATACGAAAGATTCCCAGTCTCAAATCTGGAAAGGTTATAATGGAAAAGAAGTGAGGTAGAAGTTTTCCAAGAAATGCATCTTTTCCTCTTCTGCAGATCATTCAAGATGGACTCGACTGGTTGACCTCACCCTGGTGCGATGCCATGCCATAAAACTGGATTCTTTCAGTCAATTCATTGAGTTATTGCCAAGCTTAGAATTTATTTCTCTTGACCAGATGTTCCGTGAACCCCCTAAGGTGAGCCCTTCAATATATGCTTTTGCATTTTAATGTTACCAGCTCATCGAAAACTTTCAAACTTCCGTTGTTTACATATGCTTTTAAAATTATGATTAAGTGAATGACTTGGGTTTGCACATGCTATCAATATACTGTATGAGAAAGAGCATTGCAATTTCTTTTGTGAATAGGAGGCATGGTGGTGAATTAACATACAATGAGAAAATAAGGTCGATCGTACTCTGTTTCTGTCATTCTCTGATGCAGTTTGATTTTACTGATGCTTTTTATATGATTACTTTCTCATGTCTAAGGACCTGTTCACAATGCTAAGGACTTTCACCAGCTGCATAATTATTGAGAGAGAGGGGAGAAAAAAAAAGGGGGGGGATTATTGTTCCTGTAGTTGAGTGCTTTCAAAGCTTGGAGATTTTATTTCTTCACTCTTGTCTCCCTGTGTTGTAACATGTAAGTCTTCCTAACAGTTGCAATGAGTACTGATTGCATAGAAAAATGTTTTTTTTTCCCTCTCACAGTGGCCTATCTTGAGGCCCCTGTGTTTTGGGAAGACTTGAGAATTATAACCTCCTATCTGTGTTGAACTATAATGATCACATAGCACATAATTTCCCTTCTTTCTTTAGTAGATGCTATTTTTTTTTTTTTTTGGTGGCCAAACTTGGACCAACCTCCACAATGTGTAGCGTAAGCAAATACTAGAATTAGGTCCTTTGTCCAACGTGTGCATGTTGTTCTGCTATCCTAGATAATACTGACACAGTGTGTCTTTTGTTGGCATTAGGATGTGTTGTGTAGGTAAGTACCAGTGTTCCCAATCAATACAGCTGTTCTTTGTTTCAGGGTTGTGCTCGTGTTGGCCTAAGTGCAGGCACAGGGATTGGCGTCTCATCTGCCTTGGTCAGTAACCAGAACTCTAACAATGACAACGACAACAACAATAACCACCAGAATAACAATAATCCCAACATCCACCACAACAATCACCACCACCCGAATGACCAGAATGAGGAGAATGAGTTGCGGCAAGATGGGCAGGCTGAAGAACAGCAAATTGCAGCCGAGGGTAACCACTAATCTCTGAACTTTTGCAGGGAGTGCTTAGCATTGCTATTTACATAAGAGCCTACATAAGATATGAGTATGCATTAAAATTATTACTCTTACAGCTCTTGGTATGTAATTTAAAGCTTTTCTGAAGGCTGTCTGCATGCCTCTGATATCTCTGCAGATGATAAAAGCATCTTTGTATTTTGTCTTATAGCATACAGGCATATTGCACAGTAACTTACTGTAGTACAGATGTTACCAGCTTAAAGTATCGGCATGATACTTATCTATGAAAGTGGTTTTCTAGGCCACTCTGGGGTCTGGGAGTGCATCACAGGTATATTTTTATATTACAGGTATATTTTTAAGCTTTACCAGGGAAGTCATATGAAGGAATAAATATAGAAATCTTTGATGTACTGCTTACTGCAGTAGTGCATGACTTTTGAGGAGCAAAAACTGTGGAAAAGTAAACTCAGAATTTAGGCTGGGGCCTTTGCTAAGGAGAAGAGGTAGAAGAAATTCATGAGAAGCTCTGTGCATCTTTTGAGACTCACAAGGCAGCTGTTACTTATTTCTTGGTATCTCTTTGTTGCCTTAGTGGATACCAGTTGAATTCATCTGATAGGCCTATGGGTTCTGTTCCTTTCATTTCCTCCTGTCGATATTATCTCAATCTTTTCAGCATTGAATGAAATGGAGGAGGTGGCACAAGAAGAAGGAGTGGCTGTTGTGCAAAGCCAGAATGAGGTCCCTGCTCAAAGCCAGGCTGTTGTTCCTATGGAGGTCGATGAAGAGCAAGCAGGTAATTTCAGTTTTAGAAGGAAGTTACTTTTCAGAATTCCTTTTTTGAGAGGTGTAAATGTGATTTTTGAATTTTTTTTTAACGTGGATGTCTGGTGCATTTGAAATGTTGCTAGCACAGCACAATGCTGCAAACAAATTTTATTGTATTTTAAATCTGCTTTTAAAGTTTTCCATTTGCTTCTGCATATGGAGCACGAGATGTTGGTTTTAAAAGCTTATTTTTGTGTTGAGTAGAACAGGAGCCTCAAAATACCTGAATAAGCCTGTTTTGTTCTGATGCTGCTGTTAGTGGCTTCACTTGCACTGCAACTCTTGGAATATCTTTCTAGTTGCATTCTAGCCAGAACAGCTTGCTCTGATGTTCATTTAGCTTGTGTTGGTGACATCCATTAAGCAGTCTTGATTGCTTTTGTATCTGCCATTTGCTGGCCAACATGCTTGCCTAGTAGATAAATGGCAGTAATACTGAGTGGCACACAGTGTCCCAGATACGTTCACTTTCTCAAGATAGTTCCTGAGCAGGTTGGTTTCTTGTACTGTTTTTTGTGATCAGGTAAGTCATTGTGACTGGGTCATGCTTTTGGTTTTAGATAAGAGCAGTAACTAATAAAGTGTCCACATGCCATTAGGGGAAGGGCTGATGAATTTTCTGGGCCCTTTCTTGTCTACTCCTACTACTTGTTCAGAGAGGATCTTACCCACTACTGTGGGTGAAGGATAATTGCAGTTGTCCTGCTCAACATTCCTGTCTCTTTCCTGGAGGTTTCAAGGACTGGTTGCAATTACTTTTACTGTTGTGGAAGAATTTAAAATATTCTGAAATAGAAACATTATGGAAAGCCTACGTTTTGTCTTATAGTTGACACACTATTCCCCCTGCTAGCTAGAGTGCTATGTTTTGGGGTTCAGTGACTCTTCTCCAGAAAGAAGGCTAAATTAAAAGGGTGGCCAAGCTCAGCCGAATTCATCTCTTCTTGTCACTTTTCCTAGAAGTTCCTAGTTCTTCAGTGCTCTAACACCTGTGTAACTCTTAATACGAACTTTTAGCACTTTTCTGCTGTTTTCAGGACCAAGTGGCATTCAGCCTGTTGTGAAAGCAGCACCTATTACTGTCCATGATTCAGACAGTGAGGATGAGGAAGAAAACATGGGGACATCGAGAACCTGCATCACTAACAGCATTGCACAGAATTACTCAGATGGAGAAGAGAAAGCCAGAGATCCAGTGGAAACTAGAGAGCCTTCAGGTGTGAAAGAGTTGGGTAAGGGCTGGTTGCTGCTAGGCAGAATTTATTCTTAAGCTTCAGTTTTCCAGCTAAAAAACTGAATGCAGTTTTCCAGCTTTGTGTAATTCATGCTTATTTGTTTGCTCCTCCTTCCTATTACAGTGCTAGCATGGAGATGTAGAAGCACATCTCTCTAAGCACTCTGATCATGTAGTCACTGTGGGGAAGCAAATCAAAAATGGTAGCACTGCACTACTGTGTCTGCAGAAACTTGTAGCTGCTCTAGATTTGCAAGTGGTCCCCCATGGGGATACTTTAAGGGGATTTTGTCTTTATGGGAACTTTGGAAGTCGGAGTTCAGGGTGATGTCCAGTACTCTGTTCTTCACCATTGAGCAGCGCTTGTTCAGTGACGTCCTTCAGAGCTGGGTGCTTGGGGCATCATGGTAGTATGGTGAATATAGAAATAGGACGAGGCTTCCCGTCTATTGTAGGATATAGGGAAGGGCCGTCTGTCTCTTGTAGGATTTATAGCTGTAAGCTGCACATCCATGAAACCAACTCTGGCTCCTGTGTCTGATGCCATAGGAAGTACTGCTTTTCCAACAACACAGCTTACTATTTCTTGCAGTTTAAATTCTAAGTGATGTATGCAAGTAAGGAAGAAGTCAAGGTGGAATTATAAATTATATGCAATTGACAGATGAAGTACATATTTATTAAGACTTAATGAATGTTTAGCTAAGCCATTAGCATAAAATTTCCTATTTTGTCAAGGACTGGGAAACTTAATGGCCTAATACTAGTTTTATTTCTGCAAAGCCAGGGCAAATCAAAGCTGTAATGAAACCATTAGATTGCTGCTTATAAATAATGTATTCCCTGTACATCATCCCCCCTGTCATTTTGGTACACTTCAAGACTGGTGGTTTCAACTTGGAAACTTGTAGAGTGCTGTCCTATAAAGGTCAGTTCTTGTTTGAGGTTGAAATAACCTGTAGTAGCTAAAGGCTAAGTTGGGAAACTTTTGTAGTGCTCTTAATGTGTTTTAGACTAACTGGCTAATGCTTAGTTTAACTGAATGAGACTGTTAAGATGGAGTAGACATTTAAGTTCTGATCTTTATTTGGGCACTATTTGCTATGCTTTTTTAAATTCAACTGTAAGGTGGGACTAATACTAGCTATTCATACCATTGTCATACCCAGAACTGAAACTAAGGTTGCTAATAAAAACAAAGTTCAGCCACATCTACATTATTACTTAATTCTTCAGATTCCTTATGAAATGAAAGTCTACATACAGTGTTTTTTATTTTTTATTTTTCATATTTTTGTTCTTTGACCTTTTTAACAAGTGAGCTGCTGTATGAAAGAATTAGCCTCTCTAGTGAATATGTACCTCACTTACTAGCAGACGCAGTGGCATATCACTACAAAATTAGCTTCAGGGCATTGTAGAAATTGAGTAGTTGATGGAATTATCTTCTGTTTATGCAGCATCAGAGAGTTGTGATGCCAAAATGGTCCCCACAGGATTTGTCTCTAGCCTCTAGGCTGCCTTTTATTTTAAGTAGCAACTAGCAGAGTAGCACTCAGCATTTATTTAAACAGTATGCTAGGTTTCTTCCCTTGTTCTCTCATGCTTAACTTTCGTTAACAGTGAGTGGCAAAGGCAAGACGCCCCTGCGGAAGAGGTGCAGTGCCAGCCAAGTGGTCCAGACAAAGCAGTTCCACACCGAGGAAAGCAGCTGTGAGAAAGGCTGTCAAGTAACGAGCGAGCAGATTAAAGCAGACATGAAAGCAGCAAGTGACATACCTGACCGGAGCAAAAGCAAAGATTCTTACCCAGCTTGCACTAATGCTACAGGATCAACTGGAACATCCACCTCCTGCAGTGCTGCTTCTCCTAGCCCTGACTGTGCACAGACTGCTAATAGCCACTGTGCTGGCGCCAGTCCAGCGACTGCAGATGAATCCAGGCAGTGCGTCTGCTCCCCTTGTAAGAGCGAAGGCTCCGCTGAGAGAGAGGCTGAGGAGAGCTCTGTTTGTTCCAGGTGTTCCTGCTATAAGCCTCAGGACACGCCGCGGAGGACTAGTGGGTGTTGTGATGGGGAGTGTCCATCCACAAGTGGAGCCTGCAGAAGTGGACCAAACAGCACTAAGTCAGATTTTGCACTTAGGACTCTGCCAAACTGTGAGTCTTCAGTTGAGGCGAGTGATGAGAGGACTAGTGGGAGTGCTTGTGGGCCTGCCCCTGAGGAGGAGAGCACTGGCTCACAGACCAGGAACTATGAGGTGGAGCATAAAGAAGAGTATCCACGCCGGCCACTCACGAGAGCTAGAAGCAAGCTGTCCCATGTCCCTCTGGTGTCAGAGTCAGGTATGAACCATGACCGTATGTTCATTTCTGGGTAAATACTGTGCTGGCATGAAACCACACAGTTAATAAAATTAAGCATTCATGTTATGGATTAATTATTAAAGGGTAAGTATATCAGTGGAGGAGATTTCACTGACATGGCTAAGTAAATTAATGAATCTCTTTGTAAAAAAGAATGCCAATGACTTTTTTCTTTGCAAATATGTTGTGCATGTGACCCTTACCATACTAAATGGTGTTAGGTTTGCTCATTTGAAGACCAGTTGTGACTTTTTGAGTGTTTGTGAAGGCTGTCATTCAAATATAAGATTCTCTCCCCTATTAAAATCCTTCCTTCCAAAAAGGAAGAAGAGAGTAGATATGTAAGATCTCAGCGAGAGGCCGGGAATTAATAACTGATACTTTGTGAGCAAGTAAAGAAAGTCATAATGAGCTGTACAATGGGTGGAAGAGTGTACGCCTGCATCTTAGATTCTACTTCCATGTACATAAAGCACCTCTCTCACCCTGGAGAGAGGAAGACTTGCCCTGGGTAGAGGAAGATTGGGTCAGAGAGCACCTAAGGAAACTCGATACCTATAAATCCGTGGGCCCTGATGGGATGCACCCCAGCGTGTTGCGGGAGCTGGCGGATGTCATAGCTAAGCCGCTCTTCATCATCTTTGAAAGATCCTGGAGAATGGGGGAGTTGCTGGAGGACTTCAGTCTTCAAAAAAGGCGAGAAGGAGGACCCAGGCAACTACAGGCCAGT
>NW_010589449.1:62281-78518 GCF_000705375.1 Tinamus guttatus | reverse complement strand
CAGCCTGTTGGCAGCCGCTCTGCTCCTGCTGGGCACGCGGGTGCTCGCCACGGCCCCGGCCCCCAGGGGCTCTCCTCGGCTTACGGGCTAAAAACATCCTGCTGCATCTTCCATAATGAAGAGTGAAAAACGGGAGTGGTCATGTCTGGGTTTGGTTGGGATCGCTGTGCTGGTAAAGCTTGTGCCGCCACCAGCCCGAAGGGGCCGAGCGGCAGGGTTGTCCTCAGGGGAGCTTTCTTTTGCAAATCGTTTTTAGTGTTGTCAGCTGCAGCGTGAACCAGATCAAACAACTCCCCTCTGCCAAAGCCAGGGTGCCCGGAAAGCTGGCAGGGAACGTGGCATGTGCTCCCCTGCACGGAGCTGTGGGGCCGGCTGCCGCGGCACCAGGGGACACTGTGACCTGCTGTCTGCTCCCGTCCACGGGGAGGGAGCTGGGAATCCTCGTGCTGGGATCAGAATTCCAGTGGAGGGGACCAGGGAGCCGGGGGCAGCCGGGAGCTGTGTGGCTCCTGGGAGCCTCCCAGAGCTCTGAGCCCCGGCAGGTTACATGGCTGGGCTAGATGCTTTTTGAGATGCTTTAGTTTTCTGAAATTCAGGCGTAAATCTGTTGGCATCTTTGGGCAAAGAGAGGCTTAGCATGCGAAGTCATTCAAGTCACGAATTATGAGAGCTGCCTTGCTCTTGGTTTAGATGGGACTCGATTTTCTTCTTTTCTTTCAGAAACACTTTCCATTTCCTTGGTGGTGAGAGCTGCAAGTCTTTTCCATGACATGGGGTCATAACCTCTTCTTGAGCTTCTAAAAGCAGCCAAGAACTGCTGAAACAAATAAGTTGCCTTCCATCAGAGCTCTAGGTAACCTACGTGGAAATGGATCACTTCTTTTGATTTTTGAGCAACTTGTTTCTAGGAGGCCACACAAGTTAGTTGAGTGTATTTAGATGTTTAGAAGTGTGGTGTATTGTGTATATGTCCCAAATATTGACCAAACCAAAAAGTACTTCAATCTCTTAAAATTCACATTGATAAGGCATCATCTTTTACAGATGGCTGTAAGTCAATTCCATTTTTCTTAGGTCCTGCATATATCTCCAAAAGGTCACATGTAGCATATAGAGTTCTATGCCAGACTTACAGAAGCTGATGTAGATGTGCTAGTCTTGAGATTTTTTTTCAGCTTTATTTGAAACCAAAAGGTTGCAAATTTAGGTTTTAACAGATATAATCTTTTATGTCTGAGCTTCCCCCGTGCCTTCATTTTATTTCCTTTTGGGCAGCCTCATTCAATGGCCTCATCACACTCTGGAGGGCAAGAGAAGGATTCCACCTGGTTTCCAAGCTTTCCTGAGGAGGTAGGCCAGATGTGACAGACTTGCCTCATCCTGCTGACGTCCAATCTGACACCTCGTTGCTGGTCCCCATGAGGTGGAGCAGGCTACTGTCACGGGGTAGGAATGGCTGAGCAATCCTGCTCTCTCCATCTTTCTGCAACAGAAAACTTCAGGTGGGGCTTTTAGCTTTGACAGGCTAGTGAGCGGCAGCTTTGGAATGAGCTATGAATCAGTTTACAACCCCCTTCACAAACAATGATATCTGCACCTAGATATCAAAGCAAGCTGGTTGCTGCAGTTCAAAGAGTTTTGTAAATGTTAAATCTGGTAGGTAAGGAAAACGGCAAAGGAAACTGCGATATTGGATAGGTTTTATCCTCTACTTCCTTCATAAATTTTGCCTGCGTGTGGCTTAAGGGAAAGCATTAAGTGGGAAGGATTGTCTTAGGTCAGCACTGGCTTAATAGTCTTCCTACATGGGATATACCCCTGTTAAATTTGTATGCTGATGAGGATAGGAATTTTGTCTCTGGTCTAACTATGGCTCTTTGGGAAGGTCCATTTTGTTAGAAGCAGCTGCAGATTCATTTCTATGCCATGATTTCTGTTCTGAGTTGCCCATCCAAGCAGTTAATGCCTTGTCATAGGGAGAATGGGACATTTGTGTATGAGCCCATGTGCTGCATGTGGTAACATGACAGCCAAAACTCAACTATAGTCACAGCCACTGGAAAGTTTTCTTCAGCTCCTTGATGGAGCTACCTAGTTGAGATAAGCCTTCTCTATTGTAAAGTGCTGTTACCAAAAAAAACCCACTAGCCTTGTGGGGAAGAATTTCTGCTTCCTGTAGTATGATGTCTCCAAAGCAGGAAATTCAAACAGAAAATACAGAGAATATGGCAGTGAGAAAGGGTTTTCAGTGTGTTGAATTTTTTTTTTTTCCCCAATGCAAACCCTCTGCATGTGTGCACCATGTTTCCCCTTCAGGCATACGCTCGTATAGGGGGATTGTAGTTTTTAAACAAGTCACGTGGAGAAAAGTCGAAGCCAGGCATACATGGGCAAGAAGTGAGGCTTCCTGCCCTTCACTACAACCGCCCTTCACCTCCACCACTGTCAGTCCTGCTGCTGCTTCTGTGAGCCTGTTCTCAGCTGTAGGAATAATGTGGCAAGCGGAGTGTAGACACCAGGCTGTAGTGTAATGCAAATGGAGGCTATTGCTTTATTTTTAAGCCTCTTTGGTAAATGTTTTATTTTTGTACTTAGACAGTTGTCAGATTCTGCAATTTAAGCCACTCTGGTAAGTGTTTTATTTTTGTGCTTATACAGGTATCTAGATTCGCAGTCTAGTCTTGTGAAATAAATGAAAAAGATTTTGAGAATTTATTGAAAGTATTTTTCTGATTGTTCTGCCAAGATACTGTTTCTCTTTTCTTTTCTAATTCACTGCCCTCTTCAAGGCTTAAAACTGAAAATATATTCAGTGCTGAAAGAACTGTGAAGGATAAATGTAGAAGGGACATTTCCCCATAAGGATTCATCTCTCTACACGGTGTTCATGAGCATGACCTGCTTGTACATTTGGGTTTCAGCCATATCTCCCTGCATCTCACCAAGTGACACAGATGCTCACTGCCTCAACCACTGACATTTGCGGAGTGTGCATCATCCAGTTATTGCTTCATATCCCTCCAGACAGTCTTGATAAGCAGCTAATTAAAGTGTATGGCCTCTTCTGCACTCTTCCTTGGAGCTTCTGTTTCGTGAATGCAGCTCTCCAATGGCGACGTGTTTATTATGCCTCTGAATTTCACCGTGACTGACTTAGTTTCTCTCTGAGTAAACAGAAGAGGAAAGTCATAGAAAACTCATCAGAAGAAAAGATGCCTTTTCGCATGATGTTGTGCATCCTAACACTCTACACTTAAAGGAAAGTGGCCTGTAGCTTCTGTGTTAGGGTAAGTTTTCAGTCTTCCTCTGGAAGTAGTTACCCTGTTCCTCTGCCTCCTCCTTTCATCACAAGCAACCTCAATGAGTCTTTGGCTTTGCATATCAAGGCACAGATTCTGCTAACAAATATCATGCCAGATCTCTGAATTGCTTCCTCTGGAACTTAGAAAAATATGGAAATACGAGAATACAAGTGTGTTGATAGGTCAGCCTTCTGAAGATGGTTTAGCAAAGGCCCAGCCAGCCAATTTCTTATTAACAAGCTGTTCTGCTAGGACTTTATCTCTGGCCAGGAAACAGTATAATCAGTTGTAATCCAAGAAAACAGCTACATTAAACATCAAGCTTTACACTTCTGAGGCTTACTACATGCAAAGAATGAAAAACGTTACTAGAATATAAATGGCAATGCAATAATTTGCTGATGGAGGACTAGTGTATTTATGTAAGGAAATAGAATAGTTATTAGTTAGAAAATAGAGAGGAAAAGGAGGGAAGAAAGGAACCTTCATTTTTCAGTCAAATCCACTGGTATCCTCACAGTAATGGAGCAGCACAAAATTGTATCTGACTCCCTTTTGCAAATGCTTGTCTTGAGAGTCCTGCTGATATCAATGAAACATCATTACAGGATAAAGGGGGAGCTGAGGAGGACACAGCCCAGGCAAGGAGAAAAAGAGCTCAGTGGTGATCTAGGAAATGTGAAGAGGAAGAGGGAAGTGCTTAGAGCAGGTGATGCAGTGCTGTTCTGGCAGATAAAGAAATGTTAGGACCCTGAATGATAGCCCAAGAGACACTCAGTATTTTCAAAGCACTGTGACCAGATTCTCCCTTGCCATTACAATTATTTGGGTGTGTGGAAAAACAGATATAACATATTCTATGACCATGGTAGAATCTTATGTTTTGAATGAAAACCATGCAAGAAATGAGCATGAGCCAGAGTTTAATTTACATACAAGAATTTTTATTTTTAGAAACAGCCAATACATCACACCTTATTCAGCACAGGCAGAGACTCCAAAACCACTAGCCAGAATGGTCAATGGGAAGATGAACTCAGAAGCTACTGGAGCAGCTACTGTTAGAGAAGGAAGGAAACTGAGTGCTCGTTCTTTCCATGAGATGTTTTTTTTTTTTATATAGAAATACTGACTTACTAATGATGGACAATATCATTTGCTGGGTTCACAGAAGCATTGTTGCAATTATTGACTTACTAAGCAGTAGCTGCCAGATTGCTCACAACAGGTTATTTGGGGCTGACCATCCATTAGCCAGGATGACACAGAACATCAATGTTTGCGAATATGGTTTTGGAAGTGGATCCCTTTTTGTGTTTGAGGTGTTAACCATTTTGGCTGGTGCACCAAGGATCCCATGGATAGAGCCTTCTGAACATCTCTCATGAATAAAACTCAGTGTTGAGAAGTTCATTTTAAATTAAGAAGAGATGTATTACTAAAGCGCATTATAGAGAAAAAGACAAAAAAACAGAAACACAATACTTCAAGAACAACAGCTGAAACAAAGGAACACCATTACTTCTGCATCCCCCCCATGCTGCTGGTTTTACAGCGCTCACAGAAATCTTCACCAACATAGTGATGCATTTTAATGGGGACAGAGAAAAGCATTTTTAGGATTTTCTTTATGAGATCAGATACTTGGAATGAAACCAAGACACACTCTTTTGCAGGCTTGCATGCCCAAATCTAGACAAAACCCATATGAACAATGCCATAGAGATGTAAATCATACAACTTATGTAGCCTTGGATGATTTTTGTTTTCCCAAAGCTCTCAACAATGACCATTTTTTTACCCAATGAAGTTTATTTTAGTAATAACTACAGAGTTGAGCTAATACTGATTTTTTTTTCTGGTCATTACAGAAGTGTCCACAATGATGAACCAAGAATTCTTTCAAACTCTTTATCTCACCTTCTCTTTTAGAACACCTTCAATTCTTTTCATCAACACAAATATTCTCAAGGATCAGTTCTTTATCTCTTTAAAACTGGTAGGGATTTTCTACATTAATAAGTGCCTAACTCCCTTTGATTAGCGCTGTTTCTGCCCAGTATTCTTTTGAATCCACAAGGAAAAGCATGAGAACCTTTATTGATGATGCAGTTCACAGTGGAAAGAATATTTTAAAGAAGTCAGACACCATGGCAGGGAAGTTCTTCTCATGCACATTTTATTTTCATACTGAGCAATGTTTTTGTTTGTTCAAACCAGGATTTGTTTGTTTGTTTGTTACAGTTAATACCTGTCGCATAGCGACAGAAATGTTACTAATTTTTATATATATATATATATACACATATATATATATATGTAAGGCTCCTG
Organism: Tinamus guttatus; assembly: GCF_000705375.1. The sequence goes on along the minus strand of NW_010589449.1, from coordinate 72,885 downwards.
GGTCTAGAAGCCTCTAATGAAAAAAATGCACATTCCTGATAAAAAACAATAAATAATGTCACTCTTTTTTTTACATTAAAAATATCTGTACATGATTACAATGTAGCAAAGTACAATTTTGTCTTTTTAGGCTCAGGTGGCATCTCAGGAATAGATCTTCATCTAAAAAGGGTAGATTTTTATAGTCTTGATTCTGCGTATTTCCCATTGCATGAAAATAGTTCTCCCAAAGTTGCTAAGTCTACAGCCTTGTCCACCGCTACCATGCAAAGCGGAGGATGCTCACAGGAACAGAGCAACATTTACATGCAGGAAGCAGCTAGAGACTGAGGTTTGTACATTCTGGTGCATACCCACAGGGGTATCTGAAAGTTGTGAAGCTTCTTCCCTCAGAGTTGGAAGAAAACAAGCAAATTAAAACATGGAAAACATTGTAGGAGTCCATCTCCCTAATGTAGCTAGAAAAGCTCTTTAGATGATTTTTCAAGATGGCACTTAGTGAACTGTTGCAGACTGACTGTCTCTTGACCAAACTTTCTGCTCAGTAAGAACGCCCCACGTTTGCTCTGTTGAGGACTATGTCGACAATCTGCTGGGCTTTGAGGGCTGCATCCAGTCACTGGCCTGCAAGGGGCAGAGGATGGCCACAGTCTTCTGGCAACTGAAGGAGCTCTTGCTGAGCTCTGTATTCCCTGTTGGCTGTGAAATGTCTCTGTAGGCCCCTCTTCAGCTTTTCAGCCCTATGAACTTCCACCAATGAGCTTGGCCAGGAAGCATGCATAATAAAAGCATTTACAAAGAAATCTCTGCAGGGTAAGATGAGTCAGTGGCTCACACTAACCTTTAACCGATAACAATAATCAAAAAGGCAAATATTTCCTCTTTATTATCTAAACGTAGTGTTATACTTCTCATAACAACATCCAGTTGCATGTGAGTAAGAACTTGAGCAGATAAAAGAGACATTTACTTTCATTTAATGTTAGGGCTTTGAGCCAGGACTAGAAATCTTAAAGGTGACAAAACTGGTGCCACCAGATAAAGAGGTGGTCACAATACTGGTGCCACCAGATAAAGAGGTGGTTTGTACAAAGATACCAGCTGAAAAGAAGTGGCTGAAGTCCCAGTGGTGGCTTCTACCTATGTTGTGTCTTTACACTGACAGAAATCTCCTCGTTCTGGAGAGCACAAGCAGCAAAGTACTGATGCTGTAATAAAGTCCAAACAGCCTTACAGAAGAGTCTTCTCAGCCGTCCTGCTCCTCATAAACCTTCCCAGGCTTCCATCGATCTACGCATGGATGGAGTTGGGCATTCATAGAGGTCAGTGCAGGAGGTGCCATGAAAGTGCAGATGAGAATGAAACTGTCCAGGAATACCTTAGGGATCCTGTTAGGAATCTATTCCTTCAGCTGGGTCATTCCTCTTCTAAGATCTTGATTAGAAACAGGACTCTTGGGATTCTGGGTCATTGTGGATGGGAAGCTTCTCATGTTCCTGATGATGACCATTATATAAAACAGAATACCTGGCAGTGGGAAAACATACATAAAGATTGATTAGCAGCAGTTAAAAAGTCAGACTTATCTAAAATGAGTTCTTGAAAACCCAGAATTACATCCTAAGAAGGTTCTAAATATCTAGATTCTACATTAATGAAAATGTGAGCCCCTAGTTTGCTCCATGTCAGGAAAACAAATACACAAATTGATTCGTTCAATATAATCCCTGAAAAACAAAAACCTGTTGTTTTTCATGTACCTAAGGTGCAGCTGATAACGACAGGAAATCCAATCAAGGAACTAAGAAGCACTGGTCATCTGTGGGTGGACTAAATTGAAAACACTTCAATTACTGTATTCGATGCAAGCATTTAGATAATTAATCACTTGAGACCAGCTTGCAAAATGAATGCTAATTATCATGAGACCAAGACCAGCATTTCAGCACATTTCCATTTACTAAAAATGTAGCCACTGTCTATTTTAGGGCTGGGTTTAGTGTCAATCCTTGTATGTCTTCTCAGATCAGTGCTCTCCAGGTTTAATGCCCTGTGGAGGTGTCTTCACACATGTATACTTTTCTGATGTTTTCGGGTTTTGGTCATAAATGAAAAAAGCAGAATTCAGTTATAATGAACTCCCCATTATCTGTTTTCCTGTACTTCTTCTACCAGCTCATTTCCTGTTGCCCATCTCAGCATGACTTTCTGAAGGGAATGGTTGATTTAATTTGCTGAGAACACCCAGATTTGTTCCTGTGCTATGAAGTGATGCACAATGCTTAGTAGGAATAAGCAGGTCTAAGGCGATAAGCAAAATTCCAGCTAACTGGAGTCAAAGTATTTTGCACATCTTTCCAACATTTCACGTGTAATCAACCTTGCTTGCAAAATCCCCGCAAGCCAAGTTCCCTCCCTTTGCAGTCCATTTCATTCGCATTAAAATTGAACTATCCTCTGAGTAGGGCCAGGAGTAGTAAGCTGCAAAACTAACTGGAACAAGACATTTTTTTCCTTAGCCAAATGCATCTCAGAGAAATCAGGTAAGAAAATAATGTCTGTAATAATACTTTCCTCTCTGGAGTCTTACACTGACTTAACTATATTATTTCCCTTCATATCAAACATCCAAAACATACCTAAAATATCAGCAAATCAACAAAGGTTATTTAAAAGCCTCTATCAGTTCTCCTACTTTTAGCAGAGGGGAAAGTAGTAGCTTGAACCTTAGGGTATGTTGGTATAATCATTTGGAAAAAAATATCAGGAGATCCTCCTATATATATTCAAAGATTATCTTTGACTGGATGCATATCTCTTCCCACTGAGTACACTTGGGATCCTAAAGTCATTGCTTATACTGTGCGGGATGTCTGTGGCAAATGATCTAAATATTCTACGGATGATCTATCCACTATTTCCAGTAGATCATGGATCAAAATGAAAGCTAGCATATAAGTTGCACTGCCTGTCTGCATTTATCCCAGCGAATATTCCTGGGGAAATTTGCTTTCCAGTGTACTAGGCGGTGTTTTTCGGCATTTTCAGGCACAGTTATCTTAACAGGGCTCACTATGTGCAGATATATCCATGGAATATCTTACCTCAGCACTCCATCACTTTAAATAATGATCATAAAGCTTTCTAAAAGTAGTAGTAGTCACACTAGTAGTACCAGTAAGATATAGATTCAAGACAAGAAACAATAAAAGGCATTTTGCATACAACACTGAACAGACACTCCGAGCAGATGACTATGAAGCATACAAGTTATATGGTAATTTTAATTTTATAGACCAAGTGAGACATGGGACATTTTGTGAGGTGATCTGTCAAGGAAACCTGTAGCAGGACAGTATGTCTGCTACAAATGGCAATGCAAAAGACCACTTGCTTGGAGAACAAGGCAGACACATTTCAGAGCAACTCACGGCTTGCTCAGAAGCAGCACAGACTGATTTCATAGAGGACACCCAGTCAGACCTTTCTTCTTCTCTTGTAATCAGAGAGCAGTTGTGCAAGATCAGCAATGTAGCAGGTGGTGCGTTTGTTACAAAGATGCATGGATGCTAAAGAGAAGTCCAGGAGATGTCCCCAAACCTCTCGTGGCAGAAAGCGTTTGTCTGCAGCCTCTAGCAGCTAGCACAGCACTTCCAGATCTTTACCTGCAGGGAGAGAGGACTGATAGGAGAGGAGGAAAGAGCAGAGGTATGTGGGGCTGAGCCTACATAGAGGGTGTGATGGGCATGCTTGGGCATGAGATTTCCAAGAATCTTATCAAGACCTCCAGGAAAGGAATCCTCCCCTGGCAGGATGTTGTGCTGCAGGTGATTAGTTTTCCCCAAGGTTCAAAGCAAGTTGTCAGTCACACGGTGGCAGTTCAGCGTCAGCTAAAGGACAGGATTATGAAAGTATGCTTTTTCGCATATCACTGCCTTAACTGATCTGCTCTTTGCAAATAAAATTAATTTTTCAGGCACCGGTATTGACAGGAAGAGCGCTCCCAGGTGAGCTTTACTTCAGGAACCCCAGTGCACTCCTGGCCATTCAGCTCATGCCCAGCCAGGCACGAGGCACAGCAGGATTCATCCTACCAGCCGCAAGCAGAAATCAGCACTTGTACCCTGAATGTGTGGGCTGAATGTGTCAAGGAGGTTTGAGTAGGGATACATCTGAGGAAGCCGTAATCTGTGAGCTGAAAAAAAAAAAGGCTTAAGCACATGAAATAAATTATCTGCAGCAAATGAGTTGTTCAGCCCTCCTCCTACAATGAGTTTTGCCAATCAGCTCAATTACAAATAGAGTCTGTTCTGTCTGTCCGTCTGCATTTTCCTCCTCCCAGGCCTGGGACAGGAGTGTTTCTGTCACTGCACTGGAGAGCATTACTCTGAGCATGAACAGCATCACCCAGGAATAACGTCCCATAAAGAATAGGCACTGCTGCCTATAAAGAGACCCTGCCACTATTCGTATTCTTGCCAAGTGGTATTTTAATTGTGCTGATGACCAGTTTGGAGATAATTGGTTCTCTATCTCATGCTGTTTCCGGCAGTCCAATGGGCTCTTTAATTAACTGGTTGAATTAGCTCTCAGCACAGCAGAGAGAAACTGTTTGGTTTTACCCTCAGGCCCATGACTAGGACAAGAAGGTCCAGCGTTATATCCTGTGAACTCAGCAAGAGCTGGGGAGAAAACACCATTGGGTTATAGGAGCAGTTTGTAGTCATCTGACTTTTGCTCCCTACTGTATCCCCCACACTAATTTGTACAATCCGTTAAGAAGCAAAGCCAAAAAATTGCTGGTCTTGGACTTCCCCAACTGTAACGCAGAACAGTCACCATTTCCGCTGAGCATGAGGTTCTGCTCAGCCCTCTCCTGACGCACAGCTCAGCTCTGTCACCATTTGGAGGTCCCCTGGCATTGCCTGTGCCTGCCAAACCGTGAGATGCAAAGACAGGATTCACTGCCTGGACAGATCTGCTTGGAAAACTGCTACGGCCACATGATGAAGCTGGCAGCATGTCAGCCGGGAGAATGAAGATGTGAAGGCAGAAATCATAGAATCATAGAATGCTTAAGGTTGGAAGGGACCTCTAGAGATCATCTAGTCGAAGCCCCCTGCACACTCAGGGTCACCTAGAGCACGTGGCACAGGACTGCGTCCAAGCGGGTTTGGAAGATCTCCAGAGAAGGAGACTCCACAACCTCTCTGGGCAGCCTATTCCAGGGCTCTATCACCCTCATTGTTAAGAATTTTTTCCTTAAGTTCCTGTGGAACTTTTGATGCTTCAGTTTGTGGCCTTTACCTCTAGTTCTGTAGGTGGCCACCAGTGAAAAGAGGCCAGCACCATCCTCCTCACTGCCTCCCTTGAGGTACTTCTAGACACTGCTCAGGTCCCCTCTCAGCCTTCTCTTCTCCAGCTGAACAGGCCCAGCTCCCTCAGCCTCTCCTCATAGGGCAGATGTTTCAGGCCCCTGATCATCCTCGTAGCCCTGCACTGGACTCTCTCCAGCAGCTCCACATCCCTCTTGTCCTGTGGAGCCCAGAACTGGACACAATACTCCAGGTGCGGCCTCACCAAGGCTGAGTCACCAGGTGAAGCCACATACTTCAGATGTGCCCTCACCAGGGCAGGATCACCTCCCTCGACCTGCTGGAGACACTGCTCTTAACGCACCCCAGGATCCCATTGGCCTTCTTGGCCACGACGCACCCTGCTGCCTCATGGTCACCTTGTCGTCCACCATGACACCCCAGGTCCTCTCTGCAGAGCTGCTCTCCAGAAGGTCGGTCCCCAGCCTGTCCTGGTGTCTGGGGTTATTCCTCCCTAAGTGCAAGACCTTGCACTTTGTTGAATTTCATAACATTTCTCACTGCCCAGTTATCCATACAAAAGAAATAATTCTGTAAAAATGTCAAAAAGGGAAATTTTCACTTAAAGGTTTTTTTTTTTTTTATGGGAAATCTCTTTTGTCAATTGCCTGCATTTTAAATCAATTATTTTAAATTAAATCTAGCATTAAATTTCAAAATAAAACAAATAATGATGTGTAACACTGATCAAGCAAAATGTTTCATTGCGCTCAGAAGGATTAATATTTGATTGAACTGATTTGAGCTTGCATAAGATTTCCATCCTATTTTTGCATCACTGGTAAACCAAAAATTATCCCAACAAGAAGCCACAAGAAGTGGAAAAAAATTTGAAGAGTTACAAACTCTCGTAGGATCTGTAAAGACCTCACTGTATGCAAATGCTGAACTCCTCAGCTTTTGTATAGACTCATTCAGTTTACAACTAGGAGGTTTCACAGAAGATTGGAGTAAAATTTTAATGGGAGAACAGAGTATCAGAGAAACATGCTGTTATGAAAACTTGCTTGCTAGGTCAAAAAATAATAAGCTTCAAAGTAAAACTAGAGTGGTGTAGAAAATGTTTTTCCCTTTGTTCAAAAGTTTTCAGAACTGCAAATCTTTTCCCTGTTTCTGATCTAGAGCAGGTCTGCAATTCCTCATGATGGAAAAAAAAAACACCACGAAGCAGACTAAAATTAATGTTCAGGCCTTTTCCTCCTTTTGTCAAAGTGACTAACCTAGCCAATGTGTCACTGGCAATTTTATATGAGCGAGCATTCATCTATCTGCTTCTCTTTTAGGTTTTCTCCTTTTTATCCCCACTGCACTTTAATTGCCCGAACTCTAAATGAAATATTGAAATGAAACAAAATATTTCACAATAATTTTACTTGCTCATTTTTAACTAGGAACTTCACTGAGAACCCTAGGAAACTCTCAGTCTCAGTCACTGCATAGCCAGTTTTCACCTTTGAAGGCTGTAGTGGTGGTTGAAAGGCAGCGGGGAAGGGCAAAAGACGGTATAGAAATGCTCTGAATGTAAGAAGGAATTATGGTGTTGGGAGGCAGGTCCATTCCCTAACTTCTCACAGGACAACAGCTTTCCACCACTCCAGCCAAATGGCTCCAAATTGATTCCTACCAAGTAGCACTTCAGATGAAGAACTGTTTCTCCAAAGTTTTCCTGACCAGCTCTCATGAAAATATGTTGAACCACCCAGAAAACATTAATATTTCCAATTATTTATACTGTGCACCATTGACTTTTCTATCTCAAGTTTGCTGCTAGTGAGGTCAGTCATTCGCACATTCTTCTCCACTGGGGAATTCTGCTCAACCCTCTGCTCATGCCACAGCTGTGGGATGCAGGTGATGCCAATTGCTGTGATGCAAAAGAGCAAAGCCTTTGGCCATAGGAGAGCTGCAAATAGCATTTCTGAAGAGCTCATCTCAGGACAGCCCTCAGGTTTCCTGCTAAAGAAGGTCTGCCTCTTGCCATGAGGGAATCTCAAAGTAGTTCATGTGGGAGGTAAGCACAAGTATTCTGTCTTTAACGATGGAAACTACTACTATTGAACCTAGCTGATAGTGCACATATACCAAAGGAGGAGAATGTGAGTATAAATCTTAGCAGCATGGAGACACATACTAGTAAATAAAGTAAAAGTGAGTAAAGAACTCACATCTCTCTTTATAGTTCAAAATTGTGTTAGTCCAAGTTTTCTTTTTCCCTGCATTTTTTTCTGATAGGGTTGGCACAGCTGCAGAACTCTTCAGCTCTTTCCTATCTGGAATATATATGGTATTCTTATTGTGGCTTCACACCCAATGGTGTCCATTTCAGGCCTCATTTTTTTTTTTCCTTCTCTTTTAAATAGACTTATAGAGACAGAAAGAATAAATAACTGTCTCCTACATCAAATTGGGATTACAGCTAACAATTGCTTGGCAGCCCAGAGTAGGTTATTTTAATGAACACGCTATTCTGAAATAAGCCTTTGACCATCTGTTCAGCTCTGTAATTATAAATGCAAGCCACCTAATTCACAAATGCTCTATGAGAGAGAGGGGGAGAGAGAAAACAGCTTACGATGACTGTGTTAGTTACTCCAGACACTGAAGCATCTGCTTACTTTAGCCTGTTTCAGGAACAGGAAGAAAATATTCTTTCAATTCTTTATTTTCTGGCAGTCCTCTGTAAATGGTTATCTGTAGGTGATAGAGACAGAGTAAGCACAGCATATTTTCTAGCCTGTGTCATGATTAACCATGTCTGTGATGGAAAGACCCAAAAGAGACTAGCCTGAATCACAAGTGGCCCATGAAGAAACTTCGAGAATGTTTTGGAAGAACAGAAAGGCATCAGCAGTGTAGGAGAGTGCTCTAGGGCTCCAGGAGCTGGAGGTAAGTACTGCAGTGCTATTATCTCCCTGAAAAGATGCTTTTGGCTTTTTGAAAAAACTTAAAAATCTTGGGAAACAATCAGAAAGTTGAGAAAAGCATCAGAAACCAAGAATTTCTGGAATTTGTTATTTTAATCTGTGATAATTTTCATTTTGAATGAGTGAATCTTTGGGGTTTTTTTTGTCTGAAATGCACAAAACATCAAATATGAGTGAAATATGTTGCTTTGCTTCCATATTGTGTAGAAAAATGAACATGTATATAAACCAAATTAATCGTATGTTCATGAAACATTTGGTTTTAGTACAGCCACATGCTTAAACTTTTAAATTATCAGTGAAGAGCTGTCCCTCTTTCATAAAGAAAATTTTTCAGACTCCACAAAGCTTTAGTAACTCTACTTTCTGGGCCAAGTGACTCATGCTTGTAGCCACTAAATTGAACTTCCACATTTTGCCATCAGTAAAAGAATCATTATAGCAAGTTAGAAACACCCACCCTCTCAACTGAACACCATTCCTGGGGCGAGAGGGAGCAGTAAATTACAAGCTCCTTCTCTCTTTCTGTTGATATATATCAATGCTGCAGAACAACTTACATTGATTTCATATTCCCTGCTTCAAAACTAGCAGTATATCCATCGCTTCCAGGATGAATAGCTCCTGTTGTTCCTCTGCAGGCTTTTTATTTCTTCTTGTTTCTGAGACGAGCAAGACGCTTGCAAGGTTTCCTAGCAATAAGGTTCAAGTTGATGCTACATCATCCTTGCGCTATGTCTGATTAAGCTCCTTCAATGCAGAGCAAACCAACACGTTGCCAAAGGTGAGAGTCCTGCAGGTCTGGGTCCCATCACCAAATCAGGACTGTGCTGTGACCTGTTTTTTTTTTTTTTTTTTTTGTTGGTGGTAAACTCAGAATTTCTTTTCTAAACAGATGGGATACCAATGAACTTAAAAAGCATGTGTAAACCAAGCAAATATACGAGAACTGCTCCAACTACTCCACAGGCTGGAGGAAGTAGGATTTAAGGCAGATGAACCAAAACTTGATGGTGCAGCTGTCACTGCTGCTGCTTCTGCCCTGTTAGGAAGCAGAGCCACCTATGATCACCTCTCCTTACTGCAAGCTGATAGAGCCCCTGAAGATGATGGTTATCTGATTAAAGACCTTGGAGTAGACTATTCATAGAATCATTATGAATTATAGAATCATTATGGTTGGAAAGGACCTTTAGAATCATCAAGTCCAACTGACTCACTAAACCACCTACTGCAGTTCTGGCAGAAAAACAACCCACCAAACACGGTCAGTGTCTGTCTGTCCCCCTTGCTGCCAGGGACAGAAAGACACAGTAGTATGATGAAGATAATGAAATTTGTGCTCTGCAAAAAGCCGCAAAGTAGGGAACTTCCTTTGCCTCCATCTGACCATCTTCTTTTCCTTGGGGAAGGACCATGTGTTCTTGCTGGGTAAAACCCAACGAGATAGTGGATTTGATGCCTCAGGCAACATCAGTCTCTCATCAAACAGAGGATATTTCTAAGTTCCTAAAATGCCCTAGTCAAATTTGAAGGCATGGTTGGCCTGCCAGGGAGTTGTTGTTTGAGAAAATATATATATATGTATATATATATATAGTTTAAATAAACACGAAAAAATAAACAGTCTATGGACTATTCCTCTTGCCCAGATGATGCAATCATTTGGGAAAGCATGGGTAAAATCCACAGAAATATCAAGTGCAATTTCCCATTGCAGCTGAACAGTGAACATCCAGATCTCACAAAAACATTTGGACTGCAAAATTATTTAGATGGATCTGACAGCAATGTTGATTTTTAAAGTTCTTTGTAGTCAAATGTAAATACAAATTTGTCTCTGTCTCTTGACAAGTGTTTATTTTTTTTCCGTTCTTGAGCAGTTATGCTGAATATGTTAATTGCCTTTAAATTAAATAACGCTGTTCAGACCTTGTGAGCTGGAAGTAACCACTCATCATTCTTTATTAAATTTCAGTTAGAGGTTTCTAAAACATCTGTCTTCAGACAATATAATCCAGCCTCTGGTACATTTTATAAGGCTTCTACATGCATTCTCAGTCTTAAAATTAGCAAACAGTTCTCTTGTAACCAAAGTGTTTGAGAAAGATAGCACTGGAAAGAAGAAGAAAAAGTCTTCCTTTGCATCTGTAAAGTCATGAAAAACAAAGAAAGTATCTACCAATATCCTTCATTTTCTTTTTGTTCCATCACTTCTGGAGAATGCTTGCTTTAGTTGAAGTTCTGTTCTCTCACTCTTACAGACCAGCTTTGACTTTTACTCTCTTTAATTAACTGCAATTTG
>NW_010589449.1:29156-55545 GCF_000705375.1 Tinamus guttatus | reverse complement strand
AGCAGGAATTTTTTCACAAGGCATAAAAACCACGGCAATAAAAGTTCCTGTCACATTGAACCTCAGGTGCAAAAACTCCCTTTCACCCCAAATAAAGCTTCTATCTACTTAAGAGTTGTTAACAGTATACTTAAGAACATTCCTTATTGTATATCCAGCACAAGAAATACTAGTTTCTTATTAAAATAAAGAATGTCCAAAATATAAAACTCAAAACAGACATTTAGTAAGCAAAACTTCAACTGTGTTTTTGCTAAGTTTATGCCGTTTCAGGTCTTTCAGGTGGAGCAAATGAAATCGTGTTGTTCAGGTTATCTTTTTGAGAGATGAAATTGTGTCTTTTTGCCCTGTTGGCCACTGCAGAGGCTGGTTCCTTCAGGCAGAGCTCTTTTACCTAAACCAGGCTGATCACAGAGGTGATTTCTTTCTCCTTTCACATAATGAAGGTCTCACTGGTGACCCCAGCCATTGAACCAATGGACCTCATTACCACAGGATCATGGTCCTGTACTCTACAGCAATTGAAACACATCATTGAACCTGCTGAACTGGGGCATTTTTGAGCCTTAATATAGAATAAGGTCATGGAATATCCACCACCTTCTGTGTGTGCCTTTGTGTTTGTACTTGTGTGGGCAAATACATTTGCACACGCCTGCTGTGAACACTGGGCTGCTTTTGATATCTTGAGGTTTCTTTCCCTTCTCCTCTGAGTGTAAATGTTCTTTCAGGGCACACAAACTGGCAATGCCAGCAGGTTCACTGTTTTATGCATCGTTCACAAATTTAAAGTGCAAAAATAAACAGATAAGTTAAAACTTCCCAAGGTTATGATATTCCCTTCTTTTGTTCTCTTTGGGCCTCTGTATTTTATGCTTCAGAGGAGGCAGCTTATTCTATAAATCTCTGTCTTAGTCTCTGCCTTAGTAAATAAAAGTTGCTCAGATTTATGTTTGTTTCCATTCTTGAGGAAAAGCAAAGCAATGATACATGTGCTAAATGAAACAGAAAATTGCATTTTAGCCAGCAGGTGTCAAATATAACTGGCTTAAGTTTTGTCTCAACAGATACAATCATCTGTCAATCTTAAGACATAAACCCAATTTTGTATCTAAGCTTCTTTGCATTACCTGGAGGCAATCTAAGGTGCATTTTGCTGAATAACTCAGCAAAAGATCACACACCTGACTGATTTTGCTACACATAAAATAAATAATGTGGTTTTTTTTTTGTCCCTGTTTTACGTAAACTTGTCCCTGATTCTATAAAAATGTGTGGATGGCCCTAGCCCTTATAAGAAAAACCATAAGAGCTGTGTTGTCCTTTACAGACATTTGTTTTTATTACTTTATCAGTGCTCATCCTAAATCCTTCACTTGCATTTCTGTGGCTACCTAGAATGGTCTGTCATTACTATTTATTTTTAACACGTGAAATAATTTATTCTAGAGCAGAGACCTCTGATTTTGCCACAACATGTGGGTTTCACACAGTGACCCTGACAGCCCTTTGCTTCTGCTTGTTATCACTTGCTATTTATACTTGACCAAACCCAAATATTTACCTTTGAGTCTGTGAACTGTAGCACTGTTTTCCATTCAGAATTGTGATATTTTGAAACTATTACCTGAGACAGACTCATATAATTTCGGGAGGATTTGCAAAGTCCTTGGCTACTTAAGAAGTATGCTATCAGCCATATTCAGCACTGAAAGAAAGTGTTCCCAAATATCCTTTATGATACAGAGAATCTCAGCTCTGAGTTCTTGGTTCAATATTCTTGTTTTGGAGATAGACTTCAGACCGAAAGCTTTGGCATTTATTATTTTGGATATTAATTACAGAGTAGAATGTTATCCATATTATCCATATCTGAAGAAGGAAACATACCTCACCTATCCTCTTCTAAATTTTCCTATTCTTCAGACAGAAATAAAGAAAGAAATACAAATAAATTGAAGGGAGGGAAGGGGGCTTGGGGCTTTGAAGGTATTGAGAGACAGCATTACAGGATATAGTGCGCCTTTCACATAGCTTAGTTTGCCTTTTCTCATGGCTTATGGGCTAAGATCACAAATAGCCCAAATGTTTAAAAAACACGAAGCTGTTTAAACTGCATTAAAGTACGGGGTAAAACAAGAACCAAAATAAGATCAGGAGATCATTGCTGGCTCCCCTTAGTGCCACCACTATATAAAGGCATTAGAATGTGAAGAATCTGGCACACTGACCCAGATGAGGGACACAGCTCTGACACAACTGGGAGGACAGTGTAACAGGTCAGGTGGGGATGTCTGCATGGGGATTCCTCAGTTCTTATAAAAAGAACCTCTAGCTCACTTTTTTTTTCCTATCTTCTTCATTTAGTTTAACCCAGAACAAGTAAGTTCCTGTCTTTTTATGGGAGAAACAACTGCTCCTGAAATGAGAGCCATTGACACTTGAATTATCTGTTCATCCTGAATATTCCAACATACGCCAATTTCTTCCAACCATTTTAAACAGCTTGTGTGTGCAGGGAGCAATAATTCAGTTCACAGATAAACTGTGTTGCTATCAGAGTAAAAAATCAGCAAAATTAAGAGCCATGCTAATCTATCTTCTGTCTCAAGAAGGGCCTGGAAAGGAAATTTTGTTTATATTTTGGCAGTACTTTATCTGCTCTTCCATGTCTCCAGTTGCCAAGCTGTTAACTTGTAGCTGGCTAATAGATAGGTCTGTGTCTAGCCAGAAACTGGGTGTGCTCCAGGGGCTAAACACAGCGCCACTAAACAAACGGGGCTGGTGATGCTGCTGCGGCGGCGGCAGCGAACACCGCGTTCCCGGGATGTGCCTGGAGGACTCGGCGTGTCGCAGCTGCTTTGTCTAGCCAGTTTTGCATTGCTCAGCTTCATCTCCAGCTGTAAATCATCTTGCTTAATTAATCCTAATTAAGTGTTGTGGGCATCTCTCAAGCTCAGTTATCTCTTTATTTAATTACAGTAACAAACCATATAATGTTCTCTGTTTGATGGGGTGTTTTGCACAATAGTTTATTTCAGCAATTCAAAGAACTAATTAGTTCCCAGAGTCTGTCTCTATACGGGTGGCCAAGTAAGCTGTGTGTTTGTTGCAAATGCCTGGACTCATTAGTCATTGTAATCCATTGCTGATACTATATACATAGAATCAGAAGCACCTTGGTGGGTTCTGTGGGTCTCAAATACCTGTGGGCTCTTCTGAAGTAAAAAAGAGAGGAATACGGAGCAGAGATACCTGGCACTTGCTGGCTGACCAACTTGGCTGCAGCCCAGAAGTGTTTACACTGGTTCTGTTGATGTTTGATTCCACTCAGCATCCCTGGATGTATCATCCTATGGGCTGATCCCTTCCATCAAATTCACCAGCTGTCCCCCAGACCTGGTATACGTATGTAACCTGCTTTGAGGACAGAAGCAGCCCAGGGCAAGATCACTGCTCCTGGAAAGTTGCTTCAGGGTGTGAGGTGGCATCACTGCAAATACGATGCTTCCTTCCCTGCCACCTGCCAGTGGGACAGCTGATGAAAACTAAGTCTAGGGTCCCTAACATCTCCAGATAGGGCTCAGATAATCCCTCATGTTAAGGGAAAGAAATGGCAACTGGTGGCTTTCTGGCAAAGATTATTCCTTGCTAGCACACCTTTACAGAAGCTGTATTCATTTATTTTCTCAACAAAGCCTGGAGTTGAATGTTCCCACCTTTTCCTTGCCAAAGAGGCCAGGTCAGCAGAGAACTGCACACTGCAGCAAAGCAAGGTCCCAGCAAGGACCAAGGTGAAGACAGCAATGCCCAGTGCTTAGCTGCCGAGGCTGAGGCCCACAGCAGCACCACCCTGACTACCCTGCATCCCCGGGCTCCCAGCAGCAAGAAAAATCACCCCGGAAAGGTGAAAAATAATAAAAAAGTACCAAGCTCCAGCAGCTCTGACTGCAATCTGTGGCCTGCAGATAGACAGCACTGGTATCAAACCTGCCACTTGGTTTCAGCTTGTGTTTTTCTGGCAAAGTGTCAGAACTTCACAAAATACACCATGCTGCTGGCACCAGGCTGTCCGGAGATTGCTATACAGGATCCTGGTTAGTGCACGTGAGTAATGCAGGAATGAGTGTGGATTTCTGTTCTGTTTCTGCTTTTAACTACTCATCCAACAAGGTATTCCATGTGGCCTGGCCTATGTGTTACCGCTCACTAGTTTACTTTTGTCCTCCCTTCTACCAGAACTGGAGTCCATGTATTCTGCCACCTGATCTGCTGTGCCTGTTTTCCAGAAGTGATTTGTTATCTCCTGGAGTAATAGGATACGCTGCAAATTTTACATCAATCCAAACTCACTCCGAGTTCAGGGAGGAACTGGTTTGGAGGGTTTAAGGAGGTTTCCCCAGCAGAATTCAGATCCTTATTTTCAGTTTTGGGGAGCTGCACTGTGCTTGATCACAAGGCTCGTCTCTGCCATCCCAAGCTTGTCTTCAAGGCTGGGGCTGCATTTGCAGTCAAGTACTGTTACAAACCATTTGCAGAGGGACAAATACATCATTAGAAAATGAAAGCTCTGCTGTTGAATTTTATCTAGCTGCCTACACAAGCCTGGAAACTCAGTCTTTCTTCTCACGTTAAAATATTTACTCTCCGTCAGGCTGTGCTCAGACTCCTGAAGTGCTGCTCTGCATGCAACATGTTCTGACATCTTCTCTCTGGTTTTCCACTTGAGACACCTTTGTCATCCTGTTTTTTTCACTTTGCTCCTTCAGCAAGACAAACGTGGCAGAGCACAGTGTGAACTGCCCTAGCAGGCAGGGTAGGCACGCAGCTTCCAAGGGCTGCCTGTTTAAGAGGAGCGCTCTCTCTCCGCCCACGCAGACATATACACACTGAAATACACTTTACCATAAAAGTACATTACTTGCTAAAGAGAAACATGTGGAGCCTGACTGATTTGTTATCAAGATTTCCATGAACTTTCTGCTTCTTCTTGAACTGAGAAGGGAAGATCAGATGCATCAACAAGCTCTCCACCATGCAGGACACTTGCCTTTGGCAGGGTAGAAATCAGATGAGAAAGTGGATCCTTGGAGACTCAGGAATAAGTTTTGAGGGGAATTACTCCACAGTCACATGAAGATTTCATTCACACTTCAGGAATCAACTTCATCCAAAGGGGGAGATAATACAGCTGTCCCAAAGCCCTTTACAAGCATGAATGCTGTTTTTCCAGTACATATGGCAGTACCATTCAAAGAGCTATGACAATGATACTGTTTATAGCTCTGGAAATGGCGCTGCCATCTGCACCATGGTGCAGCAGATCTGATCCCCGCCGAGCGGTTCTGCGGAAGAACAAGTCCTTTGCCCTGCTCTTCTACAGTGCTCAAGTTTCCAGCTAAAACACAAGGCAATTTCTGAGGACAAAAGTGAAATAAATGAGAATGGAAATATGATTTTGGTTGGCAAATCCTGGCCATCCACCTTGAAGGAAAATCACCCTTTGAGTTCCCATTCCAGTTGTCTGCAGAAAAGGAGATACAACCTGTACAGTCTCCTGCTGTTATTGCTACTGCTGGCAATTGGGAAAAACACCAGTCCTCTGCAAGCTATTCCTGACAGATGCTCAGGAGCACATCACGGTGGTGCAGATGAGAAGTAGTGACACAAACACACACACACACGCACATCAGTTCCTCTTTTACTCTGCAGCTTTACGGGGCAAAACCTTCCTTTGTTTCCTTTTTCATCCTATGTTTTGGCACACTTTCTGCCCTTCACTTTTAATTAATGTTATGATGTTGTAACGGAAGTGTACTGCACTCCTGGACTAGCATGGTGAGTAAACACAGCACAATATTTGGACATGAATTTCTCCTGGAAATCTGCACGGCTCAATGTGCACGCCACACCTACAGAGTTAATTACCAGATACGCATTTTCCAATTAATCCCAGAGGGCTGATAATTATTATTGTCCTTCCCACCTGAAAGCCAATTCTCAGCTGGATATTTGCAGTTGCTCATTGAGAATAATCTTCAAAATTGAAATATTTGCATTTTGGAAAATTGCTCAGGCCCTCCTTTGTGTTGCTAACGCATTTTCCCAAATCAATTGCTGGGCGACTAGGGCCATAACTGCCACCAGTGATTATCCTTGTCCCACTAATGCATCATTAAGGGAGGAAGAAAGACAGAAAGGAGCTTGCCTTCCTCCCTGGCACTTGTGCCTACCTGCAATCTGCAAGGATGATTTTGTGCTACAAATTGGAAATATATCTTGTGCTGTCTGATTTTTAAACTTGAAGTGTTTGAATCAGCTGTGTTCCTATGACAGGCACAAGGAGCTTTCCTCTCAGTACTTTAAAGCCTCAGAAAGACCAGACAGGATCTGTAATAACTTTTCTGCAGCCTCGCTGAATACCTCATCAATAATAACTGCGACAAAATCAACTAGGGGGTATAAACGAGGACAGAAAGAGAAACAGAAGAACAGCAAGTAGTTTTATAATACTGCTTCTATCTCTAGCCTATGTTGGAGAAAGGATGGGGAATCTCTGGAAAAGCAGTCATCCTCAAAAGCAAGTGGGGAGGATTTCAGTGGGGGGAAAAAAAAAAAAAAGGTATTTTGTGAAACTGAACTGATCTATGGAAATAAAAAAGCCATGTCAAAATTCCTCCTCCTTGCCCCGTAAATATAGCATTTTCAGAATGCATCGTTTTGGCATTTTCAAAACAAGAAAGTAAAGGCTCAATTCATGTTTCAAAATGATTCTCCGTTTCTATGTATTTTTGTAACAAAATATAAAATGCTATGAAAAGCATTTCAGACAAAAGCTGAAGATTTTGAAATTATAGAAATGACAAAAAAATGTTTTGTTTGTGTCAACCTCATGAAGCTCAAACAGCACATCACCGGCTTTGTAACCAGAACATAACCCTTAACCCTAATGCTACACATTCTCCTGTGCATGTGGAATTACTGCCTGATGAAATTCTTATTCTCACACCAGTGACACTGAGGCTAAGCCACCCACCTCCTTAATGACAACAAGACAAATGGAGCAATTCACATGAAAAAGGGAAGCAACCTCCAAATCAAACTATCATTCTTAACTAACTCCATCATCTCAGCTTGCTAGCATTTCTCATTCATCATAATTCCATGTTTTGGAACAGCTAAATTTACTTCCAAATGAATCATTTGGTTCAGAGACTGCCTTGGCAATCTGCTTGTTTTACTTTGCAGGCCCTAATCAAAGTAGTGGTGACTTCAGAGACTGCGATAAATAAGGGCTGGCTTTATCAATGTCGAATTGTGAAATACAGCTCTGCACATCTCAGCAAGGGTAGCAGGAGTCTATCTGGTGAAGTAGCTGCCGAGCCATGGTGCAGTTCCTTGATTGCTGTCATTTTGGTAGAGCATTCCACAGCTGAAATGTGTTACAGGGTACTTGTATATGGAGTCTGGCCAGGAAAGGGTTAAAGGAGAAAGCTGTACCTGGAGAGGACTGGCAAGATGGGCAGGGCAGGGGATTGCAAACGAGACTCATTAGCAGCAAGTGCTTTCTGCTGAGGGAAGGAGATAAAAGAGCAAGGGTGGGAGAGTAGCAACACTGGAGTGCAGGTGGTGATTGAAGGAGCTCTTTTAGTGCTTGATTATCCAGGTTAGTGCTGAGCAAGTGATGGGAAAGTGTTAAAAATACATGAGAAGGATGCTGGTTGTGCTTATCTGTTTATTTCACTGGGTGTTATTCGGGAGCAGGAAATCTCCTTGGTTTGGAGTTGGGGGAGGATTATGGCTGAAGAGCCAAGAGATTGTAACTGGGCTCCTCTGAATATTCCTATTTTGCTTTCCTCTCTTTTGAATGAAAAATGTACTTCCTCTCTTTCTGCCTGTGTATTTGTAAGGGGCTGGGAAAGAAGCTGGCTTGGCCTGGCCTCTTGGGTGAGGTTCAGAGCTGCAAATTGTGACTTCTGAGGGGTGCAGGTAGGGCTGATGCTGTCCCATGTTGGGAGGGAGATGAGCTGTGCTGAGGGCTGCTCTCTTCCTCGCTCTCAGCATCTTCCCTCTTGGCTCTCCCTGTGGAAAGGTCTAGGAAAGTTAGTGTGAGCAGAGGGATATGTTCTCAGCATAGGAACACAGGTGCTGTGACAGATACATGGGTCCATCTGAAAGCTAATGGGAAGGCAACATCTAATGGCTGGAATCTGGGAGCTTCCCTGCAATATCTCTCCTTTGAGGAGCTGTGGTTAATGGGTAGTCTTCTACCTGGAAGTGAGCCCATGGAATAGTCTAACTGGTCTTCAAAATACCCAGGTTTCTTCTGCTGGTTCTTCAAGCATCAGTAATGGAAAAGGGTTAAAGGATGCTGGAAGTTGTTTTATTTTATTTTATTTTATTTTTTAGTATGTCCTTGGCATTCATTTTGGCATCCTATTTAGGTAGGGAGTTTCTCTCTGTGCCTGAATTTTCTGCTTTATGTTAGTCAACTTACCTTGTAGCTTATAGGATTTTTCACTAATTCTGTATCCCCCTTGTTGCTAGGGCAAAAATAAGCTCCCTTGTTTTCATGGCTTTAAAGGGATGGTGTCAGTTCGCTGTTGGTTATTTCTGTGGGAATTTTGCATTGTAAGATTCAAAAGCAGGTTGAGACCCAATATAGGGAGCAGATGGCAGCCTGATCCTGGCTCTGGATCTGCATATGCTGCAGCCTATCCAGGGAATATGGTTAGAGAAAATTACAGATGGCAGAAACAAACTGCAGCCTCCACTTTGAACTCTGCTGTACCAAAGCAACTGTTAAAATCTGCTGCTTGTCTCTTAGATATCTGAGTGTCCCAATGAAGAACAAACAAAAGCACTGGAGGGAATAGGAGAAACCTGCCTGCCACAGATCCATTGGGTTTTCTTAGCTCTGGGTTCCTGGAGGGTGAAAAATATTGCCAAAAGGCAGAGGTCCTGCTGCATGGCACTGTCTGCAGTGTCCTGTGTTCAGGACCTTCACTCTCAATGTCCTTAGGGAAAACACATGTATTCAGTTGAAGCTTCTGTTTTATCCCTGCGAATTGTAAACTATATCTCAAGATGCTTTAAAAAGCACTGCAAGGAATACTGAAAACACACACACACACTCACACAGAGCTACAGTAATAAAAGAAAAGACTTACAGGGCATGTTCATGGTTAGACAGGAACAGGTCTATTGCAGAACAGCAGGAGGAGCTTGGAGATAGAGGAACAGCCACTTTTAGTGCAGAAAGGAGGAAAGATAAACACAGTGAGGTAGTAAGGGGAGAGAGGAAAGAAAACACAGAGATGGTTAATAGGAAAATGCTCTTCACCTAGCCTGATATAAACACCAATAAAACGTTTCAATCATGTCAAGGTTCCAGATGCATCCCCAAACCTCCCACCAAAGGAAGGGAAATGTCGCTTTATAGCAGTGATCGTAGCTGGATTAGAACTGTAAGGTATCGGGTAGGCTCCTTTTTCCAATAAATATCTTGAGCATCCTTCAGCATTTCCTCCTTCCTTTCCAGGAGTGTTCTTTTGCCTTCTCGTTGATGTGTTCTGTGGCAGCAATGCTTTGCTAAGCTCATCTTCCAAAGCTCTTCAGTTCTGTCTTAGGATGGGATTTGGTAACTGCATGCTGCTTCCCTCCTGCTAGTTTCATCATCACCACCAGCCTGTTCAGACCCAAGAGAGGATCTTTTTAGGAAGGAACCTGCATCTTCTAAATGAAAGGCTAGGGAGTAAGATTTTTATGTTTAGGCCCCTTAACTTCTACTCATAACAAAATGTGTCAAGCCCTAGGAAATCTCTTTATGGAGGAAATGTGGATCTGCTATATGTCCCTGGTGATCCTAGAGCCTTTTAGCAGTTTTATTGTATAGGAAATGTGGTTGGTTTGTTTTTTAAAATACAGATGGGGGGACAGTTGTTGAACTCCTTGAATCTGTCAGACTACAGTGCAAGATTATGGTAGTTGCTGTTTAATTTTTAGTGAAGTTTTTAACTAGATCTGGCTGCTGGCCAGCACCAGTACAAAGTTTAAAACTATCCTGCTGTTCACTGTGAGCAATGTACTCTGGTCCTCAACAGTCCTTCAAAGTCTATGAGCAACTTACCAGTGCCTTGTAATGCACTTAGCTGTATTTCCCATTCCCAGTCTTGTATAGTTTCTGAATAGTTCCTGGGAAAGCAATAAAGTACAGACAGGGAAGAAAATTTCCTATGCAAAAGTTCTCATGAAAAGTTCAGAGATTTTTAGGCTTTTTTGGGTTTGATTTGTTTCCCATTGACAAGAAGTTTGGAGACTTACTGATAGACTTTGATCCTCATAGATTTTAATGATACTCCAAGAAAGCTTTAACAAAGTAAGATGGTTTTGACTTTTGAAAGGGCAAAAGGAGCTTCAGAAAAAGAAGTATGAATGCAAGATGGACCAAAACAGTATTTTTCCTTGCTAGTGCAGAACTATTCAAGCAAATGAAAGTAATTCAGTTCAAATGTATCCCAAGGATAGAGTTTGTGCAAAATTTCTTTTGACTGGGGATACTTCACTCTTTATTACTGTGCAGCTGATGGCTCCATGGTACAAGTCCCTGCTTTTGCTATAGTTAGAAACACAGACAGCTTTACTGAGTTTTTTTTTTTTTCAAAGCTACAGTCATCCTGTCTTCCCCTGATGAAAGAAAAGGAGGAAAGATATCAGCCTCAGCTTATCATCTAGATACGTTCCCTATTAACAGGACAAGCTGTAGGGAAGAAAGAAAAACTCTTAATGTTGTCTTCTCTCCAATTCCTACATTTCCTGCAATAAAAGCATCAGATTCAAGCAATTTCGGCTTTCTCTGCATCTGATAACACCTACACTGGTTCTCCTTCAGGGTCAGAAAACTCACTGCATATGCAAGTTGATTTATAAATGTTTTCTGTAGGAAATGCTGAATAGAACTTTGCTCCGTGTGTGTGTACGTACATACATACATATATATATATATAAGAACTCTTCTTTTTAAGACCAGCTATTTACATGCTATCATTTCCTCAGAATGAACTTTTTTGGGAGGCTGGGGGGAGTGGAGAGGAGGTGCGGGTAAACAAAAAACGGTAAGTTTCTCCACAGGGCAAGTATGTCCCACTATTGATTTTTCATTCCTTATTGAAAGAAGGAGCCACTTGAGCTTCCTGAGGACGTTGTTTCTTTAATCCAAACAAATCAGTTTGCCCTTGTCTCAAAGTTCTTGGCTGCTGGTCTGGAGTCCTGCAGCAAACTCCGTCCAGGACACGGTTTCAACCTCGCAGCCCCGTTCAGGAAAGCTTTGTGCGATGGAGGTCAGGACCTACAATTGCCCTTCACGCTTGGGTCTGCTATGCTGTTTCTGCTCATTTGCTGCCTCTGGCCAGTGAGTATTTAAATTCATATTAGAGAACTGAAAGTACTATAAAAGTTTATTCTAGCTGCACAAAGACTTAAACATGTAATGAGAGCTATTAGAAATCATGAAATGAGTTTCTAATATTCTAATGTCCTACGGGAGGACAAGGAATCCTCTTTGTCTGCATGAAGTTGCGAGTAGGTGGCACAGTTGTGAGTTGTGGATATTTTTGATCAAGTTGGAGCTGGGTTAGTTAATTTTGTCATTGGTCCTCCATATTCATACCAGTGGTCAAATGTGATTCACCCTGGATGCAGGCAAGGTGCCCATTCAAACCTCTGTGGAGGGATCTGGATCTATAGGGTCAGTATGACATGCACACCAGTGGGGACATTTTGAAGGCAGCTCAGTTCTCTGCTTTGCACTATTATAACATCTGTGGCATGAAGAAGCTTCCAGCACAGCCAAGGGGAGAATTTCTCTTTTCTGTTCTTCCTCCTTCCTGTTGCTCACTCTGGAGTCCTTTTGCATGACTTCCATGCTCATGATGCAAAAGGCTGCAGTGAGGTGGATAGTGAAATCACAGCATCCTTACAGAGATGAACTTGGAGAAATTTTAAAATTCCCGCTTCACCTTGGATCATCATGAGCTCTGGTTTTGTTTCTGAAAGGCCAGTTAAGAATGTGCTGTGGTAGCCCCTGCTTGAGAACTCTTCACCTGTCTTGTTTGCCAGTCTGGTCAGTTACTGTATTTCTCACAACAAAGAGAACCGCTGTGAACAGATGGGGTTATGGAAGAGGCTTTGTCTCTTCATCTTGAGCAAATATTGACTTGTACCTTGCACTGAAGGATTCTCTGACAGCTGGGTCCAGCACATGGCTGGAAGAGGAAAATTGAGCTGCATCCTCATGTACCTGAAATGAAAAGTTTCTAGTGCCTCTTTGAAGCTGATACTCAGGCTTCGCTCATCTTGCTTTGTTTTCTTTGCCCCTATCCTGAAAAAAATGAAAACTAGAAGGCCTGCCAAAAGACTTTTCATTCTTTACTTCTGGACAGAGAGAAGAGTTGTGCTAAAGCCTTTCTGAAGACAAACTGGAGAATCAAAGATGAAAATCCAGCTAGATCATAATACGATTCAGTATCAGATTTGGACAGAAGTCTCAGGTCTCTAGCAGTTCAGAGCTATTAATGTAACTTAAGCTACAGCATTCCCAAGTCATGAGCTCTTAATTTTGTGTATTAAGATATCATCATTTCTCTGATTACAACACCTATAAAATATGAAGGGTCCTAGTGAAATCAGTCTACAAATTACAAGGTACCAGAAGGTCAGAGATTAATGGCAAGAAGCTATCCATAGCTTATCTCTGCAAAACAAGAGCTGTTCAGGAACTCATCACCTTTGAGATATACAACACTTTGTCAGCAGTGAGAAAGGCAAGAAATGTAGTTTAATGAGCTCTTAAAGCAAGAGAAATAATGTCAATTAAATGAAGAGAAACAACAGGAGAATCACTGTTAGTAGCAAACTTGCTGGGTAGGCTCCCACTCAATGAAGGCATCAGATGTGCCACATTATATATCATCAGTCCCAAAACTGCCTCTTCAATGTGCTTGCCTGATTTAACAAAAAAAAGCTATCTTCTGTGATGGATGATACTAATGCTGAAGTAGCCTGCAATAGCCAAAGAAGAGAAAGTGTGATGGAGAAGTGAAAATTGGAATAGATTTGCTGAGGTGTGTATAATAGTTGATTTAGTATTTACAAGATATTTTGTACTCCCAAAGGCATACATAAGGAAATACTGCATCTTTACTGGTGGCAAAAACAAGACAAACACATCTGCATCAATTCACAATTCAGGTCAACTGTTCAACATGCTAATGCGTACTGAATAGCAGATGCTAGCAGCAGCTATAATCTCTGCTATGACACATAAACAAAGCTAAAAACCTGAAAATGGCCAATTTACTGTCTTTGAAATTTTCAGTAGAATAGGGTAAGATGCTTACAGCTGACTAAGGGCTGAAAACAAAAGGGATGAGCACTGCAGACAGATTCACAGCAGGTTAAACAATGCCTATATCTGAATTTGATGGTGTGAACCAGGCAAGCTGGCATCAGCACCTGCCCATCAGTACATCCCGTCAAAAAGAAAAGCCACAGGAAGAGTGAAGGAGGCAACATGTGCGATGCCTAAATATGATAATTCTGGACTCACAGCCCAGAGACCTGATCTGCATATTAAGTCTCATCACGGAAGGTGTCATGGAGTGGCAGAACCCCATTTACTTCAATTTCATTGATTTTTTTTTTTTTTTCCAAAGGCATTTGATGGCCTGCAAGGACATGTGCTGTGGACCATTTTTCAGCCATGTGCAAATCCACCTAAAGCTGTTGATATCACCAAGGGCACCAGGTCTACATAGTGTGCTGCAACAAGGAGAGCAGCCAGCCAGAGGTTCTGGGCAGACCTGTGTTCCCTCTGCTGCTGTTCACCAAGGTCATCCTTGCAATATAAGCATCTAGGCAATGTAAACATGCAACCTAGGAGACTGAGGCTTTGCCGGACATGTTGTGCTATAAAGTACTTCCTACTCTTGACATTGTCCTCCATGAAAACTTATTCCAAAAAATTCAGAAAATTCAGTGGGGCTCACAATCAAATAAACCTCCTGAAAACCAAGATGTCAAGCAACAGCACTAAAACCCTGGTTCATGCTTTGAGGAACGGTCACTAATGTTGCGAGATGTTTCTACCTTGTGTGCCAGCTCTGTCACAGGGAGCCCATAGTATAATGTTTCCTACAGTAACCACAGAGGGATTCCAGATTTTACCTTAAAGGTAAATAGCATATAATGCTGCTATATGCCCATTATAAGGATTTTCTGATTCTATTAAAGCCATATCAGCAATAAAAAAACTTGTAGGGCTCTTGAAACAAAATATTGCTATTTATTAGCAGATGGAAACAAAATCAGGAGCAACAGGAAAGCATGGTACAGGTTTGATGAAGCAGCTCATGTTAAAACGAGATTGAGAAGAAAGAGAAGGGAAAGCGATGTAAAAGATCTCACAGCAGAAGTTTGAGAAGCTGTAAACCTGTGTTCCCAGGAGGAAACCTGGGTGGTGGTGGGAGATTGACCATATTTATGCATTTCCCTGATAAAAAAATGTAAAAACTTAGTTCTTTAACATCATCCAAATTTCATGGTATTAACCTTGTTTCTTGCCTTTTTTTTTTTAAAAAAAAAAAAAAAAACTTCCTGTAATTGCTTTTGTTTCATTATCTCTGTAAACACATGGCTAATACCCCTGTTATAAGATGACAGCCCTTTGATTACTATACCTCATGGCCACATTTTTCTTATATTATGAAGGAAAGCTTGAGGAATGGCTTGTGAAATATTCCCTGAATACCTCCGTATGGCATTTAATGCCTTATGGCATTAAAGCTTTTCAGAAATCCACATCATTGTCCAAGAGGTGCTTGGAAAGCTTCTCCTACAGCAGTCAGGAAGGAAGAACATTATTTAAAAAAGAAAAGAAAATAATACATTAAAATTGAAATATACTTAAATTAATAGCCCCACGTTTTAGAGATAAAGTCAGCTTCTAGAATGTTAGACAGTCTAACAATAATTGTGGAGCTCCTCGTGAAGACTGATATACATTGTATAAAATCACTTTGATGAAAGGTAGAAGTCTCTGAGGAACAGTGGTTCATAAAGCTAAGCTGTGCAAAGGTCTAGGCTGAAAGATAGCAAAAACTCTTGTACACAATTGGAATACAGAGGGGGAGTAGGTAAATGGTAAGTCACTATCCAAAATAAAATTTATTTAGGTACAAAAAACACTTTAGACTCCTAATTTGAATGAAGAGAGTCCCAAAGGATTTTGAATTGCCTTTGAAATTGCATTCAAACTGTGAATATGTATTAGGAGTGATGTATGTATTTACATAAATGTTAAGTGATACGGTTTCAATAGTTTTGTGCCATGCCATGTAATGGGAGAAGATCCTAAGCTGCACTGCAGCAGGAAGAAAATGTTGTTACACCTGGCAATAAGCACACAAACCTAGTGCCCCTCTGTGTCAACGGTTCCAGCTCGTGTTAGGTGTGGGGAATTCACTGTGAGTGGAATGGATGGTAGGAAACCTGCACATGTCTTTACCCATCCTACCACACCGCTCCCGGCTGGTGTTCAGACTGCTATGAAAGTTGTTGCTAATACAGGACTCATGGGTGTTGAAAGGTCCAGATAAGCATCATTACATGGAAGAATTCATTTCCAACAGAAGTTTTCCACTTTAGATGGATAAACCTTAGTATCTAGCATCATAATGTTGACTCAGGAAGCAGGGCTGGGATTAAATTTAAGCTGTCCAATAACAGTACAGGGTATTGATAAGGACTCAAGTGAAATCAGATTAGAGCTTTTCCCAGCAGATAATGTCCTCCTTTCTCATCAAAGCCTCCAAACCAATTAAAAATGCCATTCAAATAACTTTGTGCGGAACAGTATCTGGTGGCCTTTACTGTCAGGAGACCTGAAAGGAGGAAAAAGTAAATGTGTGGAGATCTAACCCATCTTTACTGTAGAGGGAGTCCTGTGAGACAGATGATTTTCCAGTTTTTGTTGTGCATTCCCCTGCTGTTTCCTCACGCTATATTTTGCAGGAAAGTGGAAAGAAAGCTTGCAGGAAAGCGGTGGCCTCCTCCCCAGGCTGGCGCATGCAGGAAGGGTGCACAGGGAATACTGAGTTTTGCCTCCACAAAGGCTGGACAGGAGGAAAGTGACTGGGAGAAGGGAAGTTGCCAGGACTCATCTGCAGGGAAGTATGTAGGAAGCCCTTGAGAGCTGCCGGGGCTTTCCAGGGCTCCACTGGGAAATGGCATTTCTATTCCAAGCCAGCAGTTTCCAACTGCTGGGGACATGATGTTCATTTTGCGAGCTGGCTGTGTAAAGCGGAGAGAAATAAGAAACAGTCATGCATGTCAAAGACTAGAGAGGTTTAATTGGAAAAGACAACAATTAGCGTAAGTTATTTAAAGTTTCCATTTGAATCAAAGAGACAGTGAAGTGAAATTCAAAATAATTGCACACAGAATAAATACTGAACTGCCGCAGGACTAGCCATTGCTGTTGCTTCTTCCCCTCTATTATCTTCTCTTTTTCATAACAGCTCCCCATCCTTCTAGCACTGCCTTCCAACAGCACTGGAGCACCTTTTGGTAGCTGATTCTTTGCAAACTTCTGTAAACCAAATTACTTTCCATTTTTTCATAAACAATAGATGGATTAACTGGTGCCTTGCAGAGGGTGCCTGGACTGAACCAGAAGTCTGGTTATGTTGTTTTTACTGGTAATGTACCTGTTGTATATAGAAAAAGTGAATACCAGAGTCAGGAAGCCAGGCGGTTTTAGGAATTACTGGACTGAAGCCTAATTCCCCAGTGATGTGTAGCACAAAATCCCCAGTGCCTCCTGCAGAAAGGGCTTTCCAAGAAACCTCGAGTATCAGGGGTCATACAGCAAATGGAGAGCTGCTCAGTTAGCACCTGGGTATTCTCTAGGGCAATATTAATCAGGCCAGCAAGCAGCAAAGGTAAATCTCAGACAAGAATAGGGATCCTGCCCCATCAGAATACATTAATTGTCTTCGCTACCCAAAGCACAAGTCATGCAATTAAAAATAGACAAGAATGAGCTGACATTTCAATTGCTTCCAAGCTCAAGGTGCCCTTCAATACCGTGGCTTCCTTACCAGAAGCAAAGTGATGCAGAATTGAAGTTCTGATCATGAATCTTGTTTTAATCCAAGTAACAAAAAGAGTTTATCTTAGCTCTAATCTTTTTCCAATATACAGACATACTGAAAGAGATTACCTTACTAAATTGAAGGAAACTGTGGTATTTTAAAACTCTAATCCCTTCTCTCCTCTGTAGAAAATAAGATAAATATCTTGATTTCATTCAGCACAATTACGAGAAGCTTTCCTCTTATCAGAAGTTCTCTGTTTCCCCTGGTGAAACAGTTTTTGTGCTGCAGACCATGTTTCAGCATCGTGTCGTGACTCATCACTGGCAATGCAGGTGCACGGTGGCCACAGGAAAGTAACTGCCCCCTCACACACGGGGCAGATGCTGGCATCAGCTTATCCACGTGCAGATGTCTCACAGGAGACAGGATAGTCCATATAGGGTGCTTGGTCTAAGGTGTCGGCGGCTTGGTGACAATATGGGCCTGGTGTCCAGCCAGCTGGGATCAGGGAACGGATGAGATACATGTGCAGAAGCCACCATGATGCCACCTTGGTTTTATTATCTCAAGTAGCTACTGTGCTGTATAGGAGGGACGGGGAGCTGAGGTCATCTCACACCCTTCCCCTAGAATTACTCCAATGCATTTTATCTTTTTGCAGAAGAATTTGAAGTTAAAAAAAAAGTCTAAACAGCTCACTATTTAAATTTTGCATAGATTACTCCAAGTCAGGAAAAGGAGAGGAGGGAGAGACCTTGCCCAAGAGGACAAACCCAACAGAAAGGAAATTAGTGTCTCAGCTTCCTATCCTGGGGATTACCCAACTTCAACAATGAGCCTGTTACATTTATAAATAAAAGAAAGATTTTGGCAATAACTTTAGAAAACACACCCCATAAAAATGAAGATAGCCCCTGCACAAACTGGAGCAACATGGCATGTTGTCATGCTAGCGGATTGTTGCGTCAGTAATTGCAGACATGCTTTGCCTTCCCCCAAACTGCAATGGGAGTAAAGCAGAGACACCAAGCACAGCCCACACAGATTCTCCACTGCCATTTCCAGCCTCCAGCTTCTCTCTGTCCCCCTGCAGTTTTTCTGGCTTCACTTCAGTAAATGGTGCAAATAATGCTCTGTATTTTCCAAATTGTGCTGGACTAGCCCTTCCCTATTTGAAGACCTTGCTGGGGTGGTGGTTCTTTGGATGTTCGTTTTCCCGATGGCACAGGCAGCTGTTCACACTCACGGTGACACAGTGCTCATGTACCACAAGAGCCTGGTGGCAGCTCAGCAGCACCTGCTCTGTGTCCCCTAGACTGATATTTCGGGAGGACAGAAGAAGCCTGTGAGATGTGCGTGGTGTCACTGCTAAGAACCAGGGGCAAAAACCTGCACTGGTGCAGCCTCTGCTTACATGCAGCTGTGCATGCAGTGGATTCCACCATACCAGTGTTTTTTTTTTTTTTTCTGCTACAAACAGGTATTTCTCCTACTCTTTTCCATTAACTGGTGCCATTAGACTGGATAAAGCTCTATTCTTCTTTCTCCATTTTCCTTTTTAACTCCCCTACTTTCATGGTGAGCAGAAGTTGTCGAAGGAGCTCGAAGGCTGCTGCCATGGGGCATGGTGATGATCACATTTGTGAAAGGTTGGAGCAGGTTGTCCAGCAGCGAGAGGCAGCGGGAAGCCCCGAGGGAAAGGAGGCTTTTGCTGCACCACAAAGCTCTTCCATGGTGCAGGCTGCTGTGCCACTTGCGTGTCCACACACGCTTTCCTGCGCAGGATGCGCGCTCTCATCTTTGCGAGCATTTTGGTCCATGATTTTAGCCCCTGCGAGGGGTGCATCAGCTGCCTGAAAGAACTTTAAAGGTCATAGGTAATCGCGGTGCATACGTATGCATATGCCAGAGCATACATATATTTGCAGAAGTTAAGACAAGCAGAAATACTCGCAACTTCCTTCAGATGGGGGGAGGAAGGAAGGACAAGGCAGGTGATGATGTCTCATGCCTTAGCTTGTAGGTCCTTTGATGCCACCCAGACCAACACATGCCAGCTCCTTTGCAGTGTGCACAGCTCTTATTTTTGTGCTTTTTGTTGTGCTGAACATATAAGTCCCCAGAGCCCAGGCTCCTCTGTCCTTGACTTCTGCACAACAGACTGCACAAGCTCACCCTGTGTGACACAGCCTGTGTCTCCTGTGTGAGCTATCACAGACATTATGGTATTTATAGCTGAGTCCTGCCTTGCGATCCCTCACCAGTAGCAATCTTGGTACTTGTGACCGCTACACTAGAAGTACGTTACTGCAGAGAAGACTGATGTCAAGCCGTACATTTGTGCTGGTGATGCTGGAACATAAGTTTCATTGCAAATACTGGCAAAGCTTCATAAAAAATTGCAGGAAAGCTCCCCCAAGAAATTAGAAAAATCTTTTCTATTTGTTTTCAAGTCTAATGATCTCACATATTTTTATAGAATACCTTTTCAGAATTGCAGATAATGAAACAAATGAAAACTGAATTGTCTCTTGACTAAGATTAACACCATTAGAAAAAGGAAGGACCTAATGACTGTTACAATCTAATTCCCCTCTCTGAGTCTTTTCCCTAGTGCGAGATTGTTCCCTGAACTAATTTTAACTATTTTGTCCAGTCTCATTTTCAATAGCAGAACGAGACTAGAGGTCTGCGTGTAATGTTCATACCATCAAATATCCACACCAAAGAAGTCGGGAACAAAGGCACAAAAGAAATGTATTTAGGAACTTAATGGTGGCCACTTTAAGGTCACTGAGAGCCTTTCTGCTGAACTGAATGCAAACCAATATACCTGTGCTCCCACACTGCTAAAAGCACTGATGGCCTTGGACCCCTGTCCAGGCAGCAGCTCAGCAGTGTCCCTCTGTTCCCAGGTTGTCACCATTTGTCTCAGCTTGAACGAAGACCTATTTGCTGGGGGGTTGAGCTGTTTTTCTGTTTGGAAGTTGTAGAGCATCTACCAAATGGTAGTAGCTGGTTGCCTTCAATGCTATTAAAACAAAACAATGTATTGAAGGAAGAGGCATGGGACATCCCTCTTCTGGAGGCCAAGGTTACTCAGCCAAAAGAGATTGTTGTGATTACCTAGTTTTCCCTGAACTCACTCTTGCTTTGTGTTCCATACCTGTACTTGGACTAGAGGGATCATTCCAAAGCCAGACTTGATTCTTGATTTCTAGTGATAGAAAACTGGTTATAGGATATGCTGTCATTATGGTTTATAATTTTCCCCATTAAAAATGGATGCTTTGTTTCCAAGGCAGATTTGTCCAGCTCCTGTTGTTGTTATATGTGTGTTAGATTCTTTGCCTCTAAAAATACTGATCTCTTTACCTTCTCTAATGCAAGATAAATAGCTTACAGGCCAGGAATATTTTGCCATGGTCTCTTTTCCAAATCTTATTTGGTGTTCTCTTAATCGTTTTCATTTTTCTCCTCTGCAGTGTGGTATTCTGTTGCTAATGCTGCTTGTGGTCTATGCAAAGGCAGCACTGACTCTCAGCTCCTGCACACGAGTCCCAGACAACTGCAGAAAGAGCCACGTTCACCCTTTAGGTGCAGTATCTAATGGGAGTTTATGTTCAGGATCAAAGCCCATTTCAAGCTGGCTGTTTATTAGATTTCCATGTGCTCAGTTAACCAAGCAATTCAGAGTGCACATTAACTCTGGGGTGCTATTTCTCATCGTTGTTATTTCTGTAATCTTCTGGTATCTGCATATTTTATCAATTATTATTTTGTTTTCCTCCAGAGAGGAGATTAAAATTAAACAGCTTAGGGCCAACAACCATTCCTTAAGAATCTTCACTAGGAATACAGCCTCCAGCAGAAGGTAATTTCATTAGGACTTAGAAACTATGGAGATGATCTATTTAATATATACCATGCTGATGTAGCTACCAAGTCAAATGTGTTACATTTCTGGTAAATTGCAATCTCATAAAATAAATCAAATCAGTTTGCAGAACTGAGATCTATTTTTCATAATCTCGTGGTTACTCAGGGTACATTACCACAATCTTTTCAGATTTTTTTTTAATATCAGCTCCTTTATTGAACAGTCTGAACTTGATTCAAATCACCCCTCTCCCTTCCCAGTCTTTATCTTGTTGATGTATTTATAGATGGCACAAATGTGACAACGAAGAAAAGACTCCAGGCAGGAGCCCCCAGTCCAAGGCTGAACATGCCCTTGGTGATGACCAGCCCATGCTAGAATGCTTTCAGCTTGGGAGGCAGCAAGGGATGGCTCTGGCATGTGAAGCTGCAAGGAGGTAACCAAGGACCCAACCAGCTGTAATGCATCCTGTCAAGGTCTGTGTCGTGGGGCAGGAGCATCCTCTCATGAACACTATCTGGGGCGGGTCGTGGGGAAGGAGCTCTGATAATGCACAGCAGCACAGAGCCTCTTTGCTCAGCAGCTGTGACTATCTCTCCCCGACCACCAGACGGATTTATTTTTATTCCAACAAGCTGTAAGCCATGAAGCTGCTACACTTCCAAAATGTAAAGCTCTGAGAGGCTATGTTGTCTACTCAACTAGCGGTCAGGAAGCACCAGCTCAGGTGCTGGAGTTTTACTTGCCACAATTACTTATATTCCCTATAGGGATCTATAGGAGACTCAGCAGTGTGGTGGTGTTGGGTATTGGCTATGCACAATTCTCCCCACATTTTGTGCACCTTCAGTGTGCTGAGAGGAATGTGCTTGATTGAGTGGTTTATTTTCATATTTATGAAGATAATGAACTTCCAGCCCCTCAAGCTGCATGCTTTTTTGTTCTTTGTTTCTCTTGGCTCTCATAAAAGCAAAATTGGGATGTGTTTTACTTTGGAGAAATAAAATTGGCATGAACCCTGCCTAAGAAGGCCTCTCTGTGATGAAAAAATGAGTAAATAAACCACTCACTACAGCTTTCCCAGACAGGACTGATAGACTGTGCTGTACTGAGTAGTGCACTCTGAGAGGAAACAGTGAAAGTACCAAAACGACCTCCTTGACCCGCATGTTCCAGAGTTTGTCTACTCTCATTATTGCTCAATTATGTTTTACTCAAAGTCATATTCACTGTGGCAAAATTTTAGAGCTTGTTTTGTCCAAGAATTCAAGCAATGCTGATCTAGGTTGCAATCCACTTGT
This sequence comes from Tinamus guttatus, assembly GCF_000705375.1. The sequence continues at coordinate 33,211 of NW_010589449.1, read as the reverse complement.
GATATAACTGGGTTTAATGACTTACAAAAGCCATGAATTTATTGTGTTGTGCGAGACAAAAGATATGCAAGCAATAAGTTCAAAGTCGAAGACAGAATTTTTCAGATGATCATGCCTTTTTGTTTTCAGGCTCAGGCTCCTGGAACATGCTACAGACATCCAGAAACGCATATCTATTGCTGTTACTGTACCAAATTTTCCCATATATTAGCTGAGTGCTCATTGTAAATTCTCCTATCTGCTCATTATTCAAAATGATTCCCAAACCCTTTCAATGAATGATGTTTCAAACTATAGGTTATTAGAACTATGAATTGCAAATATTTATAACGAACTACACAATTTGTGCTGCAACCAGAGAAACACACCTTTTTATACGACACGTGGGTTGCCACTGAAAAATGAAAAGGGCATGAATTTCTGGTTGCAGCCACACCTGCAGACTTCTGTTGACTATCTGCATATGTCCTGCCTGATTTTTGCAATTGATGATGGACTTCAGAATTGAAATAGGTTAACATCTTGAGGAAAAATAAATGTGGCAGTTTCTACACCTGTAGAATGCAAACTCCAGAAACAGCAAAATCAAAAATCTTTTGCAATTCTGAATTAATATTTAATTCTAATATTCTTCCCCATGCTACACACAGATCCCGTTCTAACTAAAACTGTTCATGACATCTTCGAAACATCCTTTGCACCTTACCTTATCTAGCCCAGGGAGTGGAGGTCTCTCACACTAGCTGATGGAGAATCCAAGAGCAAAATGAACATGAGGAAATCCTCAACCCTAATTGCACCAGTGACTTGATTGTAATAAAAAATAGAGCAGTTCAGATGGTTAGAGCTGAGGGAAAGTTCAGATCTTCTGATGACTGGAAACAGGCAAGAACTAGAAATCCCAGTCCTACTGCCTGAATCACTCCTATCCCTTTGAGTCTAAATAGGACGTATCAGTTTAATACAAACTTGCAGTTCTCTGCAGGTTTTGAAGGAGGAACTCTGCCCTAGATTCAGCACAAGGTGCTTGAATAACTTTCTTCTCTGTTTTCTGGTTCTCTCTACTGTTCACCCTGCCAAATATAAAGAACAGCCATGATGGCCCCTCTTGCACAACATCCCCATTTGCCAAAGTTCTTGGCCAGGAAGGAGCAATGCTCCAGCTGGAAAGGAAGTGCTCAGTCCCTGAGCAGCTTCTTGGTTATGTTACTGGGAAACCAACCCATACAGGAAGATTTCGGAGTTTCAACTACTGAGCACCAAACCCTTGTATTTCCAAGTTACTGAAGAAAATACACACTGTAAGTTGAGAGAACCTGCTTCACTGAATTTCTCATCCATACTTGTTGAGTTCAACCTGCTTTGTGCTTAAGAGAGAAGCACAGAAAATTAAAAATTCTTCAAATGGCATTAACTGTCCAAATATTACAATTAGTTTTCCTTTAATACCCAAACCTTTATCATCATTATTACATAATCTGCACCAGGGAAATATATCATTCCCTCATCAACTACAAAGCTGAATGAAAAAAAAAAAAAGAAAGAGTATAATTGCAATTGACGAAAATGATGCATAGAGCTGAATTCCTTAGCAGCTCCTCTTTGGAGTTCAGAGAGGAGCGGAGGCCTGCAACAGGAAACAAGTACCTAATTTTGTTGTACAGAATTCGACTGGTAAGGAAGGGCAGGAGATTTGATTTGACTTTGTAAAATGTCGAAGAGAGACAATTCATTCCTATGCATGAAGAACTCACAAAACCTAGAAGCAGACAAGAGGTCCTACACAGTTTTAATTCTTATGGGGCATCTCGTAATGTTTGTCACATCTCAGCTGACAAGGCTATAAGGACACAAGAGAACTGGACAGACAGTCCTGGGGCTTGCTGCTTATTTCTGTGGAGGACTCACAGGTGAGAGCAGAGGAACAAGTGGAAGAGAAGACTTAGAAATGAGAAAAGCCTGATCTCAGCTACATGATGGGATCCAGGTTTTACTGTAGCACACCACGACTTACCCAGCTGCCCAGGGGAGCTGAGACCATGGCCAACTCCTAGCTCTGGGGGCAAGACAGCTCTTTGCCTTTGCTTTGGCTGTTGGGACAGCATTATGTCTAAAAAGAGCTCCAAAATAAGGGTTTATCAGTGGCCAAGAATCAAGGAGACCACCAGCCAGAGACCAAGGGCACTGGGACTATAGCCCCAAATGCAGCCTCTGATCAGAGGAAGATGTATGTGCTGTAATGTTCTCCATGGCTTGAGAAGCTTGAGAGGTCTATGTTGGTGCTGTGAGAGACCCTGCCTGCTGTTCAATCTCTTACACAGCCCGGGACTATTGCAAAGCCAGAACAGCTAGTGGGTGCACAGCACTGGATGCAGCCTTCAGAGCCAGGATCAGCTCTGAGCACAAATCTGGTTACCAACTGCCTGTTTATATGTGCAGAGCCACAAATCTGATTACAAAAGGAACCAAATCTCTTCCAGGCAGCTACGTCTGAAAAACACCTGTGTGTTTTTCAGAGAAGGCAACTTGTTCTGCTAATGCAGGGGATAACTGCTCCTCCCTCCCTTCCCAGATGCTGTGCCACCACCTCTGCTCTGGGGAGATGGACAGGAGAGGGGCCCCCTCTGCACAGTCCAGCTCTCTGCCAGCACTGCCCTTGCAATAACCCATCTCCTGCCAAATGAAGGGCAGTGATCGGCAAACATGTTCTGACTCCCTGGACTCCAAACTTCCAAACCATGGACTGGCATCCCTTAGTGCCCATCCGTCTCCTGCAGGCTGGACCAGGAGAAGGCAGCGCTCATGCTTTACTGCAGACCGGTCCAAACTGAAACCCAGCAGGAGCCTGGAGTAGGCACAAGCCTCAGTCGAGCTTTGCCCTGTCCCTATGAGTCCCCCCTCTCTGGGACCTCAGTTCCCAGCTGGGAGCCTAAGGAGCAGACACCTGCCTGTCACCGTCTGCCATTCCTGCCAAGAGCTGTCACAGGCTGCTTTGACCAGGCCAAGTCCCAGCAGGACTGTGACCACCCATCTGCCCTGGGGTGAAAGTTCAGAGTAATATTCAGGGAATCCAGAGGCTTTGACTCAATTACAGTAAAGGGCAGGCAAAGGCATCTTCTAAGCTAAAGGTATTTAGCTTAGAAAATAAAGCAAAATAGCAACTACCCTTCCCCTTAGACGCACAACAAAGTGCCACAGCAAGGATTAGGGCATTTGGAGAATTTAGTTCTCCTTTCATTAGTTCAGAAGCTGTAGCAATGCCTGGAGGGTTACAGAGGCAGCACCAGAGAAGTGGCATGGGGCTGTAATGATCCCTTTACCAGATGAAACAGAGCGGGCAGCTCCCTGTGGGCAGAAGCTTTTCAGCCCAGACAAAATAGCAGCACTTGCTGAAATGCTCATGCAATTTTCTGTATTCTCTGAACTGTTTCCTGACCATGGTCTGGAGGAGCTGTGCACACCAACACGTGTTTGATATCTACAGACCCATGTTTTCTGAGCAGCCAGAGGATTTCAGGTGCTTCTCTTGACCCCATTTTTGAACAGTTAATCCTTCAAATAGTTCAAATGCAAAAAAGAGACCAGTCCTTCAAGAAAATTCATGGGAAGTACTCTTTCTAGTGACTGAAGGTATTGTGCAGCGTCTGAGAAACACTCACCTTAGCACGTGAGTCGATCCATTTATTGTGGTGGTGGAACAGGGGACGGTCTGCCCCAGGATGGAAGGCCTTCGGTATCGCTCATCACCGCAGCACAGGATGATGAGGAAGGCACGTCTGAAGGACTTGTTCAGGAAGGCGTACAGGAAGGGGTTCAACCCTGAATTGATGTAGCCCAGCCACAGGAACGCTGTCCACAGCTTCCCTGGCACAGTGTAGTTTATGAAAGGGTCTATTATGTTTGTGATAAAGAAGGGGGCCCAGCACAGGCAGAAGCAGCCCATGATGATGCACAGGGTCTTGGCAGCTTTGGTCTCAGTCTTCATGCGGTGCGTGCTGTGCTGGTCCGGGTGGTGCTGCCGGCCTTCCGCGGGGGCCCCCGCGCGCTGCAGCACC
>NW_010589449.1:4741-24037 GCF_000705375.1 Tinamus guttatus | reverse complement strand
CGAGTGCTGACATGGGCTGTCCCAGTGCTGAAGGACGTGCCTGACCCCGGGACATGGTCTCTGTCTGTCCGTGCTCAAATCCCCTTCCCTGCTGCCCTATTTGAGGTGCTGTGGGAGGCAAGAGGCCTCTTTGGCTGAAAAGGGGACAGGGGCTTTATGGTGCAAAAGCAAACCTGGGATTTCTGTCATATAATCAGCTTGCTAAGTGCCTAGTCATTACTGACTGAGAGATATTTCAGCCCAATAAGTCTCCCTCACTAACATGTCGCCTACTATCCAGCTATCAGATGGTTCGTAAAGCTTCCTTGGACTCAGCTGCTTTCTCTCTCTCCTCAGGAAAGACAAAATATGTCCCAGCAGCCAGAACAAGGGGAGCTCCTGGCTTCTAGCCTCGTGTAACACAGGGGTTCATCCTGGGCAGCTGTGTGATCCTCCTTGCCTCATTTTGTCACCCAGAACGGTGCAAAGAGAAATGAAGAGCTGCACGACAGAGCATCTGAAAGAGCAGGAAGCCTTCGCCGTGCCCATGGAGCCACGTAAAGACTCTCCTACCAACCTCCTGAATCACCAAAATCCACCTGCCCTGAGAAACCCTCCAGGAGGGAATCCATGGCACAGTGCAGGACTCAGATTGCTAGGAATTTTACGTGTCTGAAACACCATTTGTCTCAAGGGACTGTGCTAATTTGGTAGCTGAACAGTATATTAATGTTAATTAATGTTTGTAAGTGGCACAATGAGCATCTGTCACTCTAGTACTCCAACTCTCTTTGGGTACATCTGCTTTGCCTTAGCCTTTATTTAGCAATGATTATGTGGTTCTGTTTGAATTCTGCTAAGATTAGTTTTGAATATACAAATATAAGTCTAGGTCTGTTACGCGGCATGTTACACAGCAAATCTGCAAATGTTTTTAACGCGGCAGGCAAACACTACATCTAATGCCCTTCGGCGATGTGAGCTTGAAGGAGCTGGTTGGACAGAGGACGTGATGAAGGGGTGCAGCGTGTGAGACGGGAGCCTGAGGAGCGCCTTGGCAGCCCGCAGCATGTGGTTCTTGCTTGAGCTCCTCCACTGCTTCACCTCCCTGAGCACCTGCTAAGAAACCAGCTGTTGGCCTGGCCAGTTTGTGCTCAGTTCTGTGTCCTCCTCCCTTCGCTGAGGAGAAAAGAAAGGGACTTCTATCACCCACAAAAGAAACAGCCAGCGTGTCCTCTGTGGTGGAGGGCTCCTTCTGGTGAGTTCTCAGGGACCGTGGCTATTAAGGAGGATACAGTGAGGATGCAGGATGCAGGCTCACCGCTTCTTCATGCTTGCCCGGAGGGGAATGTCCCACCTGCCCCTTGGGAACCACCAATTCCACCTCATTTCATTCTGAACACCAACTGCCTGGGATGTTTCCCACTCCCTGTCTGCTCTAAGGCAGATCTGCTCTAAGCCAAGAGTCCTTGCATTTACGTAGGAGTAACCCTTCACAGAAATCTCTGGCCTGGACTCTTCATTTTAGTCTTCCTCAGTCCAAAATAAAAAACACCTAGGACCAATCTCTCTCTCTTTCTCTTTATTTCTCTCCTAATATATGATTCTGTGCTAAAACTTGATTTGGCTAAATTTATTAATTTATTTTTGATTAAATTCATTAAAAAATACCAACCCATAGAACTACTAATTCAGATATTACAACCTCTCTCTCTCTCTCTCTTTCTCTCTCTCTCTCTCTGAGCATTTTGAAGCATAATTGTATTGCAAAACTATGTCTTGGAAGAGAAAATTGCTATTCTGTACAGTAACTGGAGACTCTATCACAGTTTCTTGATCTATTTATATGCAGCACAACTTACGGCATAGGCACAAGGAGTGCACAGGCATGCATAAAAGATGCACTAAAATAATAAATAATCTGAGGATAAATATTTCTTTCATATTAGAATATGAAAACAATGACAACAAAGTGTAACTCAGTAACAGCAAAATTTAGTTTCAATGAGCCCTGAGAACCTCTGATACCTTGTAAAAATACATTCTGAGCTGAGACTAAGAGTATCTCTAAATCTCTGCAGTACTTTACTCCCTGTATCTGATTAGTAAGGTCCGTTTTTCTAGTTCATCTGGTGATTTCTCAGGATTTTCTGAAGATATTGCCAAATGCTTTTCAGAAGTAAAGCCTGAATGTGGGGTGTTTTTTTTCTTTTTTCTTTTCTTTTCTTTGTTTGTTTGTTTAGTCATGAAAACAGATAGAAAATATTATTAGGCAAATGTCTCTTCTAGCAAACTTTTCTGAAAATACTGAACAGCTTGACTATCCAAACTGAAGCCTGAGCATTGTGCAACGAACCAGTTAAAAAAAACAATGAAAAAAAGAAAGAAAAATGTATGCCCTGAAATAAAACAGAAGGCATGAGACATATGAATCACAGAAAAAAACACAGGCTAGAAAAAACATTCTCCCCCCTAAAGTCTGAATGAACAGAAGGGCAACAGCTAGCGCAAACGAAACACCGTGCTGCGAAGGAAGCAGTGCTGTCAAATCCTGCCTAAAACAAACTAGGCTCAGTGCAATGCCCAGGTGCTTCTGCAGGTGTGGGCTTCTGCAGACCCACTTGTCAGGACTGGCGAAGCAGAAGCGATAGGGACAGGCTGGATGATGGGCTGAGTCATCCAGCCCTGGACAGAAACCTGGCACTTATGTACCCGTCTTATCTGCTCAGGGATGTCCACTGCTATTTCCCCACCTACACTCTGCTCTAACGACCATTTCGGGAGCCTTCACCAGGGATAAAAGCAACTACAAAACAACAACGAAAAATAGCTAGAGATTCCAGTTTCTGCCAACAGCCTTTAAAGCTTAGCTGTGGGGATTTACAGATGAGAGAGCAAAGGAAATTCACATCAGAGGGAGCTGAAAATTTCCTTGGAGATGACTGCAGAATATTGCCAAAAATCAAATTATTTGGAAGCCTTTTCAAATCTCAATATTTGCACAGGCAGGTGACAAGTAAGCTTGGAAAGGCTGTAGTCCAAGTCTTGAAAGAAAACTTTAGTTTGGCAGTTAGACATTAGGTGACTTTGCTAGGCCGTTCAATCCTTTCCATTAACAGCATGTGGGGGGCACACTGCTCATCTGGATTACAGACTAGTGTCTCTGTCGAGTCATTAATCACTGCTAGTTTATGCTGTCAGGTACCTACATTTTATTTAATCTGCACGAGGAACAACACAACACTTTGAGTTCACTTTGAAAAAAGAAGATTTAAAGAATTCTGACTAGGCTTAAGAAACAGGTTGAATTTAGAAAATGTTTGTACTCTTAATCTATTAAATTGTGACTGAGGTTTGATATTTTCACTTTTCATATCTGCCACAGAAGCAAATTATGTCCTCGCCCTTCTCAAGGGGTGACCACAGATCAAAACACACCTGGAAGTGGCACTTCCAGCAGATTCACAGCAAGGGGGTGGCAAATTCAAAAGGAGAAAAAGGTGGACAAAAAAGGTATTTTTAGCCTTCCTTTTCTATGAAAAATAGACCTATTATCTTGTATCCCCCTCTCCACCCAAACTGTTAAAAGCCCCTTTTGTCCTACTTGCAAAGGAGGTTTGAAACAATAGCCAACTTCATGGTAGCAGAAGTGCATTAATATCTATGGGAAAGACAGGGAGTGAAGTGGGACTGCCACTAGCTCCAAGACACAGCACAGGATTAATATGCTGCTGGGCTGCATCCTTCGGGACGTGGTAAGGTTCCTAATCAAACTGTCTGTGCCCTCCCTGCCTTCTTTGAAACAAACACCTCCTTTGGAAGAAGGAGGGAAAGGTCTCATGTCCTGTTTTCATCAGGAAATGTTTTATTAAATAGGTATAGTAAGAACACTTCTTAACTTCCATGGTCTTAGTAAACGTTCAGTGACAGTATTCTGGGTAGCTGACAGGTAATTCGCATCTTCAGTCATCATCGTCTGCTGCTCGTGATGGAAAGTGATTGCTTTCATACAAGGTGTTTTCTTATTTATCGAAGTCATCCAGACCACAGAAGCTTTACTACTGTCCTGAGTATCCAAAATTCAGGTGCAGCTCTCCAGGCCTCACTGGGAGATGATGAACACTGGTGATTATTGTCTCCTCCACTCAGCAGTGGAGAAGGTGGCTACCTATACACCGTGGCAGCTCCTCAGCACATAAAGGGCTTTGGCCAGACTCACACTGCACATACCCAGCATGAGTACCCACCAAACATATCAGGGACCTGCATCAAGCAGCCCTCTGGATTTTACAGCCACTCTGAATTTGTCATTGTTCCCATGAACATCAGTGCAACAGAGGGTACCTTGTCTCTCTCAAGCCCCACAGTAGCTAGCATGAATATGGCATTTGGTCCTAGGAGAAACCCAGGATCATCAAATTGGGACTGACATCAAACTTAGACTGAAATGTCTGACCAAACAGAAAGCGATGAAAGGTGCACAGTGGATTTAGATTCTCCTTTTCACATGAGACAGAGAGATCTTGGCTTTCTCTTTCAGCTGACACTCACCGTAGGCAAACACAGGCATTAACTGTCTTTAGTGGCAGAAATAATACACTGCTTGAAAACCACAGCAGGAAATTCTGGCTTTTTTCATGTCAGTATCAAAATGTCCATGGAGTCATAAAAACATGCTAGGCTAACTTCTACAGCAAAATGTAATGGCAAGGTGAGGTGCATGCACCTTGCAGAGATTAGAGGACGGAGAAACGTTTTTATGGCAAATGCAAGTGCCTTTAGAGAGCAGCAGCCTCTCACAGGCACATTCCTTATAGAGCTCTGGTAATGTTGTTGTCTGTGGTAGTTACTGCTCTAACAGGCACTTAAGAAAGCCATTAAAAGAGAGGAGAGAGAGGGAAATACTACACTGCCTTTTAAGTAATAGTTTACCTAAACATACCTAGCTAGGGAAACTAAGATAGTAACTTCCATGACCTAAAAAAGAAGAGGCTAAAATACATGTTTGCAGGAGTTCTTGACCATCTTAAAAAACACACACACACACACTTCTGACATGTAATTTAACCTGTTGGACCTTGAGGCACTATTTTTTTTTCTTTGAAGTCTGCACAATACAGCAGCAAGAGTAACCAGATCCAGCTTGCCTACCAAGGGCAGTTCAGACCTAAAGATAGGAGAGAAACCATCAGCTTTTACCTTTCCCCAAAAGGGTATATTACAAAACAACTCCACATCATATTGGAGATACTTTAAACTCGGAAATCACAATATCAGGGAATTACCTAAAATTCAGATCAGCTTTTCAGCTACTGCAGCGGCATCATTCCTTAGCAGGAAAGTGCCAAGCAAAGGATAAATGCTGCAATAACTGTCTGGGTCCAGGTGTATTCGGTCATCAGCTTGGAGAAGTGTCTCTCCTGCTCCGCCTCAAAGTACACAACAGCACATGTATGGAAGACACATAGGAAGGAGAAAGAGCATTTGTGTGTCCTGATAACTACCTGACACCTCCCAAAAACAGGTTTGTTAAAAATCACTGGTGTTTTTTTGTGTCCCAGTCAGTGCTATTTTATCATTGCTGAACTTGCAGTGGCCTTTAGCACTTATGATTCATTAATGAATTCGTTCTACCTTCCTTCTCAGGGAATTTTAACACTGTTTAGGCTAATATTCAATATCCTGGGATTTCTTGAAGCTCTGCAATGCAGATCAGGTTCTAACTGTCAGGGCATTCATGAGGAGAAAGTTGTCAGGCATTTGCTAAAGACTTCCTCTGCTCTGACCCATTCACCTAGGGTGACCTCCTGCTCCTGGGACCTTCAAATTCCAGGCCGTAAGTGGGTGTTTTCTTTCAATCAATTTGTCATCCAGATCAGTGGGGGTTTTTTTGGTGCTCTTTGATTTGTTTTTAGCCTCTGTGTGGGCATGTGTGCCTATTCTTCCTTGTACTTTACAGGATTTTTTTCAGGAAGAATAGGAAGAATGCTTGTGCACAGGCAACAGGTTTAAACACAGACTTAGTAAGTGGAAATGTTCCAAACCAGGGTATTTTTATCCCTGAAGCCTGAGCTGCTGCCTGGCTATTCAAGTGGAGCAATGACGATGCGGGGCTCATCCCGGCAAGGCAACCTCCTACTGCCAGCTCAGTCCAGCACTGGGTCCCACCTGGGCCAGGCCTTTACGGAGCAAAGAAGCCCTCAGACCAGTGTTGTGCCTTTCCCAAGCCTAACACACCGGCTTTCCTCTGGGCTCACAGGAAACAGCTTTGCAGGCTGAGTCCCTCGTCAAAACACAGCCACAGTTCTGCCTGCATTTAATACCCGCCTATGCAACACTGGATATTTTCACTTTTCATCTCTCAGCACCAAAGCGATGAAATTATCTCTGTACCCTTCACAGGGAGAGACCACAGACCAAACCCCCTGGCAGAGTCACAGCGTGTGGGTGCTGGTGCCCATATCCCCAGTATCCACTCCCTTTCTTTGGAATAGTCCAATGATCAAAGCACTGTCCTGGGTTGGGGAATTCAGAGTCCAGCTCCCCCATTTCTCTTTGCCCAGGAAGCAGGGCAGTAACCAAGGCATTGCTCTAGCAGCGATGTGCACCACTTTGCCACACCAGCTCAGGGCCTGGCAGAGACAAGGGCAGAGACTCTGCCTCAGGTCTGTTTAGAAAACAAAAATTCTCCTGTGCATTCCTAAAACAAGAACTTGAATGAGTGATGCATTTTCACAGCAGTAGAACCAGTTTCAACACCATTGCTGCAATGCTGGCAGCAGGGAGAGAAATGCTCGCCACGACCCCCAGCCTCCACGTTCCCGAGGGAGCTGGACCCACAGCTCAGGTGTCCCACAGCAGCAACCACATTTGTGCCATTCCCTGCATTTACCAAGGGCCAGGGGCAGGGGTTGGAGAGGAAATGGTGTCATCCTTCGTGTTCCCTTGTCTACAAAACCCTCCTGTGCTTAATTAAGAGCATGGAGGATCTAACTCCAACATTTTATATAACAATTCTGCTCCCAGTGCACAATGCCTAACATCTTCTTTGCTGATAATTGGCTCAAAGTGGCAACCGGTCAATATTTTTAAGATAATGAGCCTCCTATTCATGTTCCAGCCATATAAACTTGCAGATAGGGAAGCATGCTGTAGCCATCACCCATCAGTTTCTCTCTGGATACACTATGATATTTGCTGGTGGCCCTGTCTCCCACAACAAAGGAATTCTATCAGGTGATGGAGATTTTAATCAAGTATCTTTCGAAGTCTGGCTGGGTACCAAATCTTTGAATGAAAGAAGCTATTTAAATATCTGTTGTCAAGATGATGAGAATGATTACGGTTATTTTAGCCATCTTAGTTATACTAAGTAATAGTATTTTTAAAGATATTGAAAACCCTCCACAGTACTCAATTGGAGACTCTAAATATTGCTTATTAGTACAGCTGTTCCAAACGATTTCCTCCAAGTATTTTTGCAACAGAAAATGGTTGTTACTCTGTAGGATTTTAAAGCAAAATACAGCTAATGTTAAAGTTGAACAGTTCTGAAGTTTGCCATGAAAAAGTGCAAATATAAAACTTTTTTTTTGCCATAATTTGTTAGGATTTTGGTTTCATTTTAATTTTGCAAGAAAAATTTAAAAGAGAAGAAAAATATCTAGGTCTCCCCAAAAACCTATTTACCTTTTTCATTACCCCTCCTTACCTTCTTATTAGCCTATGGCAGATATATTATCTCTCCTTGACTCCTTACTAATCTGGGACAGATACATAAACGGATGTCTTAGAAAAACAGCCTTTAAAATTTGGGCACTTGGTGTTCAAATTTCAATCTATATAATCTAGTAATATATGTCAAGATGTGTCTTTTAGTAGCATCAGCTTTCATCTGGATGTGCAGCTGCTAACAACAGGAAGAGCAGTTCTGATAGCACCTATAAGATAAATCCAAAATTTTGGAGAAGGCCAGATAATTTAGTGTCTCAATACCTCATATTTGCCCTTCAGCTACTGTTGATAAGGAACAAAACTGAAAAAAAAATAAAGCAAATTATTTACTATCACAGTATTATTATCTATGTTCTTCTATTCATACCTGTCCAGTGAAATGCAGCACAGATGAAGTATTGATGCTGTTGTGAGCAAAACATCTAGGGATGTTCGGACCAGGCAGAACATCTCCCCATAGATCCAGTTGTCCTGAACCAACTCAATGGCTCCAAATGGCATCACCAGTACTGATACTAGCAGGTCCGCAAAGGCAAGTGAAACAATGAAATAATTCGTCTTGATTTTCCTGCAAGACAGATAACAAAATTATGGTGGAACAGTTTCAAAACAGTTTATACGTGGCCAGAGATTTTCACCTGTGTTTGTGTCTAATTCATTCTATCACATTACAAAGTCCTCTGTAATGTACTTTTCACTTTATAAAGTCACGCCTAGCTCACACTAGTTTGACAAAGAAAAATCCACTCTGTTCTCTGCCTAAAAGCATCTCTCTGCTCACACAGGAGGGGGAATAGGTGCTCACGCGCATTGGCATCAACAGAGCGGCACTTTGGCTTGCACTGTCAAAGGTGGATATCAGAAGTTCAGATACAAATTTCTCTTGAAAGCAGGCCCTCAGAAAGTTCCTCCTCCCATGCAGATTGGAGGTAAATCCGTTCAGAAAATACAGGTAGTCTGATACAAGTGTAGAGAGGGGAGGGAAGTCAGAGAATGCTCTGAGAGAGTGTGAGGGACAACTGAAAAAGTGACTTTTCCTATGGAACATTTTGCAGAGCTCCCTGTGCAATATGCAGCTATTTAAAGCTCCTTTGCAGGTGCCAGAAAAAGCTCAAAAACTCATGGTTAAATGGAAAAGTAGATTCCTACATGCTGATTCCAGGATAGGAAATATGCAGCTAACATACTCCTGCCCAATTATTGCACATAATCTCACTGAACTATTTATTTTACAACCTTCATCACTGTGCAAAAGCCCACACAAATAACTTGCATTTTTCTCTCTGTAACTGTGCAACTATTAGATATATTGTAGTGTAAGGAAATCAAGAGGATCTTCCTAGGGCCCAGGTTAACCTCTCCACGCTGTGCTGTGTCTGTTGCACTCACCTGGGCTAGATCACAAGGAGCTGATGCCTTGGAGGTGCCCAGGGCTGCCCTGCAGCCGGTGCAGCCCATTGCCTTCTCCTTGCCGGCATGCAGGTTGCACGGGAGGCGTTGAGAAGAGTTTGTGCTAGCGGAGGGGGATTTATTTTAACTTGTAAATTGAGAAAAATCCTTCTAGAAAACACTGAGAAGACTCTAGACTGAAGCTATAATTTTAACTTGAAGAGCACTTTTTAAATCATAACACTAAAATAAAATTAAATCCATTAAAAATCCCACGCAGAATACAGCTGAAGGCTGCTGAATATCTCCCTCTGCTCCTGGGGCTTGTCTGACAAATCCCACAGTTAGCAGCAACCCCCTGAGACAGGGATTTTGCTGATGACCCCCTGAAAGTCACTGAGAACCACTGCCAAGCTGTGGCAGTGGGACCTGCCTGCTGCGCATCTCTCAGTCTGTGTGTTTTACTGACGGGCTTAGTAGAAAAGCAATTTGAAGCAGCCAAGGAAAAGGGACAGGGGCCAACCTGATTCTCTACAGAATCCCTACTTGGCTCCGTTTTTCACTGTTTGTCTGGTCTTGACTTTGGAAGAGCTAAAAATGTAGAGAATGGATATAAAGATGATCACACTCCCGTAGGATAAATCCGAACCCAGACAAAGTGAGAGGAGGGAGGAGGTCTGGGTCTCGGTGGCGGCGGCATCCGTCCTCAGCTGCACGTAGGGCCCGTTGCGTCCTGCCACATCCCTGCTGCGGAGAGGACCGGGCCGCGGGGCTCACCTGAGCTGCCTGTCCCTGCACACGGCCACCATCACGAGCAGGTTCCCCAGGATGGCCATGAGAATAACGGCGGAGATAAAGGTGAGCAGCACGATCTTCTCCGCTATGCCGAAGCCCTCACTCGAACTGGGGAGCACAAAAACAAAAGGCAAGGGAGGCTGGAGGGAACCACCGGCAGCAGCGCCCACCACCCCGTCCCAGCGAGCAAGAGCACCACCAAAACCACCAGAAACATTTAACACCGAAGGCTCCACGGATACGGAAAAAGCCGCATCCACCACCAGAAAGGCTACGCAGGGAGAATATCTGCAGCAGCCATGAGAGCCCATGTTGCTCCACGGGGAATAAACTGATGAGGACAGAGGACCTCGTTTCAGAGAGCTGAAGAGAACAAAACGGGTGTGCGTTTTTTTCTCAAAGTCTCTTTCACTTGAGAACCTCAGAATGAAAATGTTTCCATTCAGTTTTCACTCCAATAAATAACGATATTTATATATAGAAATACTTTTTTTTTTCTGCATATTTTTTTCTGCTGTTCACTCTTCCTTTCACTCTGTGTCACAGAATAAGACGCAGGGAAGCATTCTTTTTTCTACTTAATAACCTTTTCAGTATTAGACAAAAGAAAATAAGAAAAAAAATAAAAGGAAATACCCAGACTTCCCCTACCATGACACTTAAAATTTTCCTTAATTAATAAGGTCAAAAAAGGTATAAATAACATGAAAATACAATATTTGACATATTTTACGTTTGTGTTTCCACAAATATTATGTTAAATATTACCAAAAAGATCTCCACTTTGGAGACCGCAGAACAGGAAGGCAATAAATAACATACAATAAACAGCATTCAATTTCACTATTGCAATTTTTGTGAGCAACTTTTTAGGCTATTTCAAATTATGTATCCACAACAAAAGACATCCTCAACTTTCACCTGCTTGTGTAACTTCAGGCATGACATTAGACCGGTGAGAATGGGGGTTTGTTGATATAATCAAGTGTGACTAGACAGAAACTGACAGTAAGAGCAGCACTTGACCCTGATTCAGCAGGGAAATTTCTTCACAGGGTATGCAGCAGGTATGCAGCAGCCAGGATTCATGTGAGATTGCTCAGGAAATTGAAACACTGAGCTGTTATTCTGTTCTAGTCTCATTTGTTTGTCCGACTTCCTCTAGGGTCATTTTTTATTTACTAAATGCATTCCAGATTGTTACACTTTAGCTCACTGAATTCTCCTGATTTTGGCAAAAACTAGAAAAGATTAGAAACTCTGCAGAAGTTCTGATAGATACCTATAGCATTTGTGTTCAACAGAACGGTCCAATGGAGATGACAAAAGCAGGACTTCTTCTTTTAACCTAATGGTTTTCTAATAGTGCTAATGAACCCCTCTTGCTTAATGGAGAAAGGTTTCTGGTCAGACTGTCAGACGTAGCCATGGGTTTGCATGCAGTAAGACACGTATCTTTGCGCAAGCCAATTACGGGTGCTGAGACAGGAGAAAGGCAAAGTCAAGAGTGGGTTTTATTCAGTGTCTGAAAGAGTTTGCACTTAATTAGAAAGAGTTGTCTACTGCATTTAGCATGACTTCAACAAGAGCAATTAAGGCCCGCATAAGCACCCACATGCCTTTTGAGCGGCTAGTAGCTCTAAGCAAATTCTTCTGTCCACTTCTTGGGCCACTGCTTGTCCTCCTTGTGCAGCTGCCTCTGGCACCGCTGGACAAGCCTAGGCACTTGTCAAGCCTATGTATTTGGAGCAAAACTGATCACCAGAGCCTTCATCGATAATATTCATCAGCGGAATAAGTCTCCATGGAAATTAGGGGGAAAGGAAAAGAAAAACTTCAAAGGCAGCTCTCAGCCACCAGCCAGTTGGCTGCGTACACGAGGGAACGAAAAGCCTCCAGGAACCTTGGGAGCATGGCGATCAAAGGCACCTTGATCATGGACCTGTAACTGCACCTCTCTAAATGGGCCAACATTTGGACCAGTGACAGACCAGTGCTGCTCCATGACAGTATCTGTGAAAAAAATATCACAGTACATCAAACAGCTCCACCTCTGCATCTCCCTCACAAGTGCTAGTTCATTTTTGTCAAACTTTACTCTCAGCTGCTCTTTACATGGCTGCAGTAGCACTCAAATGCCAGGCAGTTTGGTGATGCAACACTACGATGCAAAGCTGGGTGTTTCCTGTGTATTGCTGATTTTTTAGTCCACAGTGTTTTCATCGTGATTTACACAGGTTGTTCTGCAGGCCTGGGAGAAGGAGGAGAAGGAGGGAGCTTGGGGAGTGCCAGAGAAAAGGGTTCTGAGTGTGGAGAGGAATCATGACTTTCATTGCGCAGCTGGGACAGAAATAGCTGCAGAAACCTCTACTCTCCCTTATTAGTTGCAGGATCTTCTGCTCCCTTCTCTCACAGGCTGTGAAGACTCCTACAGCTAAGAAAAACTCTGAAATGAACACTTGCCAAGTTTGGACACCGAGTTCCACGCAGGAGAGGACACCAGCTAAGCAACGACACTCAGAGCGGACGGAGGTGTTTTGGGGTGGATGGACAGCTGTCTTTGCAAGGGAGGAGTTGGCAAACTCCTTTTGCAAGACTCTTCAGTGTTTTCCTCTCACCCTTGCTCAAGGGAAAGGATACAGACCATAATAGGACATAAAAATTTAGATTCCCTCCTTGTGCTTCCAGGTACCTTCTTGTGTGAACAGGCTTCCTGGGCAAGATGGACACCTCCAGCCCTTGAAGCCCCTCAGCTGCAGAGATCTTTGCACCTGAACAGGCACAGAAAGGATTTCCCATTTCAGGTCTTTGGTGCAGAGGTTTTGAATGTCAAAACAGTGTCTGGAATTGCCAACGGAGGCCAGCGCTTAGTCACTTTATGCAAGATACTGCCCTGCTTGAAAACTAGAGATGCTTCAGCAATAGAGAGGCACAGCCCTGCCAATCTCTAAAAGGCAGAGCCTGACAGGTTTTGATCTATTTTGTTTCAGGAAACATAAAAGTGTTTTAAGGCCACATTTCACAGATGAAGTAAACTGACAGGGTCACCCTGAAATTGGTGGCACCCGGGTCTACAGCATTTGCACTTGTCTGGCCACAACCCAGGGCTCTGAATGAAGATAGGCAGGTCAAAAACATGCCCCTGCATGCTCACTGTGGAGCATTTGCTCTGATAATAATTTTGGAAGCATTTAAGAGAGCTTGGGAGATTGCTCCAGAGCTTTTCTTTCATGTTCTGCTGGGGAATGCCCAACAGACCTGTGCATCACTAGTGGCACAGGAAGCACGTACATCTTGGCTATGTGATTGCCTTTTGAATAATCTATCATCAAGTAGGAATATTTGTTAATTATTCAGTCTCACTAATTCAAAGTTGTTAATAATGAAAGAAGTGGATATTGCTGTAAATTAAAATCAATGGTTTGCATAACATCTTTGATCAAATCTGAATGCTTTAGCTTCCAAGCATGCTTCTCTGTTTAATAAAGCAGAGATTGATGGTTTGCTATTATGAGGAAATGAGATTCAGACAGAATGATTGTTGGTTAGTAGGAATATAGAAACCACTTAAGGAAAAAGGTAAAAAGCTGATGAGGAATTAATGTTTAAAACCCACATGTGGAGGCATTTAAAAGGCTTGCCTGCATAGTCATTACTATTATCAAAAAAAAGTGTAATTATTTTTTCAAGCTCAATTTCTACTTTCCTGTAAACACCTCAACTTTTCTAAATGACCTCAAGTGCTTTTGCATATTTTATACAGCAATTAAACCACACAGATCACTCATGTCAGTAAGACCAGGCACATTGCTCTTTGGGTTTTCCATGCACATGTCACATCGTGACGTCCCCGCTGTTGGGGTGGGATAAAATAAACTTGCTAATAAGGTGTTTGGCACCGAGAGCTGCCCGGGTGCTGGGCTGGCAACCTGGACTCGGGCTGGGTGTGCAGCCCTCGCGGCCTGGCGGGAAGCGTGGACTGCTTGGGGTGGGAGAAGACGAGAGGTGCTACCTGTGGGGCTCATGCAGGAGCAAGAGAGAGAGGGCGAGGGCACAGAAATACAGACTTCTCTCCAGGGCATGGGGGGAGAGGCTGAAGAAAGGACTCCTGGATGGACAGAGAGCAGCTACAAGATGGAATAACTCTGCTCACAGAGGTGTCTGCATTGTGCCTGCAAGGCAGCACGGTCCTTAGTATGTACTTCATAACGGGGTGCATGGGAATTATCACTGAAAGGGACTAAAAGCTCAGGGATGAGTTCCACGAGGCTGCCCTTTCTTCCTGACCTAACTGAGGCCTCCACATACAGGAAACAGGGGCAGGGGGCAGCCACTCCACCCACAACCAAGCCATGACTCTTCAGTCTGCTGCTGCAGGTGACACCGTATTTCATGTAGGTCTTTAATAAGATAAGATGTATACAAATAAGATGTAATTTTCCTTTCCTCCTCCCCACTCCCCTGATTATTTCTAGGTATAAAATCAAAGGTTGCTTGCTAAACACTTAAAAATCAAGCTATGGACTTTTATGAATAAATGTAACAATGTATGCCCCTGTACAAAAACATAACTACAGGAAAGAAATTATTTTATCTATGGTTTTCCAGTCATTACCATATTTTCCTCTATTACTACCTAAATTTTTTAATCAGAAATCAGCATTAATCCAGCAGCACATCATTTCTTTTAATGCGTTCAAACATTACACTGCTGCTTTCGCTTCACTTCAGACTGTGTAGATGGCAGGACCACATCCAGCAGATGCAAATCAATTATGTACTTCTCTTTCAGAAAATCAAGATTAATTAAACTATTGACAAGCCACTAACACTATTCCATGTACTAAAATAACTCAGGTGATGGTTATTTTAACCAAGTGCATTATTTTTACTAAATAATTTGCAAGGGGGGGGAAACTTTTTTTTTTTTCTCCTTTTCTGCTAGTTTGGACCTTAGAGGAGTTCTGCAAACAAGCTTGCTTCTGCTGGTGCTGTGGGACTTAAAAAACACCATATAGCGCAAACAACAGTAGCTCTATTTGGACCATTGCTTCTATATGCAAAGGACTGATGCTAGGACACAGGCAGCTCAGCACTACTAGGAAACATTCCCACAAGCTATGAAAAGAGGATTTTAGGCCAGCTCTTCATGGTCAAAGTTACTGAGAGCATCGCTGATACTGCACCCCCATTCCACATACTTCCTACAGACTAAGTGCTGTAGCACTCAACAGAATTAAGTGTTTAAATAGCTGATAATACTGATTAAAATGAATTGTCAAGAACAAGCAAAGACAGGCCATTTAAATGTTTTAAAAATTGCTCTGTGTGGGATGCACAGTCAATCAGGTATGTGCTGGGAACGCTCTCTCCATTTGGAGAGCAGGTGTATGCTGGAAACATCACCTGCCTGTGGCTCCTCCAGACACTCCATAATGTTGGATGTGGCTCAGAACAAGGGCCCCAGGACGCACAGCTCTGCACCCACTGCAGGCTTTGAGACAGCTCAGGACAGGGTCACTAGTCAGGACACAAGAGACTGTGAGTAACAGCCCCAGGGAGGACAAGCTTCCTTCCTGTCTATGGAGCTTCCTCAGTTTGCATCAGCAGAAGTTCCTGTCCTTTCTGCATAAAAATACATGTGGGACTGAATATTGAGCCTTCATCATGATCATCATAGGGAAAAAGGTCTGAGGCCTCAAGAGAGAGAGCAGTTTGTAAAGTCATATAGGAAATGTGTGACAGCACTTGGAAATGAATATAGAGCTAGGGAGGCTCTGAGCAGTGCCTAAACTTTAAGGCTTTTTTCACTGTAGGGAAGTTGCACCAGAGTCTAGAATTCAGGTCTGTTTTGCTTTTTATAAAAGAAGGATGAACATCCTGGCTCTGCTCTTTCTCAAGTAATAGATAAGTATTATATAATTTACACCCACATATAAAAGAATACTGCTTTAACACTTATGCATGCAAGTACAATCCTTAAAAACCATTAGACTGTCACTTAAAATATAAGCTAAAATTAACTTACGAAATTAACATTAGATTAAGATCATGATGTTTAGATGAGGCAAGCGCAACTGCTGCTATTGCTTTTGGTGCCTCACTTTCAGACCACTAACAGCTACCATAGGAGACAGACTGTGCAAAGCACAGCACAAACACACACACCAGTCCAAAACTTTAACCTGGGGTTTGCAGGACCTTGGCACAGAGTTTTGCTCCTTACAATGTACTTCTAATTTTTTAAACATGCCTGCCAATGCCTGCCTTTTTATGCTGAATATTCTCCTTTTACTTCCATGTAAACACAATAATACTTTTGGAGAAGCTGAGTCTACTTGTTTTAATGAGGTTACCAAATACTCTAAAGCTATGAAAAATCTAACTTCTGGTTTAGCGTGGGTGGGAATTTAAGCACCGCATTGTTGGGCCAAACACTTTGTCATCATTCATGTCACTCTTTTTCTGTATACACCAGAAAATGCAGCAGAGATGTTCTAACAATCGTTTCTCCTTTGTAAATCCTGAATACAACTAAAGATCAAACATGCCTTTAATCAGAAATGTCCTGAGCACTTCCTAATTAGAACTGCTCTTCAGAAACAAGCCCAATGCATCTACCAAACCACATATGTCAGTTAAATAAAGAAAAGAACAGAGATGATGAAAGAAACAAGAAAATAAAACTGCCTCTCGGTGTATCTGCTATCTGAATAACGTGATTATCCTCTGTTTTCCAGACAACTGGTTATTGCCTATTGCATGTCACATGTAAGTCATAAACAGAGCAGGCTCTACATGTGAGTGACAAATATGATATAGCCATACTCTGGGGAACGGATTTAATGAAACACCTTATCTTCCTGGCAACATTCATATCAACTGCTGTTCATTTCACTTGTAGATTCCGTAAGCGATGAAGACAAAGTCTAGCAAGCACTTTAGACCAAAAAGAATTGTAATTTAGATATCACATAAATAATTCCACTTGTACAGAGACATAATTAAAATCACAACTAATACCTTCTGTTACACACACATCTTTCTGTCTCTGGTACTGAAGTCTCATTTTTGAACCAGGGAAAAGCCTTTGTTTACATCTTTGCTGAAAGCCTGCAAGTGTGCTATAAGAATTTAAAATCAAAAAGCATAAAAGTCCTGCTTTACCCTGTAAGCAATGTTTGCATTCAGGGAATTAATATTAAATGAGAGGTCAATGGTTCACGTTGCTGGAAGTGTCCTGCCATCACCCTCTGCATTAAAAGATCCAGGCTGTGTTACTTTCCTCACTTCTTGTCTGAACCTTGGGCAATGAAAGACAACAGCAGGTATTTATTGGCTGTCTAATTTCCATCCTTTCCTATAAATTCCAGAACCATGGCAAATGAAAGAAGTTCTTGTTGTTATTCCTGCTAGCAGAAGACTTGGTAGAGGCAGGGTAATACATTCATTTTAGGAAAACATTTTATAGAAATCTCTAGGCTCTCAGCCACAAGGAAATCAGCTCACACCTCATTCATTACAAGGCAATGACAAGAAGTACTTCACTTCTCTTTTAAAGACAACATAGGAACTTTATGAAGGCACAGAAAGGTAGTGTTCATTGGCGAGTGCACCTTAAAATATTTGACTGTCTGGATTCTCCATAGAATCAGGTCTCCACCTGTGACTCAGGTTCTGAAACATCCAAGCAGCTCACTGCATCCTGACACTGAATGAATCAGTCCTAAACACAAAAAATAGTTTTTGAGAAGTCATGCATTTCCTACTTCGCTACTTTAAATTGTATTTTATCATAATGATTTAGAACTGCTAATTCCAGAGGTCATAACCAGAAATCTCCCACCCCCAGAGTTTGCATGCATCAATTCCTTATGTATGAATCTTGCTTTTATGTTTAGGTTCCAGATAACTGTCCTTTCTCAGTAAAAGCATGGAAAGTCCTTGAATAGTGAACGGAGAACTTAAAAGGAAGTTTAAATAAAACAAGAGATTTATGTCCTCAGCTAAGTGCACATTCTAAATATTCTCCAGAAAAGCCTCATCACATGTCCCTGTTTAAATAAACAAGAGAAGATGTCGGCCTGGGCAAGCAGTGGGACAGTGAAGCCTATGTGAAAAAGCAAATTGTTGGGACCATTTTGCAGACCAGCGCACGCACTCAGCTCAGTGGTAACTCAGATCCCAGGCAGGAGCCTCTACTGGCACATTTCACTGCATCCTGCCTGGGCAGCTCTGTGTTTGCTCAGTTGTGATTTCCTAAGGTTAGCATGTGCAAGAACTTCCAGGAGCAGAGTGTCTCACTGCTTGTCTGCAGAAGCCCGTGATGGAAATTCCTAGAAAAAAGAAAAGCATTCCTGGAGAACAGTGCAACACAAATGGAGGTACCTCTTTAGGAAGGGAGTGCAATGACCTACAAATTACTTGGTGGCATCAGTGTGGACTAACCATTCACAAAGTATTCTCTGACCTTCAAAGACTTTCTGGCCTTTCTTCTAAAGTTGTAAGAAAAAATAAGAAGAAAAAATGTGAGGTGTCTGCAACCACCATCTTAGACACACCAGGAAAATGCCACTACAAATAAAATGCTATCGCTGTCAAGGTGTTAGAGAAAGGTCAGACCAAGAAAAGATGCACAAGGCTCAAAAATGGCAAAGTACTATGAACAGCCATTTCTATTCATGGGTACTTTGCTCCATTTTAGAACAGGTAGATCTCTCCCTGTCCATTTTTGGGAGATCCAGCCTGGGAACTGCAGGTCCAGATTCTTCAGTCAAAAGTAAATAGGGAATGTTGTTGGCACTGCGCTGAAATTCATTGCTTAGGTGTAAGCAAAGACATTGGAAATTTTAGAGGATCTGCCAATCAGAAAGTGTTGAAAAACAGTTAAGATAGTGCAACGGGGCTTCTGAAGAGCTGGCACAGTGCCTTTTAACTGAGGACAAGGACTGTAAGTAAGTTTATGTTGGCAATTGTGCCAATTCTGTGATTAATTTTCTGGCATTTTAAACCTTAATAGGCATTCCAGGTGCAGGACACTTAGCTAAATCAGTTTATAGTTTTTAGCTTCAGTGAAAACTTCTTCTGTTTTACAATGCATTGCCAAGATTATATGTAAACAGATCTTCACGTTGCTGCAAGGAGACAGCATTAACAGGAACTGTGAGTGTGGCTTACAGGAAAAATTACAAGCAATGTAAAAACACTAGGTGCCTGCATTGGACTAGACCCAGACCTGCTGGGGTTGGAAAAGCATTACTGAACAGTAGTTGAACTGAAATAAATAAAAATGCATGTTTCATTGCAGCTGCCAAATCTGACTGAGAATGACATTCCCATTATGGCCCATAAAAATAGAAACCACAAAAAATGGCAGTAGTGGGACCAAATCCATTCCAG
>NW_010589443.1:0-15042 GCF_000705375.1 Tinamus guttatus | reverse complement strand
AAAAAAAAAAAAAGGAA
Source organism: Tinamus guttatus (assembly GCF_000705375.1). The sequence continues at coordinate 15,025 of NW_010589443.1, read as the reverse complement.
AAAAAATAGGGAGAGGAGGAACAGATTAAAAATATCACCGTTTCACTGCCAAGAGGTGGTGAGTAAGAGATGTTCTACAAAATGAACAGGACAGGAATCAGTCACGAAACTATAATTTGTTCTGACTCATGACACCAGCCCAATGGAATTAAAAGCAGCGAAATTAAAAACGGTAAAAGCAGACGCTTGTATATGCATAGCTAATGATTAAACTGAGGAACTCATTGCCACAAGACAGCACAAGCATTTAGCAGGACTCACCAAAAAAAAAAAAAAAAAAAAAACCTTTCCCCAGCATAACAGCATAAATGAAAAAGCAGTTTTACGTACCGCTTAGTTAATGATTCCAGATGAAGCTCTGGAGAACCTTTGGCATGGGTATGGTTTGGAGTCTCTTTTTGGGGGGCATCCCTAGAGCTCTTGAGAGATTTTTAACTCCATTGCTTTCATTGTACCTGTTTTCTAGAAACTGTGAAGCTGCTTTAAGAATTTTATGTTTTGGACAGATCAGAATGGGAAAAGGTGGCACCATCTTGAAAAATCATTCTTGCAAAAAAAAGAGCAATTTTTCTCTCTGTCATTAGCTTAGGCCCTAAAAACCACAGAATCACAGAATAGCTGAGGTTGGAAGGGGATCAACTTAGGGATCATCTAGTCCTCCCCTCTGCTCCAGCAGGGTCACCTAGAACAGGTTGCCCAGGATCATATCCAGATGGCTCTGAATAAAGGATAAAAAATCTCCAAAGGATATTTCAATCTTTCCAAATATCTCCAGTCCAGGCCACCATTATGGCCTTACTCTCTGAAACAACCTAAGAGGACTTTTCGCGATCGCTATTTGGATTTTGATAATTTTTCTAAAATTCTAACTCTTAAGATGAAGTGGTGGTTAACCAAGAAGAGATGTGTACCTCCATGTACTGAGGCCCAGATTCTCAAGTGTTTCCTTGTCTCACTGGAGGCTTTTATACCTCAGGAGATAAAACATAAGCGGCGAAAATGCAACTATTAGGTCAACCATAATTGATCAGATTAGTAGCCTATCTCATTTCATAGCCAGTTACAAACTGCTCTCAGTTAAGGGTTCTCTTAGGGGAATGATTTTGTGGGAGATCATTGCAACATTACTTAGAGGTTGCTTTCTGACATGAAAGTCAGAGTGCTTCTCTCCTTGCCAAAATGAATATATATATAGGTGGTACTTGCTATTGGCCTTGCTATGCTCTTGTTATGAGGAAAAATGTCTAACTCATTGAATTAAATTGCTAAATTGAATTATTGCCAGTTGTCTCTTGCAGCAGCGAGCTCTACAGGTAAATGGTGCATTGCAAACCTTGCCCTTGGGCTTCAGAAATGTGAGGTCATCTTAAGCTTAGTGTCTAGAACCATACTGCAATGTTTTAGTGAATGGTTCCCAAACAATTAGATGTAAATCTGTCCAGAAAAGTGATTAAAGATGAAGGTTTTACAGAAGGAAAAAAAAAGGATAATCAGAAAAATAATCTGGGAGCTGCTACGTCCCTTTGCGGTTAATGCAAGAGAGGAGCTGGGTGATTCTCTGCATGAGTTTTACACATCTATGGCTCTGGATGTTATTTCTGCACTGGCGAGAGGCCAGCCAAGAGGTTAAATCTCCATACTGGGGATTTGGACTGCTGATCCTCAAAGAAGGGGGATTGCTAAGCCTGAGACTGATAGAGCTCAGGTCACTCCATTTCATCTGCAGTCAGAGTTTCTGAGTCAGAGAGGGAGGCCTAAAGATCCACAATTAAGGTCTAAACTGCTGCCAGGATCTTAGAGTCTAGTGCTGAAGGGAAGTCCATCTAGACCGTAGTGACTCCTAATACAAGTACCAGGTGGGCCAGAAGCGCTATTGCTTCTGTTGGTGGCAGCTGTAGTCAGAGATGGGGAAGGAGAGCAAAGCCTCCAGCTCCATTACTGACCTGATCCAACCTTGCTCTTAACCATCCAAGAAAGAACTTTTTCGTCCTGCTAAGTAGCTTGTTCCAGTGTGTCACTAGTCCTCATCCAACCTAATAGCCCACCTAAATGTCCTCACTCAGTGGTCTGTGCTTCAAGTCGCACTGATTCGTTTTCACCCCTGGATGTCCCTTGCCCGTTGAAAGCCACCAAATGTAAACAGTCACTGCCATCTAGTGCCCATGAAGCTCCACAGCTCGAGGAAATCTTTCCACAGCGCTGAATGCAAGGTGGTATTGGAATGGGGAAAATGAGGCCACCTTAGTGCAAGGTCCCTAGGCAGACACATGTGAAGCTCATTCCTGGTTGCAGCTGCAGAAATGTTTAATCATGCACCAATTTGCCATTTCCTGGGCAGATGGAAAGGGAATGCGGGCTTCGCTAAACATCCCTTTGCAGCTACCACCTAAGGAGACTGGTCCAAGTCATTCATACCCTACACAAGCTGGACTGAGATTCATCTCCTCTAATTTCAGGGGTGGCAGCAAAGCTGCATACATCTGCATGTCCCCCTGGACTCCTTCTGTAGACAGAAATATGCATTTCTGAGGTGATTCTCTCCTCCCTGCTTGCAGTTGTCTGCCTACAGGTGCCTGAACTCTCCCCTAGACTCCAACAACAGCATGGACTCGTTTGCTACTCTTGCTCAAGTGTAATTGTAGATGTTCACACTGCAGTATCTGCACCCAAGTGGAGGTGACCCATGCCACAAGAGATGGGGAATTGAGAGCTCTATTTACATGGAACTTTGCAGCTCCTACCCTTGTCCCTTTGGATCACCCTGGAGCTGAGCCTCATAGGTGCATCCAGAGGTTTCACCTACCAGATCTTTCAAGACATTAAATGCATTCAAAGTGGTGCTTTCTGGGGTGTGAGAACCACTGCGAGGACAGGCTGTGATCTGAGAGATTTATTGCCCAGATATGCATTCGCAGAATCCCATGAGATGAGCTGTTATAGCATCCCCAAGCCATGTCTTAGAACCCACCTTTCAGCTTCATTCTCAAAACCCTATGGGGAAGCAGATTGGCAAAATGAGACTGAAGTTACTATTATGCTGTCTTGTCTGGATAATTCTTCCAGAAATAATGAAACTTGAAAAGTGCCTGTGTTATTGCTCTGCCAGAAAATGAGCTAGAACAGTATGGCATAATCACATAACATGTCAAGGACTTAGAAAGGTGTGGATTTCCAATTTTTCCATGTGGAGACAGTCTTTATCCTATATTTGCCCAAAGCTTAAGCAAAATGCAGTCACAATCCAGACGTTGGGAAAAAAAAAAAAAGTGCAACTTCTGGAGACTTTTGCCACCTCTTTGCCAGAAGCAACCTTAAAATTACTGTCACAAATGGATCAGCGGGACATCTGCATCCCATGTGCTTCTGGTTTACAGAGCTGGAGGAGGCCAGAGCATTCACCTCCTACATCCGTACCGGGGCTTGGGAACGTCCTTTTTTTGCCAGAAGATGGCACTGGTTCTCCACGAGAGAGTCGAACGGGAACAGGTGCATCCCGATCCGTTCCATGGAACATCCAGGCTACAGAGATTGGGATAAATCTGCTCCTGAGGATGGTCCCAAAGGCTGTGTGAGCTGCTGACTTATTGAAAACACAAGTGTATCTTTAACCCCTCCTGGAGGCCAGGTTCTGGAGACCCACATCTCTTCCTACATAAGGAATGCCTTGCATCCCAGATCCCTTTCCTGGTCCAGATGGACTAGAGGACACAATGCCAGGAAGAGGAATTGGGCTGCCTGGGCTGTGCCAAAGGCTCCAGCTAGGAAGAGAGGGGGGAGACGGGTGGCTTTCCTGGCCTGGTTGAGGCTGGCAGCCCACTGAGCTGACAAAACAGACCGTGCGTGCCAAAAGGCATTCCCACTGATCTCCATGGGCTCACAAGCCTTCAGCTGCTGCAGACACGTCCTGCTGCTCTGGTCTCCTCTCCACAGCTCTTGCCAGAAGATCCTTTCCAGGCCTTTCTGGTGCTACATCTTGTCAACGGATTGCTAAATCCAGGCCCTATGGGGAATAGTAGCACTGCTGTTGGGGCAGGGATGGATTTAACCCTGTCCTCTTCCCTCCAGATTGTGCAGGCCTGCAGATGCTGCAGAGTGGATTCCTTGCTTGTGGATATATTAAAAGCCATCTCTTTTTCTCCCCAAGTCACAAAGCCCTGCTTTCTTAAGGAGACAAACATCTGGTTTAGTAGGCATGGTGGTGATGGGTTTGGGGTTGGACTTGACAATGTTGAAGGTCTTTTCCAACCATAATGATTCTGCGATTCTATGATCTGATGTAAATATTTTCAATGTGGTATAACAAGGGCAATTTTAGGGCTGATTTCTACTTATCTTTGTGCTTGAAGTTATCTGCTAGAAATGTAGAGTGCATGTGGACTTATTGCAGCACATACTTGCAGCACAAGCTAGGAGAAGCCCACAGAGATCATTAGAGAAAACTAAGGACTATCCAGTAGTAGATGAGCAGTTTTCCATGATTTCAGCAGGGTTGAAGGTCACCATGCTCAGGACCAGGTCTTTGGCCAATAGATGGGGCCATTTCCACACCTACTTGATTACCTCCAAGTCCACCAGAGCAGGTCTTGCCAGTGCCCGGTGGAAGATGATTTCTATATGCTTGGGACTAAGGCTTCCTATGTATATAGTTATGAAATGTATGAAGTGATGACATTAATTATGAGATAATGTAGTTATATGCACCCTGAGAAACTTAAGCTATTAATCATTTAGTGACTCAAAGTACGCTAAACCAATCAGATGCTCTTTTTCAATGCAACAAGGAATCACAGGAGTCTCCAGCTGGCATCTAGGATCATCAGTGAATCCATTACGACGGCAGAAAATCCCAGTTCTCCCACGACTAGAGAAGTGGAGAAAATGCAGAAGCACTAGCTGGAGAGGAAGATATGAGCTTTTCTTTTATTACAGCTTCAAAAGACATTTTCACTCCCCTGTGCACAAAGACCTCAACCTGCTCCATGTAAGAATCAGAAATAAATACACCCTTGGCAGAACTGTCCCACTGACGAGTTTCTCTTAGACATGATGTGGCTGAGTGGAAGAGTAGTGCTCCGTCTTGCTCTGACCTGCTAGCTACCAATGGGTGGGTGTATTTTGTTGACTGGACCTTTGAATTGTTGCTTATATCTTGTAAAAAGAACCATCAAAGTGTAGCCCAGTCAGCTTCAGTTTTAATTTAGGGTATGTCTGAGTCACTCTGGCATAATCCATGCGTGCAGGTGAATGCTAGTCCTATATTTTTATAAGGATGCTGCCAGTCATGCTTGAAAAAGTGTTTTTATTCCCAGCTCTGAGTTCATTCATGGCATAGACCTCACACATAGGTCTTGTTGCTTGGAAATCACTGCAAGATGGAGGAGTATAGTGCCACCAAGGAAGCATCCCTCAGAAAGCAGAGTTCAGCTGGACAAGAGGGTCTAGGAGACTTCTCCATTGCCTACAGAGGGTGGTATTGCCTGAGGACTCACACCAGATGCGGTCAGAAAGCTATTCCTTAAGGGCAGACATCACTTGAAATTGCTTGGCCCATGTGATTTAGCTCTCACTGGTAGCACTGGCAATGTGACATTGCTCGGACCTTGATGGGGTCCTACACACACACGTTCAGGGACACGAGCCCTGCCCAAGTACACCCAAACACAAGAGGAGAAGAAACACACACCATTTTCATATGTGTGTAGGATGGATCTCTGCCAGACCAGGCATCGTATCAGTACTGCAAATTTCAGCACACTAACAATTTGATTTCATGTTCAGGTGAGGAAGTCCTCTCTTCCTACTGGAGCAAACTGCATTTGCTCCTTTGGACAGAGAAAGGTGAATTTTCAGAAAATCCCTTTCACCATGTGGAGATAAGAATCTTCCTGGCTGCCAAAAATAAAAAGAGATCTATTCCCATTCTTTCTGTGAAAATCCCAGTCTAGGGCTTCTCAGAGGGAAAAATACCTAAACTTTGCACCACAGTGGATATATTATCCTAGTTCTCTTAAGTACTCCCCTTGCCCTGCTTCCTGATTAAAGGCTGACTGATTCTCAGTCTCTTCACAGGCCCTTTTAGTGGCTCCTACTATTGCTTCTGGCCAAGACTACAGGGCTAGACACTTTCAGCATGAAGACTCCCTTTAGCAGCTAAACGTTCATTCGTTATAACAACATTTACCCTTGTGGGTCTATTTCAGTGCTTTTCAGCTCGGCCTGCCAGCCCCAGACTCTGCTGCAACTTGCAAGTGCATGAGCCCTCCCAAATATCAGAATGGCTTTGCTTAAAGACAGGACCTGAAGGAAGGATGGACTAGGTCCAGCCTTAACTGAAAGTGCCAGCAAACCTGTGCCAACTCATACATATTTCTGTGGATTTAAAGCAAGCGGATAAGATAGATGAGAATTGCTTTTACCTGCCTGACAGCATAGGCCAGCACAAACATGCCCTTGGAGGCTGCACATGCCTTTGGCTTCTCAACGTGCTGCAGTGAAGGGATAAAGGGCACCGAGACTCCTCTCCACAGCAAGCTGAGCTGCTGCACTGATCCAGGGGACGTGGGAAGGCACAGACTGAGCAAGACACCCAGTCTAGTCCTCTTCTGCCACCATCGTGCAGAAAACCCAGTCATAGCCCTGCCCGCTAATCACGGAATAACTCACTCTGGGAGAGATCTCAGGAGGTCTCTAATTGAGCATAGGGGCGAGAACAGACGTGGGGAGATGGATGCAAGACGCTTATTTTGCCTGGAGATGGGATGCAAAAAGAATGCAGGGACAGAGAAGACGCAAGGCCTAGGCTGATAAAAAGGTTAAGAAGGGGATTAAGAGAGGCTTATGCAAGGTGAACACGGTGATCTTTGTGTTTTCCATCCAACAGTGCTGTTTGCCTGGCTCCAGCGCTCATTAAAGGATCAACACGGTGCTTAAGCAACACAAAGTCTCTCAGTAGATAACCTAGACAAGACCCTGGGCCTATGGCTGGCGGACCGCGGTGTCCTGTGTTTTGCCCATGTCTTACCCACATTAATGACAAGAACGTGCACACAGTCACGTAGTGGTCAAGTGGGTGCCGAGGAACATTTTGGACTGGCTCTTGGCAGACATTGCAGGTGCAAGCTGTGATTTCTTTGACAGTCATGCTATCTAGACAGCTGGGGAAGTCACACACAGGTCTCCTCTGCCCCATGGGTCCGCAGTGACACCAGAACACTGCTAAGATGGCAAAAAGGGATGAGGAAAGCTAGGAAAAGAGCAGCAGATAGTCCTGACTCCAACAAGGCCCTAACCACAGTCATTTCCCTTTTGTTTCCACCTGTGTAGGAAGGTCTGAGGGCCAAGTCCCCAAAGGGAAGCAGATACTTCTCCTCACTCCTGGTGCAATCAGTATCTTCCCTGTGCTAGGCATCAGAATGTGACAACACTGCATTTCCTCCCTCCCATGGGATCACCTGAAGACTCCCAGTCCCCAGGAGCCTGTTGCACTCCTGAGTCTGCAGGAGGAAGAGTGCTGGGAGCGCAGCGCTGCGGCCGCTTGTAAATCAGGGGTGCAATGGTATGTTGGAGAGTGGATGCTTCATTGGTTAGACCCTGAACTATGGCCTAATATGTGTGAGCGCTGACAATGATTTACAGGCCAGGAGCGGTTTGCATGCTCGCACACACACGCGAGCGCACACTTGCTGGTGCCGAAATGCCCTTGAGTGCTGGCAGCTCTGCCTTCTCCTCCAAGCATCCGTGCGGGCTCCCCACAAGGTGCCCTGGCACTGGGGAGGCACGTTCTGCAAGGCCAGGATGAAGAGCAGATGCCTTCCCATGTGCTTGGCAATTAAGCGCAGCAACAACCAAGACAGAGCAAAAGAAAAGGGGGGAAACGAAGGGGAATCAGATGCATAAACTGTGTTGATGTATCTGAATGCTCTAAGCAGGGTAGTTGCAAACTGGCTCCTAGCCCCAGTGGTCTCTTGGACTGTGTCTTCCAGCACAAGCTAAACCTGTCTGGGGAAGGTCCTAACAAGGCCAATGTGGATGGTTGTGGGGTAACTCTTGGGCATGGAGTCCGGCTCTATTTTATTCCCTAGCATAGCTGTAGCTTGCGTGTTTTGTAGCTGTATACATGCAGCTGAAGGTCTCTCCTCACCCAAAAGGTCTTGCCTCCAGGAAGGGTATTCCAGATTCATGCCAGCATCTACATGTTCTGGATTGTCCACATTTCAAGAGTATTTTGGCTACCAGAATTGAAGTATAAGGGGGGCCCAGCCATTGCTGACCAGCCCCAACACTTGAGGATCTGGGACATGTCTGCAGCCTGTTGTTGATTTACTGAAGGCCAAATCTGCTTTTGAGCACAGCAAGGAGCAGATTACACAGCTGCAGGTGCATTTCTTGATCCGCTTTGCTGCCTTGGGCTGCTTCAGGGATGCTGCAAGGCTCAGGGCTGCTTGCAAGTACAGCTGCTTGAACCCTGGCAGGATCTGCCCAGGCACAGATGGATTTGCATGGCTCACAGCAATGCATCCTAATGGAACAAGCACTGACCAGGCAATCCAGCAAGGTGTGACTCATTTTCCCTGTTTGCAAAACAGAGAAAAGCACTGTGTGACCTTCGTGAAACATTCAGAGGTACCCATGTGGGAAATTAGGTGTTCCTGATAATAAAAGACAAAAGAGAACCATATCCTTTTCTCAGTAATTACATTTTTTTTTCTCAGAATTCAGTTGGAAGAGAACAGTCCCTAGCAAATAATTGCATACTTATATATACACATGCATATATAAATAGATATGTACAGAGATCCCTTTCTCCAAGCACACACACACAGGGCTAGTTCCATGCAAAAAAAGAGAAGCTTGGACAAATGTTCCCTAGCAAACTACTCACCCCGCGTCTCTGCTGTTGTGGTATGACTCTGTTTCTGAGCAACGCAAAGAAACAGGCCCTAGTGTCCAGCGCCTGCAGTGCACATGCCAGAACGTGTTCCTGACAGCTCGCCCTCAGAAACCCGGCACCGAGCCACCCAGGCTAGAAGATGAAGGACAGGCCTGAAAGGAAACTGGAAATTAGTGATCAGGACTCCCATAACCTCCCTGGCAGGCAGGGAAGGATGCCAAGGCAGAACACACACCAAGTCTGTGCTGCAGCTCCTTCCAAAATCGGCTTCCCCATGGCAGGTCCAAGCTCAGGGCATCAGAAAAGGATGTGTGAGTTAGCCCGACATTGACGGACCTCCCCACATGCTCCATGACTGCTGAAAATGCCATGGTAGCCAAGCCCCATTCACCAAGACCAGTGGATGCTCTGCCCCACGGCTGGTGTGAGCAGGAGACAGGCATGGACCATCCTCCCAGCTCAGCTGACATGCACTAATGCCCTCAGAAATCTGCAGTTCAGCCTACAAGCATTGCCTGTGTTTGCCTGAACAACTCCACTGCTGCCATCGACTAGGTTTCCACCGATCTGATGCTCACTCACATGGAGACCCTGAGGCTCATCTCAGTTCCCTAAGTGCAGGTCTCAAGTGCTGAGACACCCCTGGGCCATACAAGGCATCCATGTGAGCCTGGGAACCACCTGAATTCACATGGGATAGCAGTTGGAGGTGAGTGGGGGAGCTGGTGGGGCATTTTGGGTGGTACAAGGTGGTTGTGTTTGAGTTGTGCCTCTGCTTGTAGGAATCTAAATCTGGGCGCTGCAGTGTGCAAGCTCAATCTCGCTTCTTGTGATAGGTGGAATGAATTGTCTGCCAAGGAAACCACCAGCTTGCCCAGAGTCATGCAGAAAACCTGTGGCACAAGTAGGATTTGAACCCAAAGTTTATATGCCCTTGCCAAAGCCCTGAATCACGTCAGTTCTTTATATCTCTGTAGGACTGTGATTTTCCCTGTCTTCTCTGGTGTTTCTCAGGGCATATCAAAGCAAAACATGGCTTTGCCCAGCAACAGAGTGGACTTACAAAGAAAACAACCCAGCAGGTGGGTATCTGGTATCTACAAAAGGAAATCACTGAGAATCCCTGGAGCTTCACCCAAAGACTGATGCATGGCTCGATCTCTTTTTTTTATTTTATATTTTTTTTTGGCACCACCTTTCAGACCTCATCCCCAGGAAATGAGGTGAGATTTGAATCTCAACTGAACTTCACGAGTGAGAGTCTTTACAAAAAGGTGACTCTTACGAGGCTGTAAACCGGCTAGGCTGGAAAAAGGCCATGAGGATTTCACCCACCTTTTCACCCTGCCCAAGACAGGACCTGCCCAAAACACCCTTGCCAGTAACATGCCTGCCTTACTCTTGAATACCTCTAGAGATATGTTTTTTCCAGACTTTCATCAACTTTCCAATTAAAAATCATTTCTTATCGTAAGCCAGATAGCCAAGGCTTAAAAAACAAGAAACTTACTCATCTCAAGTGTCCACCATGGGGGGAAGGTCCAAAAGGTCATGCTGGTCTCAGATGGAGAGAGGCAGGACTGAAATGGGGAAGGGGACCAACAGGTAGAACTAAACCGTGCTTATTTTACATAGTTATTTTGTGCCTGTGTGCATTTGGGAGGCATTTTGTGCATTCCCCTGCTTTTCTATCTTTCCAGCTTTGCCTTTCCCCCCAGTTGAATAAAGTACTATTTGTTAAACTAATTTATTCACCTGTGTGAGTGGGGAAGTTTTAGTTCACAGGGCACCAGGACATTTAGCTGGATGTCCTCAGGTGTCCGGGGTCAGAGGACCAGACTGGTCTTTTATGAGCGACTCCTTCACGTCCCAGCCTGGTCCGCACGGCTGCCAGTCTGGCCCTGTAGACGAGCTGCACTAATGTTTAACTTCAGCCTGTGTCACCGCATTCGCAGCCGGCTTGTTTCTTTTCCTCTAGATGAGCAGATTATTCCCTCCTTTTCCAAGCAGTGGATATGCTGACCCCTCTCAGCCTCCCGTACACCAAGCAAGCCTCTTCATCAGTTGCCCTTGTAGGTCTTTTCTTGAGACCTCTCTTCATCTCTGTGGTGGTCCTGTGATCTTCTCCAGAGGTGTCACCTCCTTCCTTGAAGCAGCTGAAAGCCTGAGAGTTGTTTTCACTGGGGAGGGCACGGGGGATCTTGCCCTGGGATGAAGAGACATTTCTAAAGCCAAAAAGGCCAAATTCAGGAATGCAGAGGTTAGGGCTCTGCCTCATGGCTAGAGAGGAAGAGGAAGGATGAATTAGGGGGAGGAAGGCAGAGGGTTGCCACTAATCCCTTCGTTACCTGGAGTAACGGGGCTCCTGTCTCTGAGCCCACCATGCAGCACGTGCTGGGGCCTGGCACGTGGACTCATATCTCAACCCAGAGCAGATTTACCATGTCAGTTTGGTCCATCAGCTCCACTAATGACTACCTCAATCTACCTCCCCCTGGGGAAATGACAGGTTGTCCCATGCACCCCACTATTAGCCTGTGAGTTAGATGGATTTTGTTCTGAGTGACAAGGACTAACTTCTACACTGATCCCCTGCTCCAGCTTTACCACTGTGACCTTGTCCTGTCACCTGCTGCAACATTCACTGCTTAACGACAAAGAAAGCTGGCCATGCTGAGGTGTTGGCAAATGTCTCCGGACGTGAATGGGTACATCAAAGGTTGTACATCCTTGTTCTGAAAGGCTGGAAGTAATTCCAAAGTGACAAGTATCTGCCGGGCAGGAACAAACACTCTAAGTGTTTGTAGACCCTTCTGCTATTACCTCTTACCATCCTAGAGAGGATGACATGAAGTGAAGACGGTTGTTCCTAAGTGGATTTTAAGTATATTGAATATACTGAGTCACAAGCATTTCAAGACCACCTTTGGGAGTCCTTTGTCTGGATTGTTTGCTTTTTTTTTCTGAGATTTTTTTTCCTTAATCTATTGGCCAAGATTTCCTGGAGGTAGGCTGACAGGCTGTGTGCTTTAGCAGATAGAAGAGTCATTGCAGTCAACCAAAGGAGATGGAAATATATTGAATAAGTTCTAAAGGACGTGTCCTGAGGCCTGATGATTCTTAGAATCCTATTTTAGGAAAGGACAGACTGTGCTCTGGAAGTGACTATCTTGAAAGAATGGGGCTCAATGTCCTCTTCAGAGCAGAATTAAACTCTTGTCAAATTAGGGTAGAGAGGAGTGAATCACCATTATCCTTAAGCAGCTAAGGCCCATGCTTTTTACACAGGTAGAAATTTTAAGATCAAGAAATGATTATGCAGTTTGACAGCCTGAATATAGTCAATCAGAAAATTGTACTTGGTGATGCCTACTTTGACTCTGATAAATCCTGGCATCTCATCTGTGTTATTCCAGATGCTTCTGAGATACCAAGTATCTGTGTATTCATTGTATTAAAAATGTCAAAACAAGTGACATCCCCAAAATGACACCAGCAAATCGAGGACACTTGTGATTAGGATTTGGCCATCTGACTCTGAGGTCTATGACATCTCTGCTGAATCTGTGCTGTCTTCAGACAGCACAGAGTGCAGGGATGGGAAGGAAAAGTTTAGAATCTGAAACTCTGGATCTGTTTAAATAACCATAGTAAGAGATACTACTGGGGAGACTGAATTCCGAAATGGTCACGGCCTGCCTTGCTGCTTAGAAGACGCCGGAGTGAGTTTTGCAGGCCAACTTGCAATCATATGCGTGCTAGCTGATAATTTGTGGTCAGTTTAATTCTTGGAAAACGGGTAGGGGGTAGGTAAAACGTTTACTTTTTGTAGATCTGTGTATGTTTGTCTGTTCATACCAACATTTTTGCATGTGCGTGCATCTATGACTGTCTGCATGTACACATTAATTGCTCCAAATGTTTCCATGAATTTGAAGTTAGAGCCTCAGAGACGGACATTTTTCTTCTCTCTCACTCTCCCAGTGTCAAATACTTTCCCTGCTCCCAGCTGGGAAGTCGGCCCGTCACATGAACTGTAGGCAAGGAGCATTATCTGAGTGGGTTTACTTGTTGAACAATGTAAGTAGATGATTAACCATTAAAGCAACAGAGTTTGCTGACCCATTAACCAAATAGGAAGGACCTCTCGTTGGCTGAACAATGGATCCCATACAGAAAGCACCCCAACTTGTCCATCTCGACAGACCTCTGTGCTATAGTTATGTAATAACTCAGCGCAGGCTTTCACTCCACCAACCGTAGACGCCGGTGCAGAGCTCCCCGCGTTTTCGTGTGCACTCTGTTGACTTTGGACACAGATCCTGCCAGAATCTGTAGGCTGAACCAAGCCCCAGGAGGCTTAATAGCCACCATTCATTCTTCATCCCCGCGTTTTCTGTCCATGGGTAGAAGGTACATCTTGTTGGCATGTGACGTGTCCCCGTGGCATTGCTTTGCAGGGGATGCAGAATGCTATGTCTGAAATCAGTAGTCTTTGAAGTTCACAGAACTACTCATCAGGAGGCATTGGCCAAACACCCATCGGTCCTTGCATGGGGCAGGATCAACCATTCTTTTCTGGCTTATCATTACTAGCTAATCCCTGCATCGCATACCATCATTGCCATGTCTGTTAGATGCATTCCCAGCCAATCCATTGTCCTTGTGTTTTCACTGTATGCATGTTCCGTTACCCAGTACGTTTTACTTGTCATTGTCATTTACTTGTCACAGAATTTCAGGAAATACTGCCTCAAAGGCAGAACTGGGTCTGGGTTACTGAAAAGTATAGGACAGAGAGATTGCCAAAAATATTAGTATTGTAATATTTCTGCAAGCAGAAAACAAGAGATCTGTTTGGAGCCTGGGAAGGAGGAGAGTGACAAAATCATGTAAGCTCAACATTTGAATTGAAATTTAGCAAAGCATCTATTTGAAAGACATGAAGGCAAACATTTCAATGTATTCAACTTTTTTTGCAGACTGCCTGGAGCATTTCCAGCAATTCCTCCCACCCTCTTTCTTTTACATGAGAAATCTGGCCTGACTCTATGACAACTTGACACATGCTTGTCCTTCAAAGACATGGCCAGCCAGAGTCAACCGCACATTCATCTTGAGTTCCAACAGTGGATATGCTGCAATTGCACAGTATTGCAGCTTTGGATGCTGCAAGAACATTTTGCAAGATATTTCGCAAGTTCCTAGAGTGTTCAGTGCCTCAATGTCAGGCAGGCCTTGGTTTATTGTGCTTTCTACTGTTTTCCTGGACCTTCTTGCCAGTATTCTGCCAAAATTGCTCCGTAAGAAAGTAAGTGTATTTTGACTCTCAAGCTCTGGCCTTCAGGACTCTGGCTCTGAGGGTGCTATCTCAGTCAGTCCTGCGTGGCCTACAGCTGTTGATCCAGTAGGACAGCTATCGTATCTGCCAGTGAGATGTTGGTATCTTGGATACTATAGGTCCTCTCAAATGGCACAAGATGTCTGCGTGAAGACAACTGATTCCCACACAGTTTGTACTGATCAGTTCTGCACTAACAACGATGAAAGCTGAAATGCCTAAGGGGAGAAAAACTGCTATGTAGATCCCACTGCATATATTGACTAGATCTCCCATAACCATACAGGGAGCCTGCAACGTGTGTCTAGTTCACATAGAGTGTTCACACTGCAGACATCTACATGTAATCCAATGAATCCCACTTAAGGATTGGACAGAAGATGAATTAATCCAACATTACATGCCAGCTGTTTGATTCAGGGTCAGCTTTGGAGTGGCTCTCTTGGTAGGTAAGGTTGAATACCCTACCTTACAGGCTGCACTTAAATGACAACTTGAAGTTCAGTTTGACTGCAAGAGCACTGTGGGCATGAAACGCTGGGTAACGAGAGACAGCCTAGCTTCAGGCTGTCCCTTGAGCTGGCTACATCAGCTAAAGTGCTTGAAATCTAAAACAGAAAGCAGTGGACTGCAGAGAGAGAATGGAGCAAGAAGTAAGCAATAAGCTAGTATCGTTCATCATGATGGTATGCTTGTAAGGTCTTGCACTGGATGAGTCCATCCATGAAATCACCATCCTTGGTCACCATGATGGTGTGCTATCATCAAAAGGTATCTGAATGCCTAAATATGAA
>NW_010589429.1:0-43335 GCF_000705375.1 Tinamus guttatus | reverse complement strand
ACCTGATCTTTGCTTGAAATCCTTGCAGTTTTCCAGACTGTGGTCCTTTCTAAAGGATTCTTTATAATAACTCTTGGCTGGTAGACTTCATAGTTTCTAGCATCTACATCTGGAGACCTGACAGAACTCACTTCATCTTTCAGTATGTAAGCCTTTAACTGTAGGACTTGCTGAAGCAAAATCAAAAGTTTGTTTTATTGGATTTTATTTATTATTTATTTTAAAGAACAACTCTTCACAAGGACATGAGTGACTTTCTCAGTGTCTGGAGCAAATGTATTACACCTGGAATCAGCAGTGTGTGTTCCTGTACTTGCATATTTCTTCTGCTTCCAGGCTCAAAATAACTGTAGAGTTAAGACATGTCTACTGGCTTCTGTGTTCCAGCCAGCAATGCTGCAGTGTGTTGATATGTTTTATAGGAATTAATTCTATAAAGCAGTATATCAGGTAGCTGTAGTTAAGGTTACACATGTGTTTTCTTGTCAACTCTCATTAATGACTTTCCAGTATGTTTACCTTCCAGGCAGAAAAATTTTGGACTTATTTCTCTCAGTGGCTATTACCTTAAGCTGCAGCAACTCTCTAAGGGGAACTGTATTTGGAAGAAGATAAAATGGGATACTTCACCCGCTTGCAGCTTCTCCTATTTCGTATGTGTATCAAAACAGCTAGTAGTGGAATGCTGAATGAAGGAATAGCCCTCACGGAGAAGTCCCTCTGAGTGCTCCGGTGAAAATTGCTATTGATTTGACCAAGTTGTGACCTTTTGCAAATTGCACGCTCCGTGTGCACAGTGTTTTTGCACTTGCTGTACTTGCAAAGTAGGCAACGAAAGAGGCCTATGCTCTCTTGCCATGGTTGCCTCACTGAGGCTTTGGATGAACTCACTGCAGTTGGTTGCTGTACTCTCAAGGCTGACAGTGCAACTCTGTTTAGGCACTTTCTACCTTGGTTTTGTTCTTTTGTTTTTGCTTTGTTTTTAAACTTTGATTGTTTAAATGAAACCAGGTAGAAGAAATTCTGGGCAGAATTCCTCTGGCAGGTCAGAGGACATGGTAACCTCTATCCAGGAGGTTGTATTGCTGAGGTTGGGTGGCTGCAGTTGGATAGCATGTCTAATTCCAACTTTAGCTATGCCCAGTGAAAGTTATTTTGAAGACGTACAATGAATTAGATAAGGGCTTTTCTCTTGTATGATGAGGAAATAAAAAAAAATTTATGTGTTGTTTTCTTCCTCTTTTTTTTTTTTTTTTTTTTTTTTTTTTTTTTTTTTTTTTTGTGACAAATGCTTCACAGATAACAGTGAGACTGTCTTCAGCAAACCTTTCAGTTTTACTCCGAAAGTGTACTTTCAGGTCCACAAGATAGGCTCACATTATGCTTAGTTAAATTGCCTGGTGCTTTTCTTAAGCTTGATTACAGCAACATAAAATCAAAAGTTTTAAATTGCCTAACCTTATCTATTGTTTGCTTTGGTTCTGTGACCTAAAATACTGTCTGCTCTAATTGTGAGGTAAGGTTGGACAAGCAGGCAGGCTGGCATTGTCACTTGAATACTATGCTTGCCTTTTATTGTCTTGGAAAAAGTCATACTGACAGGTACAAGTTTATAAAAATGTGCTTAATGTAGTGTCGTACCTGAGAAACCTTACAAGAGGTAATAGGTAAAAATAGTGTTTACTGCCTATATGCAGTACAGTGAAATGAAGATTTAGTAAAAGAAGGGAAAAGCCAGGGTTTCTACTTGCGCAAAGATTTTTTTTTTTTTTTTTTTTGGAGGGCAAGGAGTGATGCTAAAGGCTGTAGTGAAACTATGCAGTAATATTGGGTACGTACATTTTAATATCATTTAATAAACGGTATTTGAGGAATTACCTGTACAATCCTGTGTATTTACTGATTTTTGTCATAATGCCATGACAGAACATGAGAAGCTTGTTATGGGATCTGGTTTTCTATATGATGAGAGTTACTTTATTTGCATGGGTTCCTGTAGGGTCATTGCTGCTACCTGTTTCTTTAAAAAGAATCAAGAGCCACCGAAGAACTGTCTTGTCATCGTGGAGTGACACTTTTGCTCAGTCCTACACTTTCCTTTTCTTTTTACCAGAGAGCAAAAGATAGTGTTTTTTTTAGTGCTTTATATAAAGGGATTAAGCCTTCGATTAGATCAGGCATATCTGAAACTTCTTCCCCAGTAGCCCTGGCAATTCCATTTTAGTTTCACACATCTGAGAATTAATAATGTCAGAACTGTAGATAAGTATATAAAAAGTGCAAGGAGAAATTAATAGTGCTCTGAATTAAGCCTCAGCACTACAGATCTTACTACATATCTAACTGCAGAGTTCCTCCAGAGTTTAAAGTAGAATCTCTGGCTTTGTAATGCACATAGAGCTGTTGATGATCGTTGATCATCTAATGTCTGCAAAATGGCCTGTAATCTTCCATGAGCCTCTTCAAATCAAGTTAAAAGCAGCGAATAATGTCTGTGGCAGTGGTGGGTTTTGGGCCTGCTGTCTGTCTGCCCTTGACGCACAACAGATTTTCCCCCTACCCCAAATCCCAAATGAAGTAAAACAGAGATGTGGTATCGTAGCAACTTGGCATATGAAGTTCTGAGCCAACCTCTACTTGCAATCCTTTTTTACTATTATTTGGTATTTACAGGAACATATATGTTATGAAAATGATGTGAAGATAATATGATTTCTAATTGAAGAAAAAACTTCTACTAAAATATAAGGAATGCAGGGGTTAATGGAGATTAAAATTTCTGTATTAACATAAAAAAGGTGATAGTTACCTCATGAAGCCATCTTTACTGTGGTTTAAAATATATATTTTTACTTCTGTTTTTGTAAGTAATGACAGGGAAAACTAAAGTAACTGAATTATTTCAACTGCTGTGAAAGGGAATGAATAACTCCTGAGTTATTAGGATCCCTATAAAGTCTGATAGATATCCTTCTTCTTAAAGTGGCATTCTAAAGATATACACTAACAAAGCTTAGAACAGTTCTTTAAGATAAAAATCGAATGGTGTAAAAGAAAAAAATGCTGCCTGAAGTACGTTCTGTAAAATAAGAACCATTAATGTAGAAAGCTACCGTGCTCAAACTACCCTTCAGAAAGAGAGGCTTCTCTTGTGTTTTGGAAGAGCAGGGGGCATCGGAGCCGTGTCGCCTCCTCGGAGCAGCTCGGGGGCTGTGCCGGGCTCGGCGCAGGGAGCTGTGCAGGGCTGAGATCTGCTTTCACTGCTCGAGCAGATCCGCTCTGCGTGGAATATCCAGTGCATTTCCAGCTTGCTCATTAGCAGCATCTGTGGTTATAATTTGAAACCAAATAAAAATCATTGTAGAATTGTTTCTCGCATTGAATTTCAAGCATGTTTATTTCACTGGTGGCTGCTGAGCAGTTTTCAGAGCGCTAGACTTCCACGGGAGCCTGCTTACATCAACTTCTGAGGAGATTTCCTTGCTTGTTCAACTGTTTTAGTCTTTGTTATCTGGAAATCAACATTTCTTGCACAATTGGATTTTATTTTTCTAAGTTCTTTATGGGAACAAACCATCGTGACTTCAAAATGTTCCAATGTGGAATTGGTTTAAGCATGAGCTTTCTAGAATACTTGTCATGCTGGATATGCATGGTGCTGATCTTTCAAGAAAATAACCACACAGGTTAGTGTTTTCTTCACTCTCAATTTCATATCGCTAAAAATCAAAAATTTTGATAAAATATTTGATAAATCTTTTCAAACTGTATTGCAGTTTCAGCTTGGGTTATTTATTGCTTGTATAGCACACAGCGCATCCTGGACCTTTATTTGCACCTTGGTTGTAACGAGTAGCCATGAGCTCCTGCTTTCTGCAGTGGCACTTTGATTCCAAGGGAAGGAGTTACCTCAAATGACTTCAAAATAGCTGATTAGTTGGCATGTGCTGCAGTTAGCTCTATTAAGCCTTAATAAATAAGGGATTGACCATCACCTTTAAAATGTATGGTCTTGTGGCTTTGTATACTACTTGTATACCAATTCCCAACTATTGCATAACATGGTTTTATAACATGGTTTATATATTTTCTCCCATATACATATGTAATATGTGCACATATATGTGTCTGTTGCATTTTGCTTTTAGTGCATTCTCTCAAATCCACAATGCTCATGTATTCTGAACTCTGTACCTTAAATTAAAAGCCCTTCTCTGACTACTTTTGTCGGAGAAATGGTCGTCTCCTCTGACTTAACTACCTACAGGTTTTATGTCGTATGGTTACTTTTTAAGTGTGTCTGTATTCTTAGGTTTTGGTTTTATTTACTGTGTCTGAAGGGCTGCGTATTCTATTGCTTATATTTAGGTGCCCGTTTTGCATATATAATGTCTGGATTGGTCCTCTTTGTAAAAACAGGGACGCATTACCCTGTCAGTAACATACCAGCCTAAGAAGGCATTTGTCTGATTTACTACCCTTCTTTTTGCAAACACTTCCATTACAATTGGTCCTGGTGTAATTTCCACTGATCTGAGTCAGTCACGTATGCTTGTGGCTTTTTAATCAAGCACTGTATGCTAAAATCAGCCAAATCGACCTCTGAAAAATATAGAAAACATGTCATTCATTGCTATTTATCCTTAGGATTTTTCACCTAGCCCATCTGGAGTAGGTAGGACAAATATATACATATGTGGTAAGTGTGTAAATTCAGTTTATACTTTGGAAGCTGTTTTTGTTCCCTGAGATGAGAGAAGTGCATGTTTTGGAAAACTAACTTTTGTAATCAACAGCACTGGGTAGCAGATGCTGCAGTGTAATGCTATAGACTTGACTGAAGGTAGCCCTTAAAAGAAAAGAGTTGGAATTGTCTTAATTATTGTTACAGACTTGACCAGTATATATCTAGTATATATCTAGGGGGTCATTTTCATTGACCTCAACATGGCAAATGAAGCTTGGAAAACTTGCTTTCAAAAGAACTGTGTTTTCAGGAGAACTGTGTTTTGCCTTTAAAATAGGGAAAAGTGGATTAAATACATCCTGATTGAGTTCCCCATGAATTTGACTTCTCATCTGAGGTCCGTGTCTGTATATTTTATGTGTTCTTTGAATTTAGCTTACTATAATACTTTTAAATACTTTAAACAACAAATGCGCATTACTTATAGATTTGTGTAAATGTTGATGCACTGGATACCAAATATGTCCCCTATACAATGATCTGTTGACATTATTCTCTTGCTTAGTTTCAGACAATAAAGTCCTGACGTGTGCTGCTGTGTGGAGGATGCCGAAGGAATTGGAATCAGGCAGTCACGAATCCCCTGACGATTCATCAAGCAACACTCAAGCCCTGGAGCTCCTCTGTCACCTTGACAACACAGCCCATGGCAATATGGCCTGGTAGGATTCTGCATATTTTATACTCCCCAAAAAAAGCCTAAAGGATAGACCTGTACTGTTAGTTTTGTGCAGATTTATATCGTAGAAACCTTGCTATCCACTTTAAAGCTCTTCTATCTAAAGAAATAGTACAAATTGGATTTTTAGTCCCAGATGTTTCATAGATTAAAAACATTTATTATAGTCCTGCAAACACATATGGAGTAACAGCCTGCGTGCTCTTCTAATGTGCTTCTCCCCACCTGCCCTATCAGTTCTTTGTTGCAGAAAGGTATTATATTTAGCATTTCAATCTTTATATGGAATATAAATCTGATGTTATACTTTCATCTACTTTTTTTTGTTTTGTTTTCACTCAGATGATTTAGCTTAAGGGCAAGTAATTTATTCAAGATAAAAATTCATTATATTACATAGTGTCCATTTAACACTCTCTTATGTTGTGTAAAAATAGACAAGGAAGACTTAGATACTGCAAAGGGTATTACAGAGGGTCTTTTCCCTTCTGCTGTCTAACACAAGGCAAAATTTGTTCATTGTGTGTTTGCAAGTTCTTTGCTTTGTGGGACACATGCGCGTGGGACACATTTTTGCTGCTTCCTGGACAGATCATGGACAGATCAGTTAATATCACTTGTCTTCTGTGAGCCAAGACCATAAAGCATTTCTAATTCATTGTGACCAAATTCTAAGCTTTCCTCACCTGTGTGTGACTGCTCTGTGCCTCCTGCGCAACAAACTTTGAAATATATTTGACCAAACATTTAAAGACAGTCTCATGCCCAAGCCACTATACGGAGCTGAATAGCAAAAGTGATCTTATTTCACCTGCATTTCATAGGTCGCTGTGTTTAAAAACCAAGCATTATTGTTACACCCATTGAGTTACTCATAATGTGTACTGCTACTGAGCTTTCAATCTGGTACTAAACAGAATTTTTACTTTAAAAATAAAAACAAAAAACAAACGAACAAAAATTTTATGGCCCTAGAGACGTTTTTCTAAGGAGAAGCGTTGGTGGGCAGTATGAATACAGCTACAATTGGAAGGCAAGAAGAAAGAAAAGTGAGCTAAGGGGGAGGCCTAAAGAATTTGCATTTTAGGTAGTTGAAGTTAGTCAGAGGTCAAAGAAAGTTGAAAAGGATATGTTTGGATTGATGGCAGGCAGTGGAGATGACTTTGGTAAGCCTCTCTACTTTAAAAAAAAAAAAAAAAAAAAAAGGTGTGTTTTCTTCCCGTATTCCACTAGATCAATCTTAAAAATGGGCCACAAATATTATCAAATCTAAAAGAAACTAGAAGGGAAGAAATTCTCTTTAAAACTCCATTTTAAGTGCTGGGGGTACGATTATCACTAAAAGGTTATACACTCGGAGTTTACAAACAAAAGTGGTGCTAGGAATAGACAATTTGCACAGATACCTGGAAAAGATTAGTCGTATGGTCTGTTTCTTGTATGTGTAGCATTAAATCCATACTACTTTTTGTCAAAGACTGCCAAGATCCTTCCTGAGAGATTTATAGCGAAGAACTTTGTTGTATATCCAATAGCAAAGGGGGAATCTTAATATCATATAGTGATAAGTAAATTTACTTATCCATTATTTATTATTTATTTATTTTATTTAGTACAAGGAGTAGTTAAAGCTGTTAGATGAAAGTAGCCATTTTATGCAAAAACAAAATGGTCTTGGTGGAAAAAATAAGTGTTGGAGTTTGCTCCAACTATTCTAAAGGAAAATATTTACATATTTGAACAGATTATTATTTTTTTTGATAAGCATATCCATCTACCTGATATAGTTATCTACTTTAAGGAGAATGGAATAATAAAAAAAAATAACTTTCAGAACTAACCAACATAGCAGAGACTGTCTCTGCTTGTGCCCTTCGTGCAGGTCCCTGGGAAATCCTTTCTTCTGCCTCACGTATGTGGCAAAACGGTCACCCCTCATATCTGGCGTCCATAATTTCATCTCTCTCCTGGTGTGCCTCTTTGGGGTTTCCCACATTTGAAGTTAAAACTCTTGCTCCTTGATGACTTAAACTCTTGTTCCTCTTCATGGCCTCTTCACATTGCTTGTGGTTTTGGTTTTGTGTTTAGTTTTAGTTACGCTGCTCTTTGATGGACACAAGTTTTGCTTGTGTTCTTTGTCCCTAAGCTCCATATCTAAATGTAAGATATAATTTACAACGTAAAAGCAGGTAAAGCATGGTGGGTTTATATCTGAGCACCCTGTCCAGGTTCCAGGTTGGGTAGAGGTAGGTTAGTATTTCTGTTGCTTTAAATAGTTCTGTGGCTACTTAAAAGGACCTTAGGGTTTCTGAACATTGTCGTAGCATCATTTTATTAAAAATATATGCGCGTGTGTGTATATATATATATATATATATATATATATATATTTGTTAGCAAAGTGTCAGCTCCTGGCAATCCCGTACCAGCTCTGTAATACTTTTTCTTTACCTTTTTAAAATATTTTAAAAATATTTTTTAAAATATTTTTTTATTGATTTTCAGATTAGGTCTCCAAAGAGCTTATTGACAAGTCCCCACCTCCTTTTTGTGTATGTGGTCACACAGTATTGAGCAACTTTATTAATAAAGTCTGCTTATTATAAAAGCACGTATCAACTATAACAGTCCTTCCAACTTGAATAGAAGGTTAAGGTTTTCAAGATATCAATATATTGAATGTATTATAGGTCCAGCTTGACCATATTCATTCCATAATGAATACAGTCACCTGGTAGAAGTTAAGCCTATTGGAAATGAGTGCCCTGGAGACAGATGAATAGGTATTTTTCTAAAGGTGAAGCCTTTATTTATTTATTTCCTTTTGGCCTTTAAGAAGAGAAATAACATTTTCCTAAAGAGGAGGTTGGGGGATATGGGAAGTAGCAAACAAGTCTCAACTGAAGTGGAAAAAAAGCCTTAAAAATGGTGTTTTTAATAGCTTCAGCTCTTTCGTGCTGCATTGAGGTACAAGTTTCATCTCCTGTCATGCTGTTAGTAGCATTAATTCTTTTGTGGTACCACTCTCCTAGGCTTTAGAATATATATGTTAAAATTCTGCCTTGGTTTAAATTAAAAAAAAAAATAATAATCCAAAACATTTTCATGTTCCTTAATGAAACAAAACTTTAAATGCCACTTTCTGGAAAATACATTAACTGTTACATATGTCACATATCAAAGCTGTGTAATTAATGCAATTTACTTGCATGTAATTTTGTCTGCATTTGGAATAAATGAAACCTTTGTTATTTTAACATTTGCATGTCCCTATGCCAAAAATATAATTTACAGGTTCTTCTGAGTTCAGGAGTGCCAGTTGCCTACGGCGCAAAATGCCCTTCAGGTTTTTTTTTTTTTTTTTTTTTTTTTTTGGCTTTTAACAGCTGACTAACTGATTATAATTGTCTGTCACTGGTCTTGCAGCTTCTTCACAAAGCACAGAATTTCAGAGCTATCAGGAGGCAGATTTTAGTGGAGCTGCTTAACTGCAGATTCAAAGAATTATCAGCAGTTAAGAATTTGTTCTACTCCTGTTTCATTGCACATGCTTGTATTTTCCATCAGCCGTCTGTGGCATTACAAACAAGAAGTTTGTTTGTGTGTATATATATACACACATATATGTATATGTGTATATATGTAAGTTATAAAAACTTACTGTGTAACAAGTATTTTGACTTGAAATACAGCTCCTTTTCAGTACTATCACTTGCCCCTTTGTAGTCTGCTCCTTTCTAAAATGTGACTTTACTTTATATTTCTCTCTCTTTTTTTTTCCCTAAATTTTTTAAATACTATGAATTTTTTACCCAATTTCGTTCTCTTGACTCTTTGATTATTCTTGACTTTATTTAAATCCTTGTGTTCAATCATTTGCTCTTTTTCACATTTTGAATTTTGTATTTCCCCTTTTGCCACAATGAGCAAAGCAATTTGTAACACTCTTATCTCATTCCTTCTTTCGAATAGATTCAGTAATTTTATGTGGCTAGTACTGTATCAATTTAAATCCTCAAGCTGTTGAATGGATTCGCCTGTACCAGGGAAAAGTTGTAATGCACAAACCACCTACTGAAATAATAAAACCTTGTCATATGTTCAGCTAATTTTATTAATTTTCAGTAATGTTTTTGTGAAATTAGTCTATTTGGAGAGCTTCATTTAATGAGATGTATTCTGTTACCTTTTCTGAGAGCTACCACTTCTGAGAGCTTCAATTGGTTGCCTATGCTCACAAGGAAATTCAGTTTTGTTGAAATTTTTGCAGAAGTTCGTTGCCCTTATCTTTAATTTGTAAATCATGATGCAGAAAAAAATAGCATAGAAAGACTGCTACTCTGCAGTTAAAGATGAGAGTTTGTGGAGCATTATTTCACTGTTCCCTCCCAGAGAGAAAGTAGTATTTCACTTCAATTCTCACCTTAGTGTTTCCTTCCCTCATCTCTAAGTGCAGAATTATTTGTGTTTTTTATTTTTTCCTACTGAAAGAAAATTGATCTATATTAACAGACTTCTAAGAGTTTTGTTTTCTTATTTATAATGCTACTTTAGCTGTTCTTAGTCCTTAAAAGAAAAAAATAGGATTGTACTTTGTCACTACTGATTTTTGTTTTTCTCTACAGTGTAAATAGTTGGCAACTGGTTTTCTTTTCACAGTTTTTATTGAAAGAGTTAAAAGGTTGATGGAAAATATTAAAAAAAAAAAGTTGTAACATAATAGGGGGCAACTGTGCAGAAACGTGAAATTTTCAGCAGGAGCTGCCTTTGGACAAGTGTCCGTGCTTCCTCGGTCTTGGGCTCCCCTCTGCTCTCAGGAGGAGCTCTCGGCGCTTTCCGTACCAGTCCTAGGCAATCATTTTGGGCACATTTTTCAGATTGTATTAGAGAAATGAACTGAGATGCGTATTCTGTTTTGCATTGCTTCTCTCTGACCGTGCAGATGGCCTGTTTCTTACACACAGCGATAAAACAGCAAGAACGTGGTATATCCATGTTGCCATCTTCTGAAAAAACATATATAGAAGATCTTCAAATCTTGTTCCAAGCGATAGATAAGTACTTCCTCTGAAGCCAGATGACAAATATTGCCTTTTTTTTTTTTTTTTTTTTTTTTTTTTTTTTTCCACCCTGCAGCTACCTAACAAATTATGTTGTTTCAGCCCCTGATCTTCCTGTTCATATGTAGTGGTTAGTTTGCGTAGCAGAGTCTGAGAACACTCCAGGCAGATGCACAGCTTTATCCATAGTAAAGTGCTTTTTCTGACACAGAGTAGAGGTATTCTTCCCCCCCCCTTTTTTTTTTCTTTACAGGTTTAATAACTTGTGCTGCCCAAACCACCTTGTTCTTACCATAATTGAACTGTATTTGCTGTGGACCTTCTGTTGTCCAAGACATGTCACCAAAACCATCCCCACCTCTGTATTCCATCCTGCTGTCTCAGCACCAGTGTCTAGTGGAGACTTGCTCTGAAATTCTAATGACTTCCTAAATGTTTTTAAAGCAGCAAATTATTTTAGCTGCTTTAGCTGACATTTAGAATGTTTTAGCTGTTATTAAAAGTAGGATAATTAAAATGCTAGCATAAAAGTATGCATCATAGTAATAGTACAGAAAAAGACTTTTGCAAGACCTGGTCTATTGTGTATTCACGTATATCTAGCATGGGAGCTCAGCTCTGGGTAGTTTCATGTTCAGTTTGATTTTCATTTATATTCTGTATCTTGGATTGCCTTGTAACCTGAATCACAAGCAGCTTATAAAACAGGAAGGGAAAACAATTATAGTGATAGTGTGTGTTGTGTACATGGGCTGCTGATGGTGCGTGCCTGCAGCCCCCTTGTCTAGGCTCGGTGTTTCTGGTGTCAAATCAAGCTTGCCTTTGAGGAGGCTGAGGTGCTGTGCAGCCCTCGGAGGAGCAGGCAGTGTCCTGAAGAGTCCAGGTAACCTCTTGCATTTTTGAGAGCACAGCTTTTTTCAGGTAAGATTCTGAAAATTAAATCAAGTCATTCCTGATTTTTTTCTAGAATAAATATGTATATATAGGAGCAAAGAGGTAAAAATATCATCATCTTACTCTTAAGTTTAAGGTTTCATCTCTAATATGGAAAGAAGTTAGGGAAACAACAGGCCCTCTCCTCACCCCCCCACCATGTTAAGACCCTCCTTCTAAAGAGAGTGGTCAGTCTGAGAGTGAGAGCCCGAGCAGCAGAGGATGCTCCTCCAACGCCTCCTCCTTTTGTAGCAGGGATTGTGATTAGGGCCATCCTTGGCTTTCCCATTCTGTCTTTGTCCAATTCATATTTTTGAATACAAAAAAAAAAAAAAACCCTCACTCCAAAGCCTATCAGTAGGAATTATAGGTTTCCTTCAGTTAATATAATCTGAAGAGCTGTGCAGTAAGAAGTCATAAACCCTATAAAAATTAACTGTATTTGTGCATTTCACAAGTTCTTCAGATATAAACGCAGCAGAGTGCAGCTGGCTGCCTTCAGTCTGAAAATTGTTAGTCACAGCTTCCTTTATAGAAACCTGGCCTTGCTGCCCCGCTCTGCGCACGGGGCTGCATGACGTGTGTGTGCATTGCACCCACCATAACCTGTGCAGAAGGGGCTAAGCTGGCTGCACTGCAGGCAGAGATGTTCGATTCCTGCTTGCAGTGACTCTCGACTTGCAGTGGCAGCTTTGCCCGTATAGCTGATATATGGAGTCTGTGTCATAGGCTTGCACTGCTTTGCACTTTGTCTTAAGCAATTTTAAACATTAACACATGTGCCAGCAGCCAAACAGAGGCAGGCCTAAGGCTGATAATGAATTGCAGAGTTGTTCACCTATTGGTCATCCCTTTAAATCAGCAGTGGCTTAACAGAAATCTAACAGATGTTTCTAGAAAATGGAGTTTTTGGGAGCCCTTACATAGAGTCCAATATTTTGCTTCCATACAACAAATTCACAACTGTGCTGGCTGTTGGATTGTAAATTACTATGGTTCTATATTGTGCTTATGTGTATGTATGTATCTCTTCATTGCTGAAATTGATGGGCTCTCTGCAGCAAGAATCACACCACTTCTGATATAAACTTGTTTAACTACACAGCAACATTAGACACAGATGCGGTGCAGTAAATACAAGTATTAATTGAGGCTGATGCTTTAGTACATTTCATTCTGCTTTCTATTAAAAACAAAACAAAATTCCTACCTTTTGGCCTGCCAGCACTGTCATGTGGTGCTCTAATGAAAACTGCCAAACGTTGTAGTGGAAGTGCTGCTGCTTTTGCACATCTGCCTCCAGTGAGACACTTATATGCACAACAGTTTTATTTTTTTCTGAACTTGAAGATATTTTTATGAACTAAAACAAACATCCAAGTAGATATTTTTGGAGGTCTTGTCCAGAATAATGGTCAACCTTTCTTTCCTCCTTGTTCTTCTCAGCAGCCTCTTAACCAAAAAAACACCCCCACTAATTCTTCCATCTTAAGCTTAGATTATTTTTAGATTATTTTTTTAAAGAAACTATGGCTCTGGTTTCATTATATTCTGAGAAGCTGAACGCCAAAATACACTTAAATGACTGAGAGTTTTGAGACCTGGAGTGTAGCTTGCATGCACTAAGCGTGTGCTGCCAGCGGTGCAACTTCAGTGAGTTAACACGTGAGCCAGAACTGTTTTCATTTCAAAATGTGTAGAGCCCATTTGTGTAAGCAGTAAGAGTTGTGGGTATCAGGCTCTCCTTAATCTGATCTTATTCTTAGAATAACATTCAGGTTGGCAGATGATAGATTGGCGGTTTTATCGCTGTACTGCAAAGCAAGAAGCACATTTGGGTCTGTAACTCGGGAACTTTTCCAATCGGCTACGTCGGGGCTGTGATCTGCTTTGGTTTCTCACTTACCTACCTTATGTTTTGGTGGATTTACCACTTGCAGTGCGTGAGAATTTTTCAAACCAGAAAAATCTGTCAATTTATAGGAAAAAAAATGGTTATTGCTTCTATGATTATGGTTAAACATTAGTTAGAACTTGCTTTGTCAAACGCATTTGGGCTGACCGATTTGCATTCACAAAAGTGATTTCTTGTCACTTTACTGTTCTTGTAATGGAGAGTTTTGAATTGTTCCATTGTAAAAGCTCAGCTACATTAGCAAAGCATGGTGTTAACTGTCTTTTCACTATAAAACTCAGGTAATGCAGTCTTTTTTGTGTGCCTTTCAGTATTTTAAATTCTCTCTTTGCTTCGAATATTTTCCCTGCGGGTGTTAAACTTTTACCAAAAACTAATAACTAGAAGCTAATTTGAAACATTAGGGGTTAGCTGATAATGGCAACAAACATAATCTATAGACACCAGACAAGCAATTATCTAAAGAGCAGCAGTGAAGTTAACACTCGGTTGCTGAGTGGCAGCTGTGAATTCAACAAGTATCTTGTGCATTGTGGAAAACTGTAAGCATCAACAGCTGTTGGCAGATTCATGAAAATGGTACTCTTGGGTATACCTGGTTTCCCTTTTTGAAGATTTTCCTGATTTTTTAAAAAGATTCTTAAAGGTGTTTTTTTTTTTTTTTTTAGATAATTACCACTTTTGTCTCATCATTTTATCATCATCAGTTATTCTAAATGAGAACTTTAGTCTCTCTAAAATGTGTATCATGCCCTTCTTCTACTTGTCAGTGCTTTTCTACTTTTTCACTTTTTTATTTGTTTAACTCTGTCATGACTGCAGAGCACAGTTCAATGTGTTAGAGCGATTTGACCTCTATTTATAATCTATGTGAAGTAACCTTCACATAGATTATAAAACCTGAGTCAACAGTGCCAGCACACCCATAAGACAATTATCTTGGGTTGGAGATAAATTAAATAGAAGCAAAATGGGCATTTCACAAGGACAGGCTGTATGTGCTAGAGACCTTTTCATGCTAAGGTATGTCAGCTGGGTCATAATTGGCTCTAATTAGTGCACTCTATTAGCTATAAAAAGTCATTACCCTCCAGCTCCATAACACTTGAAGATGTGAAATTTCTTTGAAAATATCCAAGAAGGTGCTTCCAGTCTAGCCTTTATGGCTGAAAATTCAGTGATCAGTTTAAGGAAGGGGCAACTGCATCAGCAGGAATGAGGAATATTGATCGGTTGGGTGAGAGCTCTTCAGAGGTAACTGGTCAAACCAGACTTCACGGTAGTGATTTCATATTATACGTATGTGTTGCAACAGAAAATGCCATAAAACTAGGCTTTCAACAATATGTTTGAAAAATAATGCAATTTTAAGAAGTTATAATTCATGTTCCAAATCAACTTGAATATACTTCAGGTAGCCACTCAATGCTGTTTGTACTGTCTTCTGATTTCACTTTTTGACACTGGAGTTCAGAAGTCCAAGTGTGATCAGCTGTGAGTTCCAATGCATAAACATCTTAATTGTGTTGTGTGTGTTTATAGAGTGTTTTCATCTCTTTCAAGGATGTAATGGAGCTCTCTGGGGCAGAGCTGTGTGGAGGTATGAAAAATATATTACAGTGGCAGCTGCTTACTTGTAATTACTATAAGCAGAATAGTAGTCGTACCTGTAACTGAAACCATTTGATCATTTTTATTATCAAGATTTATTTTCAGGTGCTCGTAAGTTTCCTAGCTTGTAGCATACAACTTCTAACAAGAAACATTTCTGAAAATAAGACTGGCAACAATATGGGCAAAACAGCTCACTTCAGAACAAATTATAAGATCATTCTAGTTGCATGTACTTCTTAGAACACATTGATAATAAACATGATGACCAAATTAGGTGATTTTTTTCCTAATATGACAAAGGTCATTATGAATGACCTTCTACAAGGTAGCTTCCTTGAATCTGCAATGCAATAAGGATGCAAGTCAATTCCAGCACAAGATAAATGCAGAAACTAATCCCTCCTTTGATCTGCACTTAGAAATCAGCAATACAACCATAATGACAACATGACAACTTAAGTGTGTGTTTTTTTTTTTTTTTTTTTAAATGTACTCTGTGTTCATTTTTTTTGCAGTGTTCTACTTACCACCTGTGAGTAGCCTGGCCCCTCTATAATAGGGAATGTGCAGTCATATGTGTATTCAAGTAGTTCTTTGGTCAGCAATGTGGAGTTAAAAGGAATTAAACTGGTTCTTTATGGAAGGAGTGGAGTGGATTTTGACTGGTAGAGCTCAGCTGACACTAAGATTGTATTTCATTTATGGTGTGCAGAGGGAAACTACCCTGTTTCACTTTTTGTTACCTGCTGTATCTTTTCCTTGTGTGTTTTTTTTGTTTTGTTTTGTTTTTTTTTGGTGTAAGGTAGAATGAGGGAGTACCATAAGGCCAGGCAGATCAAGAGCCACTGACTTAAGGAGGTAGGAGTAATGCAAATTTGTGGATAAAATATAAATGTGTGTAAAGTTCGGTCACAAGTTAGGAAGGCAGCTGGTGGTTGCTTAATATTGGGCTCACTAGCCCCAGGCTGTGTCTGCATCTGTTTCATCTCTTCAACCCCAGAGTGTTTGGAGTGATTCAAGCAAAGAGAGAAGCAGAACAGAGCACTTATGTCTGGTGATGGACTCCTGGCAAACCTCGAGATACCTCTTCACATATGCACTAAGGAGGAGGATAGCATTTCAAATAGCACTGACACGTTGCTTTTGAATAACTTAAGTTTTTGTCTACAGATGGGAGGAATGTAATTCACATTGCCATCAATACTAAATTAGTGTTATCTACACTTGTCTATATTGTGTTCTTACAAGGTAATTAGGAAGTTGCATAATTTTATTTTTGAGGAGTATGGGGTATGAAAGACTTTATTTAATAGCAAATGTTGTTTGTTTAACCTACTGCCTTCTTAGCAGTTGTGCTGCCACTGGCTAGACTATGCTTCCTTACATAGACAGGAACAGAGATGATCACTGATTTTATTTTACTCCTTCATCTATGGCACAAAAATGATGAGTCGTAGGCAGAGAGGGTATGTTCCTTGACATATCCATGATGGCCAGTTGTTAAATTGGAAGAGGTTACATCAGAGCTCTGAGATCTATGTTTTTTTTGGTGCATTTTCAAAAAGGATGCCCAAAATCACACGTAGAAGAACATTAAGATTTCAACTTGAAGAATTTGGGTAGTGAGTGTCTATCAGAAGATCCTTGTTCTAATCCCTTCGTATATATGTGCAATGATTTGTGTTACTGGGGTGTGATCACACTTCATTTTGCACAATCACTGCTGATGTAGAGCATAGAACACATGACAAATCGAGTGGGGGATTTCAAGAATCTTGTGCACCATTAGGCAGCATGTAGAGGGGCTGGATTGTGTTCCCTTTGCTGACCCAGATTTGGGTTGGAATGTCAAAGGGCTCTCAGGAAGTGTGCTAAAGCTGACTAAATGTTTGCATAAATAAGCATATTTTTAGTGCCACAACTTTTTAGTAACTGACTCTGCAGTAATGTTCATACATACAAATATGTAGTACTTGCTAGATTGCTACTTCATGGCAGATTTTGCACTCGAAATATGGGACCAATTTCTGTTGAAGAAAACTGCAAAGAAAATTATTAAAAGCATTTGAGGGTAGGTCCACAAGATCAATATAATTTCCCAGCACAAATTTTGCTGTATTTAATGTTGGTTTGTTTTCCATTTTCTGTTTTTTGTTTTACAGCGTTATGTGGGAACCAATGGGAGACGGTAAAAGAATTATTTCACTGGCTGATAATAACATATTATTGTGGGATTTGCAAGAAAGTTCAGCCAAAGCTGTGGTAAGAAAAAATATTAACAAATGATTATGTACTTAAATATATTATAAATCATAACAATGTGAAGTTTGTTAGTCTTTTAGCTACCCTTTCCTTAAAGACTCTTAAAAATATTGTTCTTGATGGGATGCGTTGACTTGAACATGGGTGGGAGAAATGAGAGCCATATTGAATGTGGGTATTTCAAAGAAGGTAACTTGGTTGGCAGTTATGTATTTTCCTTCCTCATAGTTATCCTGTGGATTCTAGAGCAAACAATCTAAAGTAAAGCAATGACACCTTGATCAGTATGGGCTAAGGAAAACCCTAGATCAGTGAAGTAGAAGCTTATCTAACTTAGGTAATGATTAACGGTCTATAAAATATTACTGGCTTGTATAAAAAGTATTATTCTCTGTACTAGTATATTAAACTGTGTTGGTTTCCCACCCCTCTACTTAAAAGCCCTTGGTGTATGCATAAAACCAAGTTGTCTGCTTGCTGTGCACTGCGTTGAATGCTCAGTATTAATTTACTACCTTAAGGTATATTTAGATAACTTAATTTGTTAATAAATTAATCTTCTGTGTTATTCAGTATTATAAGTAATAGGGTGCTGTTGATACGGATTTCAGTCTGATTATGTGGCCTTTTATAGATAATCAACAAAAGTCTGTTCATTTAAGTACACTGGTGTGGATTGTATGCAGAAATCCTTGAATGGTTGTGCACAGAATCCTTGCTTTGTGCTTGGCCTTAGAAGCAGAGACTGGTTGTATCATTGTTGTTATTTGGCTGAATTCTTGAATTAACTCTTAACTTTCACTTGTTCAGTTGTAGTTTCTTAGGTGTTTTGGGATCAGATTTTTCAACTAGCAGTTTCCTGGAGGCAAAACACTGTTTCTCTGAACTTTCTCATGTGGTTCCATCTGACTGTGCCTAAACAGATGAGGCCTGAAGTTGTTACTAGTTTGTTCAGTGTCAATGTTGAGGTACAAACAAAGACCTTCTGACTAAACTGAAACAAAAAGGAAGCATATAAGGGGTCAGGTGCCCAGGGGGAGTATAGAGATGTCACCAAGCACTCAGGGATCGGATTAGGAAAGCCACGACTATCTGGAAGGGAATCTGGTGAGGGTCATGGAGGGCAACAAGGAAAGGCTTCAAACATGTGGGCCTGTTGCTGAGTGGAACACAGGCCCTGGTGTCAAAGGACACGAAGAGGCTTTGGTACCTCCATGCCTCTTCACTACTGTATTTCCTGGTAAAAGTGGCCTTCAGGAAAGCCCTGAGACCAGCAGGAAGGCTTGTCCTTGGTGAAAGAGGATCAAGCCATCGTGCCGGAGGAAGTTTACTGAAGACTGGAAGAGAACAAATGTCAGCCTTGCCTTTTGGAAGGGCAAGTAGGAGGGTCCATGGCACGAAACCTTACCTTGGTCCCTGGGAAGGCAATGGAACAACTAATTCTGGGTACTGGTAATAGACATGTGAAGAAGAACAGGAAGGTAATTGAGGCTCATCAGCATGGATTTACAAAGGACAAACAATTCCTAACTAATCTAATGAGATGAATGGTTTGGTGAGTGAGGAGCAGTGGATGCCGTTTGTCTCAGCTGAATTAAGACTTTCGATATGGATTCCATGCATCCTTATAGAGAAATTTGAAATATAGTATAGATAAAGTCAGTTTTCACTAACTCCTTAAATGCTAGGCTCAGATGGTTGTAATCAGAGGCACAAAGTCCAGCTGGAAGCCAGATTTTCTGGATCTTCTAATAAATGACATATTCTTTATTCTGTGTTATGTTATTTTGCTTGAGACTTATTTACAAAAATCTGCCATTTTCAGGTAAATATCTTTTATTGTTCCTTCCCTCAAAATTTAGCTCCTTATTTTGTCGCACAAATATTTGTGAATAAAATTCAGAAGTTAAGAAGTATTCGTTAAGTTGTGCAACAATGATCTATCTTCCCATTGGAAGAACCCATTTCAACAGCTTTTTTTTTTTTTTTTTTTTTTTTTTTTTTTGAGACGTATCCCTTATAGTTAATACTGGTATTAATCAGATGAGATAAAGCCAACTATAATATTATATGTCCTCTCATGAAGGAGTTCTCAAACTTTGGCATAGTTCTAGGGAAAAATCTTGAAATATATGTACCTTGAAAATTCTGCATTCCAAAATTTCAGCCTGTGTGCATTGATAAAAATGGCAATTTGTAATTGGATAATCCAGAAATACATGATAGGAGTTATAGGAGTCTTTGCTCTCATGTCAGTGCTTTTACCACTTGACTGTACTACTCATTCTGGTCCCTGACAAAGTTTAGTAATTCTACCCTTCTTTTGCTTCATGACATTCAGCTCTAACTATGTAGCTTATGAATGTAAGAATGATTTTGCTGGTCTGAAGCTACGGTCCATGCAGACATTCCATTTAAAACAGTGGCCATTGTAGACTCCAAAGGAAGTGTTCAAAGAAAATATATTGGATACTTTCCAATAGTGTGTTTTAAGGATTCTGTCTATCCTTTCCTCCTTCCAATTTAGTCCTTACGAGGGAAAAATAGGAAGCCTACAAGGTAGCATCTCAGTTCTTACCGATGTTTTATTGTGTATTATTAGAATGTGTTGAACTAATTGATGATTTCATATGAATATGTATAAAACAATCCTTCAAAGCTGGGATAGATTTTAATATTTCAGTTATTTTGCTTTTGTAAAAACCTTTCCTTCCTTGAGGATGACAACTGTGTACAGTTCTGTCCTGAGCACATGACATTTACTTTGATTTTCTCAGAACCTTTTCTTTTGCTTTTAAATACTTGTCTCCATGCAGTTCTGATGTATTAGGAGCCTATGCTTTTTATTGTTCCTGTGTCAACAGCTTTAGGCACGGATCCACCAAAGCACTTATGCACAGTGTCAAATCCAGCTGTAATCTGTTAACCATTTTATACTGCGCAAGTTTCATTTTATCCAGGCCCTTTTTTCGAAAATCGGAGTCCATGCACAATGCAAGAGTGTTGCCTAAGAATAGGCAATAGATCACTTGTATTTATTATCTTTTTTCATCATATAAATCACTTGCTGTGTTTGTTGTTGTTTTTTAAATATATAAATTGTGATATTAACAGTGAGTCCCTTACAGATGTGTGTCCTTGTTTTCTGGACAGCACAAGGCCAAACCCTCATGTGAGATTAATGCCTAGGCTTCTGTCATGTTTTACTTGCCTCCTGTCAACTCTTCTAAAAGAAGTAGAAGGAAGAGTTCAAGCTAAAGAAGAAAGCTCAGCTACATCTTTTTATATTCAGGCATAAATTAAAGCTATGGCTACCTTTTGTTTTTCTTTGAGCTTGCATTTATGTTTCTAAATTACCAGCTTCATTTCCTATAAATTCCTTTCTTGTTTCTCTGTAAGTTTAAGTTACCTTTTACCTTCTGTCCATAAAGATTTCCTCTTATGTAAGATATTTTCTTCTACTTTAAATGTCTTTTTATACGATGCAGGTCCTTTCTGGGTGTAATTTTGGGATATGGCTTTATTTAATTTAAAAAAAAAAAAAAAAAAGTCTCATGAATTGACTGGGAACTTGGCTGTAGGCCTATCTGGCCCTCCGTATGAGAAGGGATACCATGCAATCCTACAAGTGCTCAAGGATTGCAGGGGAAGAGCAGAATGACTTGGCAAATGCTACATGTGTCCTGTTCTTCTGTGTGTTTTTTTTTTTTTTTTTAAATAAAGTGCAAGATATTTGTTATGGTCTCACTGTTCTATCTTTTATCTGAAGAGAATCAACTTTTTTGAAATAGTTTGCTTGATTAAAAGTTAAAATAGAGAGACACTTCTTAAAGTCTACAATGCTGGAGAAAATATCTCCTGTTTACAAAGGTGTTTTCCCTAAGTTATGTTTTGGGTGTGATATTCTGTCTCCAAAAACAGATTTTGCAAGATACTCGTTGTACTCTTTTCCTGACAGTATTAAGATTTGCTTCCTCCCCTACACACCTTTATCTGAGCTTTGCTTGGCCAAGGTTACCAACTAAAGAAACTTAAGTCTGTTTTTTGAGATGATCCATTCAAGTTCTGCATGTTCTTCTGTGCCTGAAATGTAGCGTGTGTCAAAAACCAGAACGGTGCAGCTTGTTTTATTATATTGAATCTGGGAGATGTGGCCTACAAAATATTTCTCGTCATATTAATAACCTGCACGTTGTAGAAAGGTTTTCAGACACTATTTGTACTTGAGAGAGAGTGTTGCTAGAGGAGTAGGTTTAGTCACAGTGTTGTATCATTCACTGAGATACGGCCTTGCTTTGCAGGCACTCTCATATTTTTAAAAAGTGGACTCTTCAGAAAAGTCTTGGAAAACTTCTCATCTTTGGCAGCATAGACATCAGTGATGGAAGAGCTGTTAAGTGAAAAAGATATAGTGGAATTTAACAATAATTTAGCAAGATAAAGAAACAGGCATGGGAGTTATGTACAAATATATTTAAGCAGAGTCTTTAGCTTATTGTCAGCATATTCTTCTGTTTTTAGTTAAATTTTATGCAAGTGTTACGTATGTTTAGCCCTTGCTTCATCTATCAAAGTTGAGTATTTCTGCCGTGAGTACGGAGTGTTTTCTTAACTTACCAATATGGTTATTTAATAGAATACTTTCCGATGTGGGAAGAATAGGGAAGAGGAGACAAGCGATCCAGAGAGAACCCGTGCAGTAATCCGCTTGGGTGCAAAATGCATCTCAATGAAACATTTGAAATATGAAATGAAACATTTGAAATGTGAACTATGCAATAACTTATTTTTTTTGTGAGATGACCAAGTATGTCTGTCATCCGCCTTGCCCCTTGGAAGGTGTATAAACTTTAGTTCCATTTAAAAGGGAAATGTTTGAGTTTTTCCCCCCACCCCCCACTCCCAGTATGAAATGTTAGATTTCAGTAACCAACATTTCAATAACTAACCGTGCCTGCGGTTTGTTTTTTTTCCTCTCTCCATGCTCACATGGACTTGGAGGGCAACTTGCCTTCCACCTTCAAGCCAATTCATTCATAACTCCTTTCTGTTATCCATGTGGAGGCAGAGAGCTCCTTGCTCATGACATGCTTCTCTGTGCAAGCCTTGTTTTGGAACTGAAACCTTTTATTCTCACAGGCTTCAGATCTGTAATCTTGAGGCTGCTATTAAATGAATAGCCATGTATGTGGTGACCTCCCTCCACCCTATAAGGCTGCAATGCCTTTTATTGGATACTCTTCAAAGCTAGAATTCTGTTCCAGAGGATGAAAATTAGCTTTTTGACATGGAAAGACGACTTACTCTGTGCGTCTTCTAAGTATTCACGAAACTAAGTGGGTGGGTTGTTTGTCTGTTTGAGCCAGCTACAATCCCCATTGTCTATCTAATATTTGGAACAAATAACCCGAACTGTTTCTTTTTGCTTAAAAAGAGCCACAGTACTTCTAGTACTTCTGAACATGTTGTACTTTGAAGGTAGCGGTGTATTTATTTTCTTTGATAAATATCTGGTTTCTAAGATAAATTCTTTTATCTTAGTTTTTTGATAAAATTTCACATGTGAAGCAG
This sequence comes from Tinamus guttatus, assembly GCF_000705375.1. The sequence goes on along the minus strand of NW_010589429.1, from coordinate 20,554 downwards.
TAGGCCATGGGCCAGTTTTCGTTTTCACTGCAAGTACTTTAATTTTTATTTACATTGACAATATCACTGGCTTTATTCTGTCTTGTTCAGCTCTCTAGTTCTACAGCCTTGGAAGGGAGAGGGCAATTAAAATTTACATCAGGGCGATGGAGTCCTCACCACAATTGCACACAGATTGCAACAGCCAACGACACTAATGTTCGAGGATGGGATACACGAACCATGAAGTAAGGAAAAATTGCAGTTTTTTTTTTTTGTTTTAAAGAAAAGGAAGAGGGGAATGTCACTATCCTGTGGAAATGGATTTTCATTGTTCCTGATGTTTTGTTGATAGTTAGAAATGTGGCAAGGCTATTGCTCATAAGGGGAGCATTTGCCCATAAGGATATGGCTTTCGTAGCTGATGTACTCGCAGCTTAGTAGATTTCCTCCATTTTTTTCCCATCAGTTTTAACTCTTAACTTGTATGTCAGGTTTTGTTGAACTGTGTAGTCATCCCAAGGTGATTAGTACAATACCTAAGTATTAGCCGATGAAGCTGTTTTGTAGTTCAACCTGAAAATTGATGTTTAAGATTAGTCCTGACTATGCTACTATGCTACGAAATGTCTGAACAGTGCAATGTTTAAAGGTAACTCTAATCTTTGGGGTAATTTCTCAGTATTTTCTTCACTTTCTGATCTTTAACAAAGGGTATGCAGTGTTAAGGACTGTGACATACTAGTTTCACGTAACTACTGAAGCTATCAAAATCATGGCTGATCAATTAAAGCTTTGTATATACCAAATAAGGTGTCTTCCCCCTGCTTAGTTGTGCCTTTGATAAGCAAAGGAGTGATGTTGTGCACATCTGTTACCATGGCTACTAAAGCCTGTGCAAGCTTTTTTAAGATACCCTTTATCCCCTTAGCACAGAGTAATTTATCACGAAACTGAGAAGACGGATGTCTTGTAATAACTTTTGTTGCCTTAAAGGGGTATGACTTTAAATCTACTTCTGTGGTTCCTGCCAGCATGAGAGTGTGGTAATAAATCCCTGTGCTTGTCAGCCATGTGTATTTCTGCCAAAAAGGTTTAGTTAATTAAACAAAAACTAAAAAAAATACAAATATACTCTTTTAAAAGTTGCTTCTTGTATGCCCGTCACCTGTTTTGATAATGCTGTTTTGGTCTGTAAAAGGATATGTAAAATTCTAATTTCATATATATATATATGTGTGTGCATGTGCCTGTCCAAGACTGTTTCAAATGAAGCATACAAAAAAGTCCTCGGAGGAGAAAGCTTTTTCTCTAAACTTTCTCTTTGTATTGTTTTTATAGTTGTCCTATTTTAGCATGTAGTAATCGGACTTGAAGATTAAGGCTGTGTTTTTAAGTTCAAAATATTAAATACCTGTTTTTTTTCTTTTTCTTTTTTTTTGCATATAATAAGTCTGTTCAATACTCTATCCCCTTTAGGAAAAAAGAAGTATATCATTACTGTGTTAAATGAATCCTCACAGTAACACGTATAAAAGCTGCAAGGTAAACGTGGTTTGGTTAAAAGAAATAACTCCCACCATTTTAATTAAGTGAAGCTCTGATTAGATAGCTCTTGAAATAATGTAGGAGTAGGAGGCTATGCCAAAGAGTTGTTTGCAGCGTTCTTGAAAAATACATGATAAAAATAAGGCTAGTCTGCAATTGCACTGTAACGTGTCTAGAATGATGCAACTGTCTGATAAGGACGAGTTAGGCGAGAGATAGGAGTTTAAAATCATGGCAGAATAAACCACAGCAGAGTAAGCAGAAAAAATGAGAGAAAGCCAAGGTCAAAAAACCTGCTATAACAGAGAATTAAAAAAGGAGAGATACTAGAGAAGTAGCCAGAATAGAAACATGAGGGTGCAGTTATGAAAGCTGTAGGATAAATGAAATATATGGTATTAAATGTAGCAAACAAAGGAAGAAAAGAACAGGAGGTTGTGGTAAAGGCTGCCAGCTTGGGAAGCAATCATTAGTAAATTCAATCAGAAAAGTGCTTCTAAAGCAGGGAGGACAGAAATGACACTGGATGGATTCTGAGAGATAATTATATCGGGGAAATACAGACTTCAATCATTTAAAAAAAATCCAGAGGAAAAAGGACATGAGAAAGTGGAGCAGTATTTATTAAAAAAAAAAAAAAAAAAAAAAAAAAGGGCTGGGATGTGCCCTGACCTTAGTATGTGTCATAAGTGGGAGTTCAGTATAGGAAATATTGCTGTGTGGTCAGATGATAGAATGGAAGGAAAGAGAATATTCCTCTCTGGGAAGGAAAGGGATCAAGTGGTCAGACTAAGCCATTTAAGTTGGGATAGAGGCTTTGAGGGCAGCCGTGGCTGGGTTGGGAGCGCCTGCGGATGGCGTTTCCCTTTGGAGCCTGACACACGGCTCTGAGCAGTGCAACAAGGAGCAAAGGGAAAGGGCTGGGGAGAAATGCTGTCCTGCTGCGAGCGTGCTGGAGACTTTCCAGGTGTGCCCATGAAGACATTTCAAGAAGCCAAAATGAAATGCAAAGTTCAGACCCCAGGATAGCTAAGCAGAAAGGCAGTCCTGGGTGAAATCCTTAGTCTCTCACATTCAGAGAAGAGTCTCGAAGATCAGTATCGAGGCGACATCCTCTACCCCAAGTAACTGCTGCAGTTGCCAGTGTAGTGGTTAGCGTAGGGCACCTGGAGTCACTCCTTATGGGGCTATTTTGCTTTGTAATAGTAAGTAGCTGCTAACAGCAAGAGACTCCTCTCCCAGGTCTTGACTAGCAAATCTGTATATGATCCAAGAAGCCTAAAGTTTTGGTTTCAGCCAACCAAGAAAGAAGAAAAATATTTTTCACTAGTAATACTAAGACTACTCTTACTATTGTTATGTCCTAGTGAAGCCTGTAGGAGAGTGTCAAAGCAAGGCAGAGTTTTGCTAGATACTGACTTTGAAAGCAGACATAGGAGCAAATACAGTCATTTAATAAAGCAGTGGTAAGGCTGTGTACTCATCACAGATGTCTTTCCGTAGTAAACTGGTGATAGCAGAAACAAGGCAGGCAAGTTTAGTAGGATGTAGTAGTGAGTCACTGATGGAACAGCCGTGTTTTGAGCGAGGATGCCGGACTTGTTGGCACTGCACATGTTTCCTGAAGTGGTCTAGAGGGTTGAGTACGAGCATGGCTGAATAGTTTAAGTGCCACAGGTGAATTCATAATAAATGTCAGAGTCTAAGAAGATGGCTTCAAAATAAGGCAATAATAAAAAGCAGGTTTTCAGATCTATAGTCCTGTATCTCAGCTTTTCAGATAGGTAGAGCAATAAGGCAATAATAAAAAGCAGGTTTTTAGATCTATAGATATCAATCTCATACATAGACCTAAGTCTGTTTATAAGTTAGACCTAAGTCTAACTACTTAGGTTTAGAGAAGCTGTTATCAAAAAATATTGCACATTGGATAGAGAGCTGTGCTAGTATCGTCTGGATCTCATGTTTGCTTTTAGCTCCAAATTCCAACAGAAGCAAGTAAAGAGCAAAGCTTGGAAGCAGACCGAGCAATCTATACATGTCTCTGCTGTTAACAGCTGGGATTTCCCCCAACTAAATGCTGGCAATGGGAGCTCTAGGTTTGCTGGTGCTAAAGGGATTATACAAGTTTCCAGGGAAACAGATTCTTGTCAGTTGAGTGCAGTTAGCTTTTTATAGGCCATTTATTTTTTTTTAATGTTTTACAGACAGATATATTGCATAGAAAATGCACATGGGCAGCTGGTACGAGACCTAGACTTTAATCCCAATAAACAGTACTACCTGGCTAGCTGTGGAGATGACTGCAAGGTGAAATTCTGGGACACAAGAAATGTGACGGAACCGGTGAAGTCACTGGAGGACCATTCCCACTGGTAGCACAAATTACCTGCATGCTGTTTTCTGGGGGGATGGCTTATGCAATTTGTTCAGCTAATTATTTTGCTCTTTAGGAACAGTGCAAATTAGCTGCATTTGTGCTATTGTGAACAATAATTTTTCTGCACAGAAGAGTGTTTTAAATGTGTTGATGCTTCTTGTGTGATTGCAAATGAAGATTATAGACACTGTTAGTCTTGTTGACAAGAAAGGGTTGTTAAAAATGCTGGGAGACAGGGCAGGGCCCTGAGCCTGCCTGTAGGGACCAGGTGGGATACATCTCTGCTTGCCCAGCTTGAGCCTCACCTGCTGCACCTAACATAACCCAAAAGCCCTTGAGTTCTTGGTTATGGAACTAAACTGCCCCTGTCTCCCTCCTGTAGAGCACTGGGGTGCTTGACAAGGCAGCCCCTGCTTTCGTCGTGCAACTTGCATCCCCTAGGATCCCCAAATATGCAAGTGAGATGTTTTATTTTCCAAGATGATACTGAGAACCTGTGGCTGATGCGCTGAGATTATCTGTTCTGGCCTTTGCAGTCTTACATGGTTAAGAAAAGAGGAGCAGTTCATATTTTATACAATTTGAGCTGGAGTAATTCTTCCAAAGAAATTGCAAAAAAAAAAAAAAAAAAAAAAAAAATCCGGACCCCGAAGCTAGATTGAATGGTGTGAGGATGTCAGTTAACAGAAGCAGCTCATAAACTTATTTTAATCATCTCAAAAAAAAATAGTAAAGCAAGGACCATGAGACATTTAGTATTAATATGCAAAATATAATATTAAAGAGAAAAATAATCCTACTTTTGTTTTAGAGTATTGTAATTTTTTACTCTGAGGATTATTTTCAGATTTTGTTTAACAGGTTACTTCTAATCCGTATCTTTGCTTTGGGGGGTTTTTTGTATTTAGAACTTAAATATTCATCTGATGTATGAAACAATGAACTGACACATGCCCTCAAGGAATGATAGCACTCAATGGTGGCTTTTGTTTTTGAGTTTTTTTCCTCAAAACTTATTTGTTGATTTTTAAAAATACCCTATAGAAAATCAAATTGCATGAAAGCTTAAAATTCTAACGAAGAGGAAAAAAGCCAGTCTTTGGACTGAGGCATGTCATTTCTATGTGCATTTATCATATTGAACCTGAAGATGAATTTCAGTCATGTTATTCAAAGTCAAGTCGTTTAAGAAGCGTTGCAGCGTGACCTGCCAAGAATCGCCGCCTGGTTTTGTTTTTATTTGTTCCGAATTCCTTTTTCAGGGTCTGGAGTGTCAGATACAATCACTCTCACGACCAGCTGATCCTTACAGGAAGCAGCGATAGCCGAGTTATCCTGTCTAACATGGTATCAATTTCTTCTGAACCATTTGGGCATATGGTGGATGATGATGAACTAAGTGACCCAGAGGACCACCAACAGGAAGAGAAGTATGAAATTTCCTTGGTTTTATTCTAACGTTTATGGTTTGTCATTTCCTCGTAATGATTAACATGCTATTCTTTACCAACTAGGATTTTTGTGTACAGACCTTTCAGGTATGTAGTTCTGATTGCTACTTTATACCTTCTTCTCTACCGATTTGTCTCAACTCTTGGGTATAATCCACTGTTAAAAGCTAACTGGCCCAGTCGTTGTGTCTTGCTTGGCATCAAGGGGATGGGGATGCTGAGGCTGAGTCCTGAACGCGGTTGTATTGGTGAATAGATTCACTCCGAAGGGAATCTGGATCAGGTCACGCACGTACATATTGAATCATCCAGGTTAAATGAGAGCTGGAAATCAGATTTTGTGGTTTCCATATGTTTATCTTTAGAAAACATCATCACTATGGCCATGATCTACAGTCAGACATACAAATTTATTTGCGTAAATTTTTCCTTCGAAATTTCTGCCTACTCAAGAAATCAAGAACTTATTATATCTATTTCAAATAAGACAGAAGTCTGTTTGCAGCTCTCTTGGTAGAGGAGGGTTTAACATCACTGCAGGCATTTATATATAAGCACCTTTCTCTTTGGGTGTGTGAAGATTGCACATTTGCATGTGTATTTTCTTCTTTAATAAAGACTTAACTAAGGTGGCAAAATAATTATTTTTCATCTTCCATTTTCTGTGCTATTTTTAATGGTAAAATGTGATGTTTGTTTTCCTCTCTTTTGTATGAACATATACCTATATACAAGGAGCTGTGTATGAGATAAGGACTCAGGACACCTGCTGTCTTTACAGCTACCTTATATGGTGATATTGAGCAGAGGTGCTCTGTTTTCCTTCACAAAATGACCCTGATGATGCAGAAAGTCTTGTAAAATATTTAGAGGCCACTGGATTTTAATGTGTTCTTCTGTTCTTTGTAGCTGTAAATATATATGTGCTCCATGTCCGATCTGAGCAATTGTTTTGTTAAATTTGCTCGATTATTTTAATACACATAATGTCCAGAATGAAATAGAATATCTCCAGACCTGTTTGTTTTTGTTTTTTTTTTTTGTTGTTTTTTTAATGAAGAAACAAATCAAATGGAATGAGGAATAAAGAGATCACAAAAAGATTTCTCAATTATACAACTCTTTGCTGGATGTTCTAGTTGAAAGCAACATATACTTTATCTAGAGTTTTGTATTTACATTTTTTAGGGTTGCTCTTTCACCTTTATTTTATTAATAAAGATGTAACTTTGCTCCAAATAATTCTGACGCTTTAGCTTCCCATAAGAGATTTAGAAATATATATATTTTTTCTTGCTGAATATTAAAAAAGAAGGTATCCCACATAGGTGGTGTTAATCATAAGTGTACAAAATGTCTGTAATAAGAAGTTGATGCGAGTGCTGGAAGATCACACTAGGTGCTTAGAAAGTTGTGTTATGGAAGTACCTATGTGCTGCTGATGTACCTCAAGCAAAGCCCTGTAAATCTAAAATCCCTTTTGATTCCTTATCCTCAACTGGATTCTGAAGTTTATTCATTTGTGTTACATTTATTATATAAAGAGAGGAGAAAACAAAAAACAAACAAAAAAAAAGAAAGAAAAAAAGAAAAGAGTATGTATCCTATACATATATATGGTGGGAATGTGTTAAAGTAGGTAGCAGGGTCTAGGTAGATAGTGCTCGGACAGATGTTGTGTAGTCAGTTACCAGCTGAGTAGCTGCAGTCAGCTACCAGGCAGCTACCTCTTTCCACTGCCTGTGGACGCGTAGGCTGCGTCACTAACGTGCGAGTGACTGTTCTAGAGTAGCGGTTGTTGAAAGCAGGAACGCTCCAGGCTGTAACACCAGTGGAACCCTCTTTGCCTTTGGCCGTGAGATCCGTGGTGGCCCCGTTGTGAGCGGCGCGCGGTGCTGCCGCGGTGTCACCGCTCCCCAGGGCTGCGCGAGCGCCCTCGCTGCCGCCGGCGCCTCTGAAACCTCTGCTCCTCACCGCTCAGCCGTGCAAGCGTTAGCCTCTCACATGGCTTTGTTTGCGAGGTGCTGCTCTTTTCTTTTCTCTCTTTATGAATTTAACATACGTGTGAGCAGGAGGATGCTTCCAAGGAGCTTGCCAGCCTTGAGCTGCGGGCAGGTGAATGTCTGTTGAGCTTTGAGTGCACTGATGAATCTGGGCATAACAACAAGATACTGTTCTTAAACCCTTCTTGTTAGTTAACTACTAGTGCAAAATATTTAAACTTTAGTAGCAGTTTCCCTCCTAGAAACCTCATTGAAAAGTCTGTTCCATCATTCCACGGGTACAGCGTGCTCTGTGTAACATGAGGTTTTTGCTTGTATGCATTTTAGACCTATTCAATTCCTATTCAATACCTATTGAATAGCATCTTGAGAAATTAAAAAAAAAAAAAATCAAGATCCTACTTGAACAGGAAGAAGAGGAGGAAGAGTCTATGCAACTGTTTTATTGAAACAGTCATTCTCAGACTGAGTGACCAAATTTTTTTCACAAGGAGGTTGTTCTTGCCTAATATTTTTCCCATTTTCAAATTCAGATATTCCTACTCAACAGTATGAACAAAATTCTCTGTATGATAAGGAAAATTTTGTTCTTCTTTAATGTTATTTTTTTCATTTTTTTCTCAGCCAAAATCCTGTATTGACTACTGACTTGTAGTACTATTCTGAAGTGCCAAGGCTTTTGAGCTCTTGAGCCTTTTGTTAATTTTTAGTATACTTCTGAATAGATTTTCTTTTTTTAATGCACTTATTTCCAGACAAGAAATACATTGACATTTCTGTTTAAACCCGAATCGCTACAATGTAGAATTATGCAAATGATCTACTCACACATTTATTCTTGCCAAATTTTCTGTAATAAATGCCTGCATCTTAAGGTTCACAATTTGAAGAGTAATTATTTAGAGGGTTTTTTTAGTATATTTCTTGAGCAGTGAAGAGTGGTGTTTTCTCTTTTCAGTACGAAATTATTATTTACTGGAGTCTCTGCCTTGCCTACTTGTCCGTATATGTGTTGATGCCTTGGGGATATATGTTTTTGTTCTGGAGACGAGAACATATTTGCCTAAGCGCTATAGCTAAGATGTTGGACAATGATCCATCCCTTGTCATAGTTCTCAGATCAGAGCAGCTTATTTGCTTTCTCTTTCCTGCTGCTTTTTTTGTTGTTGTTTTTTGCCTCAGTTAAGAATGTAAGAGCAACTATGCTACATCATGGCCAAGGTCTCCATAGCCCATATCATGCCTCCCCTCGTGGTCAAGAAGAAAGGTTATAAAAACGTGAAAAGGAGATGAGGCATCCTCTGGGTACTCTTCCAGCCTCTGTTTGCAACTCAGAAGATCCTCAGCACTTTCTGAATCCTCCTTGGAGTCTTATGATTCTTCCTTTTGGGATATTCTGTTTTCACTAGCCATGTTCATCTCTTTTTCACTGTCTGTGTTCTCAGCTGTCCCAGAACATGCTGCCTGAGCATATATGGCCTTTGTGGAAAGCATCTAGGAGAAATATGGCCCTGTATTGTGTTCTTGCACTAAATAAGGAAAGGTTTCATCCCTTTCTTTTGGAGAAGCCTAAAGCCTATATAGACAAAAAGAAATAAAACCCATTAGGAAATAGATTTATCAGCATTTTTCTTGAAGCCCTGTGGTTTTAGAGATACTTCTGTCTTTCTCACAACAGACATTAGCTATGCTGTCCTTTTACATGAGCAAGGCAAGATCTAACATCTAAGGATTTCTCCCATTTTTGCCTTTTAAAGGATGTAGAAGACTGGTCATCTCAGTACGGGGTGTTTTGTTGAGGTAGTGCAGAAACATCTTCAGCAATTGGGATGCACCATAGCAAAAATGGTGCCTGGCTTCTCTGTAGAAAGAGCTTTCATTCCAAAATCCATCTAAAGGAGATGGTGCTTAATACTTCTTTAGACGTGTGATTTAGGGGCCATGTGAATAGGATGTTATGTTTTCTTTGTAATCTGTATGAACTGTGTGGTCTAACAACTCGTGTATGCACGGCCGTGACTTGAGGAGAGCAGACTTTGCCAGCCCTAATACACTGAGAAGTATTTGCCAAACAGCCTTGGTAAGGCAGCCTTCTGGGGTATTTTCACACAGCTGCTAATGGTGTGAGTTTTGATGATACTCTATTGTGGTATTTATGTCTCAGAAATCTAGAAAACACAGGATTACACTGTGGAATTGCCCGGCAGACTCAGTTAATTAAAACAGCTTAAATTGTGTTGGATAATATCAGTGTTTTGGGTTTTACTAGTTGGATGTCGTAGAAGCTCAGCCAAATCCAGGGAAGCAGCAGTCTTCAATTCCTAGGGTATTTTGGCTCTAAAGACTCTGTAGGTTTCCCCTAGTGTGTGTGCGTGTGTGTGTATATATATATATATGTGTGTGTGTGCGTGTATAGGACAACTTTGAGAACCTACTATATTAAAACATATATCTCCCAGGATAAGTTATGCAGAAGGCTAGTTTTTTTTATTGTTATTTTTTGGAGGGAGGAGAAAAATATTAATTAGTTGTATGAATGACTAATTGTTGGGTGTAGAAGTTGTGTTCCAGTATAAAGAATTCTGTCTTCCTTAATAGAGGAGAAGAAATAGTGTTACCTGAGCTTATCAGCAGTGAGGCCTTAAAATTGATAAGTTCTGTCCTTCAGTGAAAGGGAAAGGGCATCCACAGAGCTTGTTTCAGAATCTGATTTTATGCTATTTGGTCTTTAGGTTTTATTTTGAACGCTGCAATATGTGTTCCTGTCTACTGAATCAGATGTGTGTTATAGTAGGTTTTAGGGGAAGGAGGATTTAAAATTGAATGTGGCAAAGAATTAATGATTTTTTTGGGAATGATTCTGAAAAAACGTATTTTATTCAACATGGTGATGACAAGACAGAATTGCAAGCGCTGCAGACTTAAGTGGTTGTTAGCATGAGCGGTAATTGGAAATAACAGCTCTCTGCATTAAAACAATTATCCAAGGCTTAACAGGCTTCTCTCTCAAGTCTGTAACACAATTAACCTCAAAGTTACCTGGCAAAATGAAAGCTCTTCTCTTTTCACTGGAGAAGCCGGTAGGGAGAGAAACAGTCCGGTTTGAGTTCTGACACAGGTCTTCACGTTTATGGAGGTTGTAGATAGAGATTGCACATCCAGAGTAAGAAATACTGTGAGTACTTGTGCATCTGAGAGGCTCATGCCCTGTCAATTAATGCTATACAAGAACCCATGTAAAGAGAGAGAATGGCAGTTAAGTCTGTCCAGAAAAGAATTCCTTTAATATGGAAGAATAGGAACCTAAAGAAACTTTTAGGGACAGGTAAGTTCAGAACTAGGAAAAACTAGTTTACCGAGCTTGCCAGTGATTAGCAAGTAATTAGCAAGTTTATCATCAAAATACTGTATAACCAGACTGCTGTATCAGAGCCAATAAGGCAGCAACTACACCTATGGTACACTACGTTAATCAAAGCATAGCAACTACATTTTTACATCTATATCCCATCAATTATATGTACAAACAAATATCTGTGTTTTGGCAGTAGCCCGAGTTACAGATATTGAAGTAGAATAGAAGAATGTTTATGCGCATCCTCTGGTACCCTTCCTGTTTCAGAACTTACCTAAGTGAAACAATTTATGATTCTGAACTCCCTTCCTTTTCCTAAAATCTGCCTAAGATCTGTCTATCCCAGCATCCCATCTACTCTGAATCCATTGAGAGTAAATACTTAAAATTTCAGTCCAGGGACATAAAAGCTGAACAGCTGTAAAAATCCTCCAAGGAACCTTGTTCCTTCCGATTTAAAAAAAAAAAAAAAAAAATCTTCCAAATACAGAAATTAAATTATGTTTTTCTTATTGGGTTACTGATTATGTAATTTAATGGCAAATTTATTTCCATTTAGCATGTTTGTAGAGGATGCTCATGGACAAAAGACCATCTTTTGGATCTTCTGTATTGTTCCTGAGCCTTTAGCATAAAGTATTTTATCAGGCTCACAATAAGTGTCTCTTATGCACAAATAGTTTATAAAAGTGTTCTCACAGATACGGACCTAACTCAAGCAGCCTGAAGAACTGCACAGAAGAAGGCACAAAATTACTTTCATCTCCAAGGAGAAATTGAGTGTATAGACAATAACAAGTGAGGGTTAAAAATTCTAGTAGTAAACAGAAATGCCAAACAGTAGCTCATCTACTAATGCAAGCTTCTTTCCTGAGCACTCATTCCCCTATGACTTTCATGAATTAAATTAGATGAACTGTATTATTGAAATGAAACACTAGAGCAACTTCGAGCATACAGAAAGTAGCATAATCTAGAAGCTCATCTGTCCTTGTTTATCCACCCTCTGGCTAACGGAGCCTCCTGGTTAGGTGGAAGTCGGTCGCATCCCCTGGCGCCCATGAGCGCCGCACGTTGCTCCCGCTTATCCAGGGAGACGTTTGCAGCCTTCGGAATGATGGAGTTCCGGCTAAGTGGGTGAGCGCTGCGTGGAGCGAGTGCTGCCGGGGGACCTGACCAACTTTCACTTACCCGGGCATGGCAGTTAACAGGGAGCTGGAAAAACACCTTGCAGGAGACTAAGCGTGTGTGTGTTTATAGCTCTCTGGTGGTTTGTACCCGAGTACGTATTTGCAAGGACTGCAAAATAATCCTGTGATTATCTAGAGGCTGTTGTTTGTGCTATGACCTCTTTTTGTTAGCTGACCTGAAACAGCACAGGTAGGTGATCATAGTCCTTGAAACTGGAACTTGGAGGCTATTCTGCAGTATTAGACTGCTTCAGGTTTATTCATTAAGCTCCACTTCAGTTTAACTGTGATGTTAGATTCACAGTGGCTTAGCCTGGCTAGCTGCAAGCCGTTCATATTTAACACTACGTGCTGTAATTGCAGCACTGCACACGTCCATCCTGTGGCCAGCAGCAAAGTGCAGAGGCTGCCGGGGGCACCTCACTTCCATTGCAGCAAAACCCTCTGGAGTGAGCGGGAGGCTGGGACCAGGCTCGGGAGGCTGCTGCTGCAGAGCAGGCCCTATCCAGCAGAGCAGGGGCTGCTTCGCGTTTAGAGAACAGCCTGCAATTCGGAGAGAAAAGCTATTAGGAAAAAAGTGTGCCTTTAAGTCCATTTAAATCAGCCCCTGTACTTTAAGTTGCTTTAGAGGGAGATGTGTTTAGCATATTGCTTCTGCCGGACCCAAAACTGTACTGAAACTGAGAATCTTCTAAACCTGGTTGGACGCAGCGCCGTGCCACGTGTTCCAGGTGACCCTGTGTGTGCAGGGGACTTGGACTAGATGATCTCTAGAGGTCTCTTACAAACTTAAGTTTTCTATGACTCTATGATAACAGATAACTTGTCACAGCAAATGAAGTCTTTAACTTGGACCTGACTTGGCCATGTTCTGTAAAACGTAGGTGTGTTCCCATGTCAGCCTCTGAATGAGGCTTCCTTGGAGCCCAACATTGCAGTCTTATACTTCAAATAGTAGCTTGTGTATCTATATATGTTTATGATGCTTAGCCTTTTCAATCAGATGTGTTGACAATCCTTACTTTTTTTTTTCTTTTTAATTTTAGGAGTAAAGAGCCCCTTCAGGACAGTGTAATAGCTACCTATGAAGAACATGAAGATAGTGTATACGCAGTTGAATGGTCATCAGCAGACCCATGGCTGTTTGCCTCTCTAAGTTATGATGGGAGACTTGTCATTAATAGGGTTCCCAGAGCTCTTAAATATCACATCTTGTTATAATTTGTTTTGATTACTGGTGAAATTATTATCTTGATGTACAGAATTGGTAGGTATTGTTTTGGGCTTTTTTTAAGTTTTTGTTGTTGTTGTTAAGTATAAATGTTAAGGAGTGTATCTGTACTAATACAGAAACTTATGTTTCAGGTTTTGACTTTTGTATTTTTTTCTTGGAAAATATGATCAATTTTCTTAAGGCTGTGCTAGTTGTTTTTTTTTTTATAAACACTTTGCAATTGTGGGTTATGGTGTTTCTCAATATATTGGGCACTTTACCATTGATTTATTACTTCAGGTTTACTCTAACATAGTGAATTATAGAGATGTTATCATTATGCCAATGTAAAGCTGGGAGAAGGTAGGGTGCATGTAGCTGAAGTGATCTACCCATTTGCAAAAATAATCTTCTATCTTCCTTCTTTTCCATACAAGCAGCCTTCTGTTCTTAGCTAGGGCCACATTTTATTAACTATTTTGGCACACTCTGTAATGGCTATAAATACAGTTGGGAATGGTCTTAAAGGCTTCCTTAATTTACTTCAGTTCTTTTATACATTTTTTTCTCCTGGTTTGTCTAACAAAAATGTCCATTATGAAGGAAAAATGTCCATTCTAAATATACTTTTCATTTAAGCCTTATAGGAGTAGCAACAACATACCCTCCTGTAATTCACAAATTAAATGCCTTTTTGTGCTGTATGTTGTTATTGGAAACTATTTATCTTCTCAAAATCTCTGATACACTCTCCTGTAATATATTGAAGCATATTCGTAAAACTTGGTTGTCTTGTGGTATATTTTGAGCGCCCCTGGTGCTACACCATTGTTAACCTGAAAGTCTCTTTAGCAGCTGTAAGCAGTCTTGGCCTTGTCTGGGTTGGCTCTGTGCCCCTCTGCAGCTGCTGACGTGATGCAGTGCGTTTTCAGCTATGCACAACCCATGTTTTGCTCTAGCCTTCTCTTTGCTGTGCCTGGCCTAGGCATCAGTGGCTGTTCTGTGGAAGAGCTTCCCTGCTGTGAGGGTGACAGAGCCCTGGCACAGGCTGCCCAGAGAGGTTGTGGAGTCTCCTTCTCTGGAGATCTTCCAAACCCGCCTGGATGCCACCCTGTGCCACGTGCTCTGGGTGTCCCTGCTGGAGCAGGGGGGTTGGACTAGATGATCTCTAGAGGTCCCTTCCAACCTCAACCATCCTGTGATTCTGTGAAATACTGGGGATAGATTGCCTTGCAGAGAACATACAGAAAACTTGAAATGCAGATGGAAGGCACTTAATACATTTGCACTTTATTTTGCTGTTATTCTAACAGTCCTGCTGCTCCCTGTGTGCTGAGACCAGGCACAGCTGTAGCTATGCCCAGCTGCCCTTTCATCAGTTTTATTTCCAGTTAACCTCAGAAGTTGGGTACACAAAACCGTTTCAGTTATGGCTGTGTTATATGAGACCCCTCATATACCAAGAACATGAGCTGGAAGGAATCCTAACATCTTGCTAGGAGTCCTGCTGTTGCTGTAGTGCCTGGGTTGGTGCTGCTGTGGAGGGACAGCTTGCTCCTAACCTGTGTTTGTCCTTACCACAATGTGGTTCGAAATGTGTCTGAATGTGACTTGTTACGTATACGCAGCTGCTTCTATGGGAACACACCTTGAGAGCCTAACTGACTGCTGCAGGCCAAAATGTCCAGAAAAGATGAAAGCTTAATTTTGGCTTATTAAAGAGCTTATTTGGAAGAAATTGTAGAAGTGAAATAATTCAATTAAGGCACGTGTGTTATTGCCTGTATTTGTGTTAGAGGCCTGTGTGCACCAGAGGGAATGCTTCTGTTGGGAAAGCTGATGGTCTGATTTTTCTGCGTTAAGATTTTAAATTTTGCTGTTTCAAATTTTCTCAGTTTGCAACTCTTCATGAGCTATTCACCTGCATATTACAAGAAAAATCACATTTCCAAATCAGTAGTGCTTCAGGTGTCTGAATTTGATTGGGATGTTGTTTTGCAAGTGGAGCTTTCAATCTTTAGACAAAATCTTGCATTTCTCCCCCCCACACACACAAAAAAAATTACAGTGTATCATTAGTATGCAGCAGAATACTTTAAAAATTTGTTCACATTAGCAATAAAGGTCTAATGAAATTTTATTGTCTCTTAATGTATATGGGTTACAGTGGGCAGGTGATATGAAATTATGTAATGTATGTGGTGCTTGGTTTTATATGTAATAAAATGTGGGACAGATTTTGGGCTGATCTTGAGGTACCGTATTTCCTTTAATATTAGAGCTTTTCCGATGGTAGGAAGTTGTATCTGTAAAGAAATAATAACAACCTATTTTTATGTTATTTTTGTATTGTCTGCCTTTGGTAACTGTTTATAATATCACATTATAAGGGGAAAAGATAAGGGATGAACTATAGGAAGGAAGGGAGTAGCAGGTCAAGTTTAAATGAAATGCATTACAGTAGAAGCAAGAGAGCAGACAGGGTCAAATTTTAATCATTTTTAGCTATCTCTAAAGCTGAATCTGAGTTACATGTTCAGCACTCATAGCAATATGAAAATGACTTTCATATGGGGAAAGCTTTTGACAAGGTTTCACCTCAAGCTGTTAGAGAAAGCAAACTCCTGCAGGATAAGAGGAAAGGTCCTCAGATGGATAAATAGTCAGTTAAAAGATAAGAAATAGGAGGCAGGAATAAATCATCACATTTCACAACAGAAAGAAATTACCAGAGAAGTTCTGCAAGGATCTGTACTCAAGCCTGTGCTTTATATTATATTTGTGACCTTTTTGGAAAAGGGCTGCATATAAAAATGGCCAAGCTTGCAAATGCTGTTCAAAGTAGTGAAGATGACTGACTGGAGGATTATGGAAGGGTGCTTCACAACACTGATAAAATGATAGATGAAATCCAGTACAGGAAAAGTGACATGATGGATTTTACATATACTTCGGTCAATGGCAGTTAACTTGCTGCTTGGAAGTGAGATCTGGAGATTATAATAGCTCTTTAAAAGCATAAGCTTAACAGAGGTTTAAAAAACAAAATGTACGGGTTTCCTAGAAGGCAACTAGAGAAGAAAACAGTCCTGTTAATCTATTTGCTAAATCCATCGTGTGCATACATCCTGAATACTCTGCTTAGTTCTCATTTCTTTCATCTTAAAACTGAGGTAGTAAAACTGGGAAAGGTTTTAGAGAAGGGAGGCAGAAATGATGAATAGTATGCAGCACCTGTGTGAGGATAACTAAATAGACTGAAAGGCAGATGGGTGAGAGGCAATGATAAAAGTCTATAAAAGCATTCCCTATTCATCCTTTCCCCCTGCCACTTGTGATCATTCACTGTTGCTTCTGATACAAGGACTAGATGTTATTAAATGGCATCACCAGGCGGTGGCTCAAAACCGATGAAATGACGTGATCTTTAGAGCCACACAACTGAGCTGTGACATTCCTTTGTAACACCCCACCTCCTCCTGCATGCGCACGCAACATGGAAAAGAACGTTATAATGCTAACGGACTTGAGCGAAATGAGCAAATTCCTGAAAGATTCCACCACGGGCTGCTCGGCCCCAAGGCAGCAGCCCCTCTGTCTCGGGATGTCCTTTGCAGCTGCGCCGCGCCGCGCTCTGGGAGGGTGCGGGGAAGGACGTCTGCGTGCCGGCCCGTCTGCGCCTGCCTCCCGGACCCACGCGCTGCGCCCGCACAGGAAGCGAGGCCAAGCTAAGAACGTGTTCTCCAGAGCATTGGCTCTAGTGCTCAGATGTCAGATTTCCTCCTGCACTTTCGTCTCTCACAGCTCTTTACTTTGGTTATAAGTTGTGTTTTAAGGGATTTTAGAAAACCCTCATGTCTCAGATGAAATTCTTGTGAAATCCCACTATTACTTGTGGAAGCTCTCTGCTTTGTTGCAAAAGCCTCCTTGACAGTGAGACTATGGACACAGTCTGATTTCTCTACAGTATGTGGAGTCCGCCACCTTTCCTGAAATTCAAATCCTGTTCTGAGCCATCTTAAAGCACTGGTTCGCTACAGTGTTTCACAGACTGCTCTTTTATGCTGCCACATATCACCAGTGGTAGGTGCACAGTTGTGTTTTCCAAACAAACAGTTCTTCAAAATGATTTTTCTTTCTTTTCAGGCTATAAGCAGGTAAGAAGCTATAATAGTTTTTTGGGTTTGCAAAAGTGAATTCTGGCATTCCATAAAGCTATTGAATTGTCAATGTTAACAGCCTAAAAACTACTTTTCTTACAGATTCAGTGTTGATAGTCTCTACTTTGTCCCCTATGCAATTTTATTCTTTTTTTGTGGAACAACTAAAATGCCTGAGATTTGGTTCTTTTATTTCTCAGACATGAATTACTGAAGGAGAAAGGAACTGATAATACTTTTTTTTTTTTTTTTTTAAAGAAAGTTGATCTAAGGCTCATTGATGTCAATAGAAGCCTTGACTGTTTAAAGAGTAGTTCGGAACAACATTTCACTCCTAAGTAAAAAATGATGCTATCTAAATTCAAAAATGTCTTTAGTACAGACCTGGACTTTGCCAGTGTTGCCAGTGCTAAAATTAGTTGACGTGCACTGAAGCTCATAAAGTTAATGAATTACTTGTGAGCATCAGAATTAATGAAAAAGTAAGTATTGGATGGCATGGGTAGGCTTGACATTTGCCCTAGACCATTCCCCTTTCTTCTGGCTCTTTTCTTACTCTGGGGTGTGTACACACTTAGTACGTTGTTTTATAAAGAATAAGCTACCTGAAAGTGTATTTTTAAACTTAAAATATAAACTCTTTATTTTTCTATTCACTTGGAATTCCCAAATCTTACAGCCTGGAACCTCTTCCAGTATTTCAGACTGAAATTCTGATATCTTGCAAGTTATTGAGGATGGCTTCAAGCAGCCTAGTCCAAGTCATGGTGGGACACCGTAACGCAGACACGCTTGTGTCTGGCAGCGGGGAAGCTGTGAAAAGCAGGTAATGGTAACCGTGAAGATCAATAATTGGGCACAAGTTCATAATGATGATGCAAGTTCACTTAAACCTTTAGCATTACTATGTGTAACCACTTTTTGGTTTTATAGAGAATATTGAGGTTTCACTTTGGTGGGGTTATGAAGAAAGCAGTTGAAACTTTGGTGTAGAACCTGCAGTCTGAGTGCCATTCATAGGCCACAGAGAGCCTATGGTTTCTGGAATAACAGCCGAGCTGTCTGGAAGGAAAGTGCAAGTCAATTTTTAGAGAAGTCTGGTTTTCCTGTGAAGGGAACTACTGAATTTGAGTCATGGATAGTCTCCAGAGTAATTTGCACATTGCTCCTGCTCATTCCACCTGCCACTTTGGTCAGTGAGGGACTAGTGAAGTGAGAAGAAAATGACACAAAGGAGATGTGGAGGAAAGGAAAAAAGACATAGGCAAAGGAAAAGCAAAAGAAAGGCTGACAAATATGGAATGAAAAGTAAATTGAAAAAGACAAGATCAAGAAAAGATCAGTTTGGAAAACAGGAAAGACAGAAAAAAATTGGTGGTAAATGAAGTAGAGATGTGGAGGTATGACATTTTTTAAAATGAAAAAGAAGTAAAAGAGTAGATTTTATTTATCTCTGCCCTTATAATTTTACATGTTAACCTTCTGTGTCCGTAAAATCTTACGTATTAATCTCCCCAAGTGAACTGATTTAGCTGCTGGAGAATTCATGGTTTATATTGCAGTATTTTAATTCTGTGGGTGGGTAATGATACACGGATAATAGTTGCCACCAAGTTTGGGCATAAGTACATGTTCTTGTGGATCCAGAAGTTATCAACCCCAACTAATATGTTTGGGGAGGGTTTTCAGTTGGAGACTGCCGTTTCCAGGGATCAGGTTGTAACTGCTGGTGGGAGCAGTTGGAGGCCGCTTCGGAGCCAAGCAAGCAGATAACGTGAGCAACGCTAGAGAGCATTTCTAGGGGGCTGTTTCTTGAGTCACACGAGTTGGAGCTTCAAAAGTGTGTCCTGTCTGTGCCTTTGGGGAGTGTCTCCGTGTGAACAACGCCAGATATTAGATGTAATCAATAAAATACCTGAGCTGCAAGCATCCTTCCGCACTGCAGCACTTCCTTCCTTGCCTTGCAGCAAAACGATTTTGAGCTGTTACTGAGCAAATCCTGACCCCTTCTGTTCTGGTGCTACAGCAGCCACAAGCTCATAAAGGGGTTTCCATGCTCCAGCACAGAAGAAATTTTGCAAAAGAAATACAATACATTTGAAACTACAAAAGAGTTAAGCTGGGGTACATACATGTCTGATAGCAACTGGTAGGTAGATGGAGCCATAGATACTTAAATAATGTTGCTTTTTTCTTGATCTCATTTAATCTGGATAAAATGGAAGAGGAAGTGGCAGACTGTTACTGGAAAATTGTTACTGGTAGATTGTTAGAAAAAGCACAAGGAAAGCTTCATCTCAATAGGATCTGTTTAATCCTTTGAAAAGCAAATACCAGAGAGCTTTGACCACTGTTCTGACCATACTGTCAGTAGGGAGTGATTGGATTTACTTTGCTAGATAGATGCGTGTTTCTGATTTGTGTTTTAATCATCTACTTTCAATGCTAATATCTGCAAGCTATTGTGTGAATAACTGGGATAAATGATACACTTTTTTTTTATTACAGTTCACAGATGTATCTTTTAAAACAGAGGAAAAAGCTGCTTTTGTTTCAAAATCTTTATTCTGTTGTATCAGGAAGCAACGTGGTTCTGTTCCAGTGCTCTACAGCTAAGGCTCAAATCACAACTGTAACTTGTACAGGTCCTCAGAGCGGCCATCGCTGAGGGCAGCAGTGGCTGAAGGCTGAGCATGGCGGACACGTCCGTGTTCCAGGAGCGGAGCCCTCTGGAGAGAGGGAGCCGCGCTGCTCCCTCCCCTCCTGCTCCACGGAGCGGCCCGGCCTGCGGGGGCGAAGCTACCTGAGGTTATTGAGATTAATACAGCAAGAGATTCCAATCAACCCGCACAAGGCTGCTCCTCAAGGCTGGCAGGTGCCTCCTGCCTTCCCTTATTCAGACAGGGCCACATCAATTTGGAGTTCCCAGCAGAGACTGCTATGATTTATGGGTTTAGGAGGCTGATAAATGTGGTTAGTTGAAGTGTTCATGAAATAATTGAATCAGAATAATTTCAGTTAGCCATGTTCAATTTATTTTCTCCAGTAACCACAGGAGGGTGCAATTTTGGATTGGGAGCTTCATCTCAAGGATTCCTATCACAGAAAAGGCATTGTGGAACCTGGAATTAGAGCAGTTTCGCAGCCAGGCATGTATGACAGCCTCACAAGCTGACTAAGATTCATAAGAACTGGAGAGTAAGTACCTTGAGCTCTTCTAGTTTTACCTGTGACAGAGTCTGGGACCATTCTGGTTTATGCATTACGGAATAACA
>NW_010589427.1:0-34676 GCF_000705375.1 Tinamus guttatus | reverse complement strand
TTCATGTGGTATTTTTAAAAAATCATTTCATATTATCGTGAAAGGCTTTTTACTTTATTTGTTTTTCAGGATCTCTCTCTAATTCAGATTCTGGGGATGATAGTGCTGAAAAGACTTCCAAATTAAGTGAACCTTCCCAAGCAAAAAAAATAAGTAATGCCCGAGAGCAAATAATGCAATTAAATATTTTGCTTTCCTTGTTATTAACATTTCTGTGAGAATTTGAGACCTCAATGTATGTATGTGCTTGCATAGGCATCCATGTATATGTGTGTGTATGTGTAAAAATACTGTGAATAGAAAAATGCCAGGTTTTCAAAAGGAAAGTGATCAATTATTTAAGGATTATTTCATTAGAGAATATTCACTTTATTGTTATATCAGCTTTTGACTAATATATCATAAAACGTATGTTTGGCTGATGTAATAAAGCAGAATCCAGTGACAACTAGGATACCAGTCATCTAAAATACCATTCATTTCATTGGGACAGACTTCAAAGTCTCACTTAATAGGTTTAGCTCCAAATCCACTACTGGATTCAGGCCAGTTGAAATAAGTCTTCCTTTCCCTTCTTTTGTCTTTGGGGCTTCTCTAGTGTTCAGCGGGACTTTTGCAGCTTTTTTCCTTGTGGAATCAAACACCTCTTCTGGCACAAAGAAGAGTAATATATCACAGTAAATGGTTTAGGACAATAGATACGTAAAGCTTTTGATTTCAAAAGATTAGGAAATGGAAACATGTTCTGCAGGAGCATTAACTGTATATCCAATTTTACTTCTAGTTTTTAAACTGATGGAATAGAATTCAAATTACTCCCTTTTGTCTTTAATATTAAAACTATTTTTATGCTTTAAATTTTGTCACAATCATCATACCTTTCAGTGGTGTCTGTAGTTGTCAGTGTTTTTTTTCCTCCTGTGTGTCCATGTGTTCACTATTTTTGTCAAAATGCCAAACTCAGAATCAATGACTTTATGATTATTTCAATGTTCAGTGCTATTTATTTGTTTGGCTTCTGATAATAAATTCACAAGTTTGACCAGAAAAAAAACCTTTGAAGCTTGTGGCACAGGGGCAGTGTTGTAATTGTCTTCCTTTGGAAGCCAGGCTTGGCTTGACCAGGAACTAGGGCAGAGTTTGGTATTATAGGAAGGGAAGAAAGGCAAAAAGTGATCAGAAATCGTATTTTGCATGTCGAGGGAAAAAAAGAAACAATGTAGACTTTTAAGTAGTGTTAGTTTCCATAACATTTTACAAAACTGCATTTTTCCAAAACCAGTGTCAGACTCTCTTTTGGCTGAGATGAGAATGAAATTTCTGTAGTGTTTAAAACTAGAAAAGTCTCTCAACTTTATGATTATTCAAGTTAATGATTGACATTTAGTATGTATTCTAGTAGTGAATCTGAATGCATGAGAAATTTTTGAATTTTAAGCTAGTTTTGTCCATGATTGTCATCACTCTTGATGTTGTAATTTTTCCTTTTTAAATTTCACTCGTTTGCTGAACAGAGGGCTTACGCCCACCCCAATTCAACTGCAAAAGCTAAGACCTTAATTCATTAATCTCTTTTTAAATGCTTTTGTATTTCCCCTTGCTGCAAACACATCTAGAAGTGAATCTGATACATTCACACTAGTGAATGATTTTACTCTTGTCTGCAGTTGCTGTCAAATTACTTGTGTTCTTTCTTTTTTTAATTGAAAATTGTCAAGCTAATTTTCATTTTAAATATAATTTACAGCAAACTCCTCCAACTTGGAAGATTCTGAACAGGCAGGTATAGATCCTCTGATTGAAGCAGCAATAAGGAAGATGAATAAACTAGACACAATATTGGCAAAAAAACACTTGAAAGAGAGAGCAATTAAAAAACAAGGCAAAGAAATGAGAGCAAAGCTCTGGGAAGAACTTCAGGTTAGAAATATACAATTTAAATAACATAGTCTATCTAAGAGTACGTCTGTTATCTTCCATAATTGTCGCTTTCAGTGGATTTGGATTGAGCTGTGTATTCATTACAGCATTTATTTACTGAATGAAATGTACCTCTGCATAAAAGATGGTGCATAACAGAGACTTCCAAGTTTCATTATGTCAAAACTCAAGGGCATATTCCAGTAGCCTCAGGAAGAAAACAAATTGTTCTGATATGGTTTAAAGCCTGCTTAATTTCTGTTTTGAAGTTTTTATAAGCAGACAAGGTATTTTGCTGCAACTTTAAATGAATACTGTATATATTTATGCTTTATTTCCTTTAAATAGTCTGTCAGTACTTCTGGAAGTCATGAGGAGATAGAAAACACAAAACACTTTTTAGCTTTAATCTCATCCTGGCAGGATACAGCTGGTAAGTGAGAGACACAAGTGAATACCCTGATATGATTATCCTGTATTTTCAGCATGTTTAGGCAATAACCAAGGAAATTAAAACTGTTTTGGTAAACAGAAAAATCATGATTACTAATGTATCAGGGATGTTAGTGAAATAGATCACCAGGCTGCAGTACTTGGTGTAGGAGGGGTGGGCAATTAAAACATTTTAATAGGAGCTCTAGGGATGTTTTGGGCCTCTCATATATACACGGGAAAATATTTTCAAGTGTAAAGAACAAACCGAAGGAAGCAACGGCAATGCCATGGTAAGGATCTGATAATATGACTGTACCAGAAGAAGAGAAAGGCAGACTCCAAGGGACTGCCAACAGATTCAGTGACAGAATGGGACCAAATACTGATACCAGCTACTCGGTTACATGTTAGAAAACAATGAAGGAGGATGCATATGACCCAGCGTGGGTGGGGGAACTGCACTGAAACCAACTGCGGGCATCCTGCTCCCAGTGTCTTGACTATTTGGACATATGTGCATACTAATGTAGCAATGTGAAGTGAAAAAATAAGCAGAAATAAGCAAAACTTTAGTGTGTGTGTGTATATGTATTCTGTGCTTAAGTTTTGTTTATTAAGAGAAGAGCACAAAATTTAACTTGGTAAGAATGATATATTAAAATTGCCCAGTAGGTGTCAGCATGTAATTAAAAATAAATGGGGAGGGGGGTAGACGTCAATAATGCACACAATTGCTAATGAACTCTGTGCTTCTTTTCATTGTTCTTGTCAAAGGTTACCCTGTGCCCCAGTGAACGCATGTCGTATGGGCTCTAGTGTGCCATGCTGGCATCATTCTGCATAATTTAGATATTCCCCCCCCTCACTGGGTCTTTGTCTTATTCTTTCTATAATATGGTAGCGGTGGATTTCTTGGGTCTGCATTTTAAGGACTGATAGTGCCAATACTTGCCAGACTGATAATGAAATGTCATGTAATTCATACACTTTGCTTTTCAAAGCTTGAATTTGATACAGAACTTTTAAAATATATTATCTACAATATCGTTGATTATAATTGTGTATAAATACATATAACATTATGATAGACATATGTAATTGTTATAGAGCTCCATAATGAAGTATATATTATTTGATAATTACCTTTTATACAGATAGATAATTGTAATTCTTAATGTGGCTATGATGCCAAAAAAGGTTCTGAATAAAAAATCTTTAACTAATATATCCCAGCCACTTGGAAAATTCTGACATGCCTGTGGGAGAAATGTAAGTCAGAAAAACCCATGTTTTCAGCTGAGTGTGTTAAGACTTGTTACTACAGGCTCTCTCTCTATGTGTGTGTGCATATACATATGTGTAGTTTTTTAAAAGCAAAATCAGAGGTATATGAAACAGTATGAAGAGTTCTTCTGTTACCTGTTCATACTGATGAAACACACACTACTCTTTCACCTCTATTTCTTGAAAAATATAGTGGTGGTGTAATTTATCTAAAAAGAGAAAAGTAAATTTCTGTAACTTGTGTTTGTGAGATTTTATAGAATGATATAAGTGAAACTAGGTCATTTTTAAATGCGTTTTAATTAAACTGTACTGAAAAATTTCTTAACAGAGCCCTTCCATGTTAAAGAAGATGAAATATGTATTTCAGTATTTCACACACAAATTAATCCAGAAGATTATGATTGTCATAAAAGCCATCATAATCACGGTAAGCTTTATTAACTGTATAACTCTTATTTTCTGATATGACAAAACAACCTGTGAAGTGGTTGGGTGATGATGACTTTCCCTTCATGGCTGAGCCAAGAAGTCAGAAAAAGTAAGTTTGGCTGTTGCAATGACAATCAATATCTCTCACTTTTTGAAAAGTGATAAAAATGGAAAAACTTTGTAGGTAACCTAAAGCATTTTATTTAACATGATATAAAATCTTTTCAAAATAATGAGAGTTGTGCTTTTGTTTTTCCCCAATTTGAAATGTGTTTTTTCACAGTTAACTATTTTGTCATATGTGACATGACAGAAGAGGTGGCTTCCGCTGCCATTGCTGTCAGCTGCAATTGCTCAGTTCTTTAGTCTACCATTTTATGTAAACAGAAGTGATCTAACTCTGGTGAGTGGCCAGGACGACAAAGACACAATGATCGAGTGTTCCTGAGGTGTGAACCACTGATGGCAGAATGTGACTTGACTTTATAGAATGTGACTGCGTGTTTTATCTTTCAAGTCATGACCCCAATCCCCTTTCCATTCTTATCCACCTTAGTCCCCTGGTATGTGCTCTTCATTCTTCCCTAAATGGAAACTTGACCCTTAGGCTTCAAATTTCACAGGTTTGCTGCAGTGTCTTTGCAGCTTTTGATATCTGAATTCAGGGCACCTACACAGGTCCGGTTGGGAGCTGCTGTTGCACATGCAATTTTGAGGTGATTTACATGAGTTTGGGAACTCATGAAGCAGGGGCCACTTGTAACTCATGAGCAATAAAGTACTTACATGACTTACTGATTCTACTGAATACTCTTGATGTGCTGTCTGATTTCTAAAAGCTTTTTTTTTTTGATTGCTCTTGGATTTTTGTGTAATACTTGTCATAAAAGGTAGGGCCTGAGCAAGAGGAGTTGACGCACTGTTGGCTACGCTATTACCTAAGCAATCCCACCGGGATGATCTCTAATGTATTCCTTGTCACAGTAACCTGTATTGGTCCCTTCTTTACTTGAATGATCTGAGATACTGTGTACCATGGCTCCCTCTTAAAAGCGCTCCTGCTACAGGTAGCAGAAAGATGTAGTTTAAAAGCAAGTTTCATACATGCTGCATGTTATGTTCATATTCTGTTTGCTTGTTTCAGGATACAACTCCTCGTATTCATATTTATCCGTAAATTCTTAGATGATTCTACTTCCTAGATAGATTCAAGGTCTTTTCTTTCTCTGTTACGTGATAATATCAGACAATTTGGGATGTTTTCCTGTGAATAACTGAATTTGTACAGTGACAAGGGATTTTTTTGGTGGTCAGGTCCCATGCTTCAAACTCGTTAGAGTTTGCTTGCAATTTCAGAGCAAGATTCAAGAGAACGTTGCGCAATTTTTGTCCATGGTTTGTAAAAAGGTGCACTGAATTTATTCTATACCTTTGAACATACTAAAAGCAAACTCTCAATCTGCAAGAGGGTTGCTTTATATATAAACTGTAAAAGAATGAGCTGCTATGTTCTATCATCTGTTTTTCAGCTGTTTAAAAAAAAATGGACTTGATACATCTCCAAATAGTTCTGTGGTTTCTCCAAAAACTATTGTCTGGTTTTGTACTGATGATAAAACTGAAACAATGAGAGGATTAGAAGGAATGTCATGCCTTTCAAAGCCACCATGTTTAACATTTTTGAGGTCAGAAATCCTAAAGTATTTTAGTCTTCCTAAAGTTGTATGATCTCGTATAATAAAAGCTCAAAAAGAAGAGATTAGTTTTTGATAATTATGCTTTCAATATAGCAATACAGTTAATAAAAATACTGAAAATGGCACATCAGAAGTTTGTATATCCACTTTACATGTTTATTAGAGATTTAAAATGAATTATTATTACAATTTTGATTGAATGAGAAAAGGAGTGGTCTAACTCTGCAGCTTATTTTTCAAACTTCAGATTGTCCAAAGGAAATAAAAACAAACGAATTTCTGAATCTGGCAGAAAAAACACACAATAAAAGCAAAAGCAGTCAGGATTTCATTAAAAAGAATATTGAGGTAAGTATTACAATGTAAAATCCTTAGCTTCTCTAATTCAGTGTTAAGTGAAAGCGTAGTATATAAACAGTTTCTTTATCAGGAACATTGAAAGCAAAATCTTCCTGCTAAGTTTTGTTTATTATTGCATACAGCTGTATATTGCAGTCCTGATCTCAGTGCTCATGTTTGTAGGGTTAGGATAATACTCTTTTTTTATGTATTTGCAGAAAAGTAATGAGAATTGAATTGTTTGGACACAGATTGTTTTGAGGACAAAGTATTTCTTTAAAATCTTTCTTTAAATATAGTAAGTGGTAAGTGAAGAGAAGCCATTCTTCTCTGTAGATAAGAGCTAGGTAAGTTTTTCATGGGCAGCCAACATAGGACCCTCATCTACAGAAAATCTATTAGAAAAAATAGATACTCTGACTTCTGTGCTTTTGTTTCTCTAAGGCTGTAGTAGCTATAATGATTTTTTTAATCAAAAAAAACCCCTATGCATGTGTCTCCAGGGCATTAAAATTATGATTTACACTTAGGCTGCTTGTCAGAGTGATAATTTGATAATTTGTATTACAGCAATAAGCAAGATAGATGTTAACTTCAGAATTTAAAACGTTGGCATTTGAGTGAATATGATTCTAAAGACTTTTTGTTTGTTCATTTATTTGTAAATATTTCAGCTAGCAAAGGATTCGGGAAACCAGGTTGCTTTGCTTGAGGAAGAAAAGAAAAGGTTGATTGAACTATTGAAAGATACAGGAGATGGAAGTGAATTGCAGGGTCTTGAGGTATGGAGACTTTGATTTGTGCTGTTCTGTTGTATCTGGCTTGCTTTTAACGTAAATCTACATTTGATTTTTAGTCTCATCATGACGTGACCTACTGTGGTAAGAGAATAGCTGAACGAACCTCATTGGATTTATCTGCACAAATGAACTTTTATTGACTTCTTTGTTCTCTTTACCAACACTTGAAAGTTCTCAGGGCTTTGAAGAAAGGAATTTCAGGAAAAATTAGGTGCAGATGGAAGGAGCCTTAAAGAATGCTTAGAGAAGATGGCCTATTTCCTCTGCATAAAATGTGAGGATGCCTCCTCCTAACCCAAGTGAATTGCTGGTGTAATCTGTGGTAGAAGTCGCAACAGTTACTTCAAAAAAAAAAAAAAAAAAAAAGCTGAGCCTAAACAGGCTAAATGCTAACTATTAACACTAAATTAAACTAATTTATATTTAAACATTTTGTAGATGTAGAATGCTACTCTTTGATAACATCTCCCTTACAGAAGGGAAATTCAAAGGTAGCTTTTGTGACGTGAATTGCACTTACTTAGGCTTGATGTGCATGTAAAGTGTCTTCTTCCCTCAAATTTCTTATTAACGATTCAAATTTCTTATTAACGATCTTCCTTATAATGAATTGATTTAACTTGGAGATTGCAGTGGTGTGATGCAGAAAGAACGAACAATTCCAGTAAGCGAAGCTGATGTAGTTGTATGAGTCTTGGTCAGTGCTTTCCTGCTGTGCCTCTGGAGTAATGGGGCTGCCCAGGGATGACTTCACAGCAGTGGTATTAGAATCATAGAATCATAGAATGCTTAGGATTGGAAGGGACCTCTAACATTTTCCAGCATGTACAATTCATGCAATTTCTAAGAGATAAAGCTGAGTGCATATATTTTTAAGTCTACTTAAGTTGCTGCTTGGTTATATTTAGAAGTGAAAAGCATGCATCTAACTGCTCAATGAATACCTGCTTCAAGGTATGCTTGGCACATGAGTATTGAAAGCGTTCCTCTATGTGATGAGAAGGTACATTTTATTCTTAAGTCCAATTTATTAAAAAAATGCACTTTATGTGTAACTGCCTTCAAAACCCATTTCCTTTGGGGATGAAGAGTAAGTTTATTTTTGTTGTTGTTGTCTTTTTTTTTTCTTTTTCAACAGGAAGATGCGTCCAGCTGGCTAGTACCGGGAGAAGGGTACACACCTGAACCAATGGAATTTCATCACCTGAGTGAAATAGATGTTAAGCTTCAAGTGCTGTCTAATGGGCATTTCTCTACGAGTCACAGCTCTTGCTCAAAACCCCCAAGGCAGATTTATCAGGTATGTTAAAGAACAGAGTCTGTGTTGCATATTCTTTTTTGAATTTATCCATATTTCATATATCATATTCCAGTAATGTTGTCTGCTACAACCTAGGTGAAATAAAACTCATTGTCACACTTATTTGCACAAAATTTTTGTAAAATTTTGTTTTGTAAAACTCCCAGTTTGTAACCAGGACAGGTGTATTTGAGGACGCTCTTACATGACCTCTGTTATCTCCTTATGTGTGGGACATTTTCAACAGCTAAAATAACTGATTTTTCTTTTTGCTTTTTAACGGTAAGTTTATATTGTGAGCTTCATTTTAATGTCACTTTTGTATTGAATTCTTTATGGACTTACTATTTTGTGAGAAATGAAAGAGTTTGAGAAGGATTTTGGTGTTGATCGTTTGCCACCTGAGCTTTAATGTGTGAACCAGAACTCCCTCTAGTGGTTCGCGGATGTGAACTTGCAAATAACTGCTGGGTCTCAGTTCGCCGTGGTGAAAGGCATCCTCGGTGTTGATGCCGTTGCTGTGATGAGGAACACTTGTTCTCTTTGCTTTGGGAGCATTTGTCCAAAAGTTAGTATCACTTCCTTTTCAGATAAAAGCTCTGAAATATTTGAATATAAACTTGCATTTACGTGTATGCCTACAGAAGAGTAATTGTTACCTTTCTGAATAACACTAAATCGCTGAAAAGAGTTAATTCCAGAAATCACCCTTCAATATTTGCCGCCAGATCCCTCTGCTGCCTGCACTGCTGGTTCTGCACACGCGCCGTGCGTCGTTCCTTGGGAGCGGGCTAGATCCCTGCTGGCCGCCTCGGGATCTGTGGCAGGTGCCAGTGCCAGGGCTGGGGAAGCGGCACCGGGGCCGCCTCGGTGTCCGAACTTGCCCGCGTTCACATGTTGTCACGCTGCTGTCCTTTTGGGCTGGTGAATGAAGGAGAGAAGAGTTGTGGCAACTTTTGTGAGCTTCACTGCTTTGTGCAGGAACTTTTTACTAGATCTGGCCTTTAGTTTTGCACTCTTGGCTGCAGTGTAATTTGTGTTGGTGCCTAAATAATTGCTATTCAATATATGGCTGGAACAATAACTTTAGTTATTGTTAAGTTCTGAATTTGGGTCAGGCTGTGAATTCTCAACCTTTCATGTTCAAACAAAAGGAAGTAATATGTGTCAATAGCTGAAAAATTAATGTTTACTTTGAGTTTATAGAACTTTATGTAAAAAGACATAATATACTTTTTTTTTTAGCGTGTAGCGTCTATGTAGCGTGTTTAGCGCATAATATACTCTTTTTTTAGCGTGTAGTTGATCTATGTCCAGTGCCACTCATCTTTTTCTTAAGACAGCCTTGTCTGTCTCAGTCCTGCTCGCTTTCAGAAAGTTTAAATACTAATTACTGCATGCAAGAAAGAAACCAAGAGAAGAAAATGAAATGGGATAACCGGTTAGCAGTCCTATCCAGAAAAAGGATCTGAAATTAATTGACCAAGTGATGCTTTTGCAAGGAGATCTGCTTTGTGATACGCAAAACAAAGCAGACAGTGGTTCTGACTGGCTGCCCCTTCCTGGGGCTAGTTCCAAGAGTTAAGGACAAGTTTAGTCCTTAAGCAAACTAATGTGGAAGGCTCTGTAAAACCAGTTGGGAGACATTCAAGGTATTAATACAGTGAACTACATATGCAGAAAGAAAATTAGTATATGAAACATGCTATTTTACTTACATTTTCAATATACTTTTGTATTTATTTTCAATGTGTCAAGAATTGTTACTGAACAGAAGTTTAAACAGAGATGTGGATACCAGTTCCTTTGGAGAAGAGTCTGATTTCAGTGGCATTAATCTTTTTTTTCCCTTTTTTTTTTAAGAAAAAAAAAAAGGCATTGAGTTATTTTTCTGGTTTGCAGGATTTCATCTGTTGATGCCAAATAGAATAAATGTATGAGTGATGGGAACGGTAAAGGAAATTGTTGGTTTCTTAAGTCCTCTACTTGGATTTTTATTTTGAATTTTAGAAGTAATTAAAATGAAATTATCTTAGAGTTACATGTCATAAAGATGCTCATTCTTTTCTTCCAAGAACTACATTGGTTATAACTTTCAAAGTGCAGACACTTAAGCACCCTTGGCTTAATGACAGAGCTGCTTCCTGCCCCTTCTAACTACATTGGCAGGGTATAGGAACTATGCTCTGACTCTGAAATCTTTAACAACTGTCTTTAATTAAGCTACAGTACCATAGTTTAGTTGTTACAGAGCAGCATCCATATTCCTCTTCTCTACACTCAGTCCAGCTGGATTCAGACTGCTTTTCCATGACTAATGTTCTCGTTAACATGGAAATGTTCCTCATCAGAACTTTATTTCTCTCCGAAGCATTTCTTTTCTTTTTCTGGTGCCAACTTAATTAAATATTTAAAAAATGCTTTTGTGTTACTCAATATGTTGGGGGAAAACAAATGAAAATAAATGTAATCCTGGAAGAGGTAGGAGAATGGTAGGGTGAAAAATATGAAGTGTAAGACCCAAGTGTGATAAGTACATTTACCAATTTGAAAAAATGGAAAATAAATGAAAAGGGGGCGGTGATTAAAGAAAAAAAATGAACAACATCCATATGCTTGATTATAACTTCTTTAATGTAGCATATTAATTTGATATGTTCTTTTATACCTGAGTTCATTTTATTGGAAAAATATTCCATCTTTCAACTTATAGGAGTAGGATGCAGTTAACAGCTTAAAACTAAAGAATTACTCTAAAAGATAAAAGTTTATGAAGAGACTGTCATGTTTCACTACTGAGCTCTGCCATATACTCCATGTCTCTGCTTGTCCCCAGCAGATAACTTTGGCAGGGTTTTCTACCCCAAGGCATGGCTAGAAGTGTGGTGACAAGCACGTCAGCCTGCCTTGCAGCTTAAGGAGGTTGGAAGGCACCAATGTGCTTCATTAGGGTGGCTTTGGGTTTGTTTACTTTTAGAGCTTTGAAGAAAAGGGAGTGCAGCAAATAATGTCAGTTTTCTTCAGATACTGGTTACTTGCATTTATCTGATGGTCATTACAGCTTTAGCTGTTCTAAGGATTTGCATCTTCCTGTGTGTTCCCATTTTAGATCTTTATAATATCTAATGAAATCCCATTACTTTTACCTGCTTCAGTTTTGTAATAACTGGAACAAAGTGTTTTGAAACTTTGACAGTAACATGTTTTTCATGCAGTAATACTTCCTACTTTTATTTAATGCAGATTTCTTGAGAAAAAATATTAGAGAATGAGTACATTACAGGGAAAGGCCATTACTTTGTTCATCTGGTGTTACTATTCAGAGGTGAGAACTGAGATTGCAAGAACTAATTCTGTTCTGTCAGCAATTTAAAGCTTCATAGTTGTCAAATATTAAAAAGATTATTAGGAACATTTCTGAAAGGAATACAGAATGAAGCAAAATGCCACTGTGCTCCTGTATAACTGTGTGATGTACTGTACTTGACTATTGCACCATGTGGTTCCCATAGCTCGTAAGTGGTGTAGAAGAAATGGAAACTGGTTACCAGAAGCTGAGGAGCTTGGAGTGCGCTCGGTGCAAGTCTGACCTGCACAGGGAACATCCTTCACTTTGCAAGAGTAGGAGAGGATGCCTGTCTGTTTGCCTGAAACTGTTTAGTGGACCGGCACAGAGATCTCTATAAAACTATTTCAGGAGAAATATGTGGAGAATTTGAAGGTGAAAACTGGGTTGTATGCCCCCTGTCACTGCCACCTGTTTAAATCTTGCTGGTATTGTAGTAATAATATTTTTCCAGAGATGTTTTCCGCAATTTAAGCTGTGAGTTTATATAAAAGTGCCAATCTGTAGTCCTTGCATACAACTCCCAAAGCAAAATAGGGATAAGTAATACAACATCTAGTGAGTTCTTAGTACTGCTAATTGCCTGCTCTTGTAGATGCATTCATAATACTGCTTTTTAAACCCAGATCTTTAATGATGGTTGTGCATTGACTTATTCATTGCATTGACTCGCTTCAACTTACAGAGAGAAGGTATTTTTTTTTCTCTTTCACCAGGAGGCTCTCTAAACAGAACCCAAGTTCATTTTGGCCTCTTTCCTCCTTTTCCATCTGCAAGCTGCCAGCAATGGCCTAATTTTTCTCACAGTATGGTGAATAGGAGGCAGCTTTGGAACTCCTCCTTCCACTTTCCTGACGCTCTCTGCATTTGTACTGTTGTAACAGAACTTGCTCATCAAGCTTACCTGCTGAGGTTATGAAATTTCACTTCCAAAGTGATTATTGTTTTATTGAAATAAATTCTTCCTTATGCTTATCTACTCTGTTTAAAAATATACTTAAAAATATACTGAAAATTATGCATTTGCTATGTGGGAAAACAACATTGTTCTAAACACTTTTTTTTTTTTTTTTTAAGAAAACGACACTTCTGGGGGGTTGAAACAATATAAAATCATATATTGAATTTATGCCTATTCCTTCTTTTGTAAGGAGTCTCTGGCTTATGCAAACAGAAAACTAGAAGCAGTTCCAGGTGAAAAAGTTCTGCGATATAATAAGGAGCACCGGGACCAGCAAAACCGTCTGAAAGAAATAGACAATCAGCTGAAATCCCTGGAGGAAAGTCTTGTAAGTCTGCCTTTTTATAAATATATATTTGATATATTTTTCTGTCTCTCAATTTATGGAATTTGGAATTTATCATTCCATCTAGCTGTGTAGTAAAATCAAATTCTGCAACCTTTCAAATATCCTGAAGAAATTTATGTAATCTAAGGGAGAAAACTTTTTATTGGAAATTTCCCTAGTCTGGGAAATACATATTTTTCAGTCATATTGTATGATACCCATTAACATAATGTCTTTCAAAGTTAAAGAAATCATTCTCCTCTCTTCCTTCCAGATGGAGTTAACATATTTATATGTGTGTGTGTGTATATATATATATATATAATATATATAAATAGTACTAGTAATATATCTTTAAAATGTTTTATTATGGCTTATGTAACTTAGTGATCTTTAAAGGGCCAGGTAGGTGGTAATATATGGTGGACTCTAAGAGCTGTGTTTAATTTTGCTGAATGAATTCTGTATGTAACTCACCTTTCATGTAGTACATGATTATTTTCAGAAAGTTTAATTTAAAATTGAGAGGGTCCTGCTATTAATCTAGTAGGCAGAAATGTTATTTATTCTTAACTCATGACAAGCCTAAACTCCTGTAATTGTGCGTGTCTGTCACTTCCTGGTCTTTTATTTAGCGGATGTAACTTATTACATTATTCTGAAGTTAAGACTAGGAAACATAACTAAAAGGAATAGTGGTAGGGGAACCTCCAGGATTTGGTATTTTTTTGAATACTTTAATATGAATATATTTTAAAAAATGTGCCATTTGATCTGCACTGAGGAGATTGAGCTCTGGACTCAATTGCAACAGAATTACACGGAACTGGTCAGGTTGCATAAAGGGAATGTGAAATCTCCATCCTTGGGAATTTTAAAAATCTGACTCAGCAGGTCTGTTCTGATATCAGAGCTGACCCTGCTTTTGTTGGGCTAGACATCCATTCCTCAGCCTGTTTTTTCAATTCTAACTGGAAAAAGGTTGGGAATTTCTGTGTGTTCTCCTCTAGTAATCATCATCACCCCTATGTAAGCATTACATGGTGCTGTACAAATTACAGTTTCGTGTATGTACTTGATTTAGGCTTTTTTCCTCATAACCATAAACGTACAAGTTTGCCATGTCAGACCCAAAATCCGTTTAGTCCACCTTGGGCCTTGGGGAGGTCTGCATTCCATAGTGACCTTCTGGAGGAACCAGAGCTGGGATGTGGGCTGTGACAGTCAACTTATTATAGCCCTTAAGCAGGGATCTTGGGTGCAGCTGAAGGCCTCGTGTTTCCGATGGCAGCGCAGCCCCAGGTACAGTGCCGGGTGCTGATAGCTGTGTAGCTGCAGCAGCAAACGCTGCAGCCGCTGTCCCTTAGCAAGCACCTTGGCAGAGCTGGCACTGATAGTGCTGCAACTGAGCAGCCTCCACAGTCAGACCTGTGGCACAATTAGAGCTCGTGTGGGCACAGCTACATGGGCTTCAGGCTTTTGGATGCAAAAAAATGGGACTGATAGAAATGCACTTCCTGGCACCAGTTAATTTTGCGTGTTTGTGGAGTATGGGGGCAAGACAATGGATAGGGAGGCAGGGATTGACTGCTCACTTGTGTGATTAAGACAGCACGTTTAGCTCTTGATCTGTTTACAGTACCAAAACAGCAGTAGGACTCTCTTTTAGTGCATTGCTTTATTTTTGCTAGACAGTCAGAAGAGGGGAGACAAACAGCAATTCTGTGGTACTTTAGTATATCGAAGAAGGATAAACAGATAAAGTCAATCCACATGTTGTCATCTTTTCCTTGCCATTGAATTTTGTATCTGTTCGGTGGCTCCTGGCCTTGCTAATGAGGGGAGCAGCGTGGCAGGATGCAGCAGGCCGGGGGGCCTGGGGGGCTGCGGGCTCGCTCGCCCGTTCTCTGTGTCAACGGGCCCCTTCCAAGGCGCGCTCAGGCGGCGGCAGCACTGCTGGTGTCACGCTGCCCGCAGACTCCTGCAGCATTCCTGGCATTTTTCTGTGCCTGGGGAAGCCTAAATGTAGAAGCCCATGGTGTTTATTCCCAGTGTTCCTGGGCGATGCCAAGGCAGCAGTGCGTAGCTCGTGCCCAGGCTACCTTCGCAGCACACAGTGCCAAGCGCACAAGGACAGTTCTCTGGCACGGCTGCTTTCCCAGGGCATAATATTTCTTCTCATTGGCTGGCACTCTGTAGCAACTGTGAGGTTTTAGCATATGGATATGGAGTATCTTGAATTTTGTCTTCTGCGAGAAACTTGTGTTGCTGGAGGAAATGAAGAAGTGTCTAGCTATGAATGAAAAAAAGGATTTCCCCTCTGATAAAATGTGTGTGTGTATATATATGTATACACACACACACACATATATATATATATATATATAGGGAGAGAGAGAGAGAGAGAAGGAAAGAACGAACAGTGTTTTGGAGGTGAAAGAAGAACAACCTCCAGAAAATAGCACTTAAAAAAAAATGTTTCCTCTAATCAATACCTTTTAATCACAGATCTCTGGAACATATGGATATTACTAGGGAAGACTGCAAGTTAACTAGGAGGCCTTGTTCCCAGGATGAGAATCCCTAAAAACAGGGAGACTTCTCTGCAGCGTGGATTGATGCCTCATTTCTATACTAGAGTAACAGTTTGGCTATCAATTGTGTTAGCAGGAAAACTGCTCTTTGCCAGAAACTATGAGATAAAAAGCTGAACTGAATGCTTGGGAGAGAGGGGGATGACATTTTTCCAGAATAATTTCATTATTTCAGGAAATACTGTTTGCGTTTCAATAGGTGGCACTCTTCACTATATGTCAGTAAGAGGCTGCCTAGGAATGGTTCCATGGATATTTTATTGATGAAAATGTTGCCATTTTTGTGATGTAAAGCACAAATTGTGACAGATTTCCTCTCATTTCTGACAGAACTCCAGATGTGTAACTTCCAAAGGTCACTTTGGTCACAAAGGTCACACTTCCAATTTTTTTCTAGTTTAGCTAACTAAATTGTCTGTTTAAAGTTCATGTTGCATTTAAACTTCTCCCCTACGCCTCTCTCTGCACTACACCTTAGCTCCCATGCGCGGTACGATGTTGCTTCAGCTGGGCCTGTGGCTAAGCATACAAAACAAGGCTGGAAGACAGACTTTAATGTACTTTAAAATCTTCATATAAAGATCAGTCAATATGCTCAAGTATTGTGCTTGAAATAATGAAAGTGTGAGGGCTTTGCAACTTGAGTTCTTCCTTTATTAAGAAAAAGTCCTCAGGGAATTAATATTGCAGGGAATGAATTGTATGCATTGGTGAAATGCATTGTGAAACTTCAATCCAACCTAAATGTATCTGGACTGTTTCTAGGCCTTGTTGAATTTCTTTTAGGTTTTAGTTTGACCTTAGTTCACTTGTTCTTCATGTGAAGCCATGGCTGACTCTCTCCACATTCTTTCATCTTTCAGTTTCCTGGAAACCATTGAGCTTATCTTTGTTTGCTGAGTTGCATTGTTAACTACTGCTTCAGAGAGGAAAAAATGTTCAGCTGCCAAATGCGTGTTGCTGAGCATCAGTGAGAAGAATTTGTATAGAAAGAATAAAAAAGGTAGTTATTTTGTAGGTTTCAACTAGTTGGCCATTTTTGTTAATCCAGTTTGGGTGATATGCTAGTTTCTTCATTATAAACAGTGTATTTAAAAGCATCTCCAAGCAAGCTGTTAGGTGAGATAGGTTCACCTCTGCTGACTGTGGGGATGTTTGGAGGCTGATTCCCTGCTGCCAAAATCTAGACATAAATAGTTGTCTTGCTGTTTCTATTAAATATGTAAATTCAAATCTATTTCAAATCCATGTTAAATGTGTGTATGTGTATATATCTATATATAATGTGTGTGTGTATACATATATGAACCTCTTAGCATGACTGAGGTATGGATACATACTTTCACAAGTGCCTCTGATTCAGTCGCCAAGCGTAGTATATAATTAGTTATTCAGGTCTTTTTGATAAGATGTGGTATGGGGTATGCTGTTCGTTATTTGAACCCTGAGCTTTTCAGGAAAGTGAGCTATTTGGTGTAGGTGGTGCAGAATGAACATCTAAAAGCTAGTAAATATTCCAGTGCTGTCAGGAAATGTTACCTGGAGAAGCTTATTCCAAAAGACAGAGTTGTTTTTCTTCCTGATGCAGAGTGGAGACATTCGTGTGGAAGAAAATCACAGGATTAAACCAACTTTATTTTTTATTCTTTTTTCCTTAATGCTGGAAAAAGTCTTGCATCTACTTCATAGCTTCCCCTGGATCAGGATGATGGGGGAGCATAGTTAATGCCAGCTCCTTTCCTGGAACAGCTTGAGTTCAGTCTGATTCTGTGGCCTGTAGTAGGGAAGTTCTTCAGGAGGGAGAAGCAAATCTTCAGACAGGCAAATTCTAGGTGAATTGAATAATTTGTTCCTGACTTCTACCATAATTCCTTTCTTCCCTCATAAAGGGAAAAAGGAGAAGATGAAGTCCTGTCACACATTTACAAAGTAATTTGTCTAAAATTAAGCGCTCTTGTAATATGATTTTCTATCACGGTGTCCTTTCAGTGATTCACTGCTAAAACTTCTGAAGAAAGGAATATAGACCTAACTCTTTTCTTTTTTGGTTTGCTTTTTAGCAGTCCTTCTAGGTTCTTCCTGTTTGTTGTACAGTAACACTATGAATGTCAAGCATCTTCATTTCAATTTACATAATGCCTTGTTTACTAAGTATGTCTTTATGCTTAAAATCATTTTTTTTGCTAAAAAATATTTTATATTAAATATGTCATTACACCAACTTAAGATGAAAAGGGCAGTATGTTTCAAAATGAAGTTGAATTATTTCATTTTCTGTTTTTTTGGTTTTGTTTTTTCCTTGGAAATTCTTTATGAAGAAGCATTAAAAAATGTTCTTCATGTAACAGCTGCTACACATGTGAAGAGAGCAATGAAACTTTAACAACTGAAAGAGTAAGCTAGTCAAAATTCTAATGCTGTTTCTGGAAAATGTATGTGGAAAACTGTTATTGGAATATTTTTCTCAATGCTAGAGCCAGTTAAATAGAAGTGTTGTCTCAGTGTTTTCCTGATGCTGCTGTGCTTGTATATATGTAGCTGTTACATGGGCACACTTACAAATTTGTTTGGACTCTTTTTTTTTTCTCTCCTGTTTCTACATCTAGGATCACAATTTCCAAGTCTATGACAATGTTTTCTATCAGTGGGGTTATTAAAATAATAATTAACAATTTGCTTGGCCAGTGCACGTGTCAATAGCAGATGTTTTTCCACTGAAGTGTCCTGGTAATGGTCCCAATCTTTTGGTTAGTAGCGTTTAGATGCATCCTTTCGTTTTAGGACTGAGGACTGTGTAATTTAGAGTCTACAGTAAATGTCAAGATAGAGATTTAGTGGCTGTAAATTTTGTGTTTGTGTGCCTACATGTCTCCACGTGGCAGCTGTGTAGCAGGCTTCTCATCTTTTCTTGAGGCACGTTAGCATTTTAGACCAAGGTGGGTGCATAGTTAAAGGGCAGCCCTGGGTGCGGAGGGTGCAATGTGCTCAGCACATGCACATGGTGCTGGTGTTTTTGTAAACTGCATCAAACTGCTTGAACTACCTGTAGCTCCTGCACCAGAAACATCTTGGATAATCTAGCAGGATGCTGTTTTTATTATAAGCATTCTTAATATTGATGTTAACACCATGTGTTTCAGTTTAAGCCATATAATCTTTATGTAAAAATACGGAAAAAGCAATAGTAGTAAAGAGAGAAAATATTCGGTATGCTTCCTCAGAATATGCAAAGGCCATTAAAGCAGGATATTACAGTCCAGTACATTAACTTGAACTGATAGGATGCTGTGATACATTTTGATAATCATAGAGTTTTATGAGAAAGCTTAGTCGAAACCTGGAAATATTTTCGATGTATATTGTCTCTCTGTGTCAGCATGGTGCTGCTTAAGGCTGTTGTATTACATACACTGGTATATAATATTGCAAGATACTGACAATTGTGCATTGATTTTTCACTCCTAGCGTCAGTCAAGATGTGATTACTTACTGGTATGTTACATGGTGTTAGTTACACCTGCTCAGAAAGTACCTTAAAAAAAGTCCTGTTCTATTCAGAAGACATTAAATGGCTGAAGACTTTATAGGATAATTTTTCTACCTCTTAATATGATGTATTATTATTTGTCCTACTCAACTAATTGTATTTGGGAGAGAATAGCTTTATTATAGAATAAGTTACATACCTTTAAATTATACTATTGAGACATATTTTTGTATTTTTGTGTCTACGTATCTCTGTGCAAACTGTGTAGCAGGGCTTCTACATTGATATCACTTCTAATCTTTTCTCAGGGCACTTTAACATGTTAGGCCACTTTAACATGTTAGGCAAAGACAACAAATCTACTTATATAACTTGGAAAGTAATTAGAGTGCTGGTTCTTTAGAGGGGGTTCTTATTGCTGGAGTTGTCACTAGTTTGCAATAGTCTGCACCCATTTGCCATTCAAGTGTTCACTGGGGAAATCAAATCTAGTTTAAATATGGGCTAGTGTTGTTATCACTTGTGTTTATAGGGGCAAGGATGGAAAACTGCAGTGAAGAAAGCATCTTCAAAGTGATATCAACAAGCAACCATAGACTTCTAGTGCAATAAAGCAGGAAAAGAACCATGGCTGATTTTTTTTATTGTAGTAGCTAAAGAGAGGCTGCATGGGGTATTTTTTAGGAATTGTTGTGATTATAGCGCCATAAAGGATTTTGGATACATTCTCACAAAATATGTGTAGAATAAAGTGAATTCAAGGAATGGCAAAGCTATTCCTGTATGGAATGAAGAAGGTGTGATTTGTGGGGAAAGGCGAAAAGTAATGATTATGCATACATTCAC
Organism: Tinamus guttatus; assembly: GCF_000705375.1. The sequence continues at coordinate 14,907 of NW_010589427.1, read as the reverse complement.
CAAAATCTTTATGAATGGTATGCAAAGTATAATTGGTTAAGAGTATAGATAGGAATGGAGGGTTTTTTTTTTTGTATAAATGGGCAGAAATGACCTTTTTTTACTTTTCTTGGTGTTCTTTATTTTTCCGTTACGGGTGATTTTCTGTCTCTTGTGTAATAGAAAGCTGATAATTTGTTCATGAACCTTCTGATGCTAAAGCTGGGAACTTGGGGTGCCATATGCTGAAGTAAAATACTCTAGGCTTAATATTAGAAGCTGAATTGTTAGTATTGATTGGAAAATGAATTGATGTGCAAACTTAGGTTGTTTGTACAAATGGTACATTCTTACTGTCATAAAAATTAATCAAAGGTTAATTAGGCTGAGAAAAAAGCTGCACAAGCTGTTTTTTTTTTTTTTTAATGCAACTGTTTGGTTACAGGGTGTCCTTCGTGGTAGGAAGTGATGTGTGCCTTGCTTGTTTTATTGCTGGGGGTTCCCAAGAGCATTGAGCTACAGAGGAAAGTGAGTGAGCCAATCTTTTAATTAACCCATGATTCTGCATCATGGCCTCTTCATTAAACAGATATAACAGGGATAAAAGCCATTTGTTTCTAATAATTTTCTTATGCTTTTGTGGTTAGTATATTCCAGTGTTCAGAAGGTCAGCTAGAGCTACCAGACCATAAAATTCAGCCAGCGAGAGATCTGGAACTAAGAGAGCTCAAGGATTTATTAAGTGATGTGAAACTCTATTGTTTCGTGCATGTGTTACATAATTGCTGTCAATGCAAGGCTGTTAAAATTCCCTGCTAGTAATAACATGAATACCATTTGATAGCTTCAAGAGGAGATAAAAGAAGTTTCTTAGTCAGCACTTCGACAATATCACAGCACATGTCAGTTGTATTATTGTGAGGCCTTTCCTTTTCGCAGATGCTCTCCATCCTGGCTGTGGCGTGGTAATTACCATAGAAATTAAGCAGTGAAATAAGCTGAGCGCAGCCTTGTCCCTTCTGCCTGTAACCAGGTTGCGAGTACTGCAGTGTGAAACAGGCATAATTCAGCCCGATTATATTTAGAAGGCCTCGTTTTGAAATGCTGGGCCTTTATCTCTATTCAAGTCAATTTAAAAGTAAATTGAAGCTATTTAGTTGCTGTGCAAACAGAAGGATCATTCTTTCTCCACAAGGTGCTCTCCCTAATAGCATTCCAGGAATTAGTTTAATCCATCCAGGTTTGATTCATAGCCACTAATTATATTTCAGCATACTTTCCAGTGCTTCAGATTGTATGCATCCTTATTTAATGAGTTGTAACTAGTCCTTAAATTGGGAGCTTTGCATTTTCCTTTTATATCTTAACAGGCTTTACTCTGAGATTTTATGGGATTAAAGTACCATAGAAATTCTAGAATAGTGAGCTGAAAAGGGTGATGGATATATTTTCTTCTGCTGTGTGTTTTTTCTTAATTTAGTTGATTCTGATCACTCGAGTAAATTTTTAAATCTAGAGTCCAAACATAATTCCTCGGATGGTTGCAATTAACTATTTTTTTCCCTATGAAAAATAAATATATGTGTAAAGAGAGGGCAAAGAAAATACAGGTGAGAGTGACCAGGTGCTTTAAAATCAGAAAAAATGTTTTTAAAATAAAAATGTTACGTGACATTTCAATACATAATCATAATTTTAACTAGCATAGTATTGCAGAAGGCAAAGCATTTTAGAGAAATGTAAATATTAGGAATGGTGTAGGGGGCGCAGCCCTATAAATGACATCACCACTGCGTCCCTGTGGGTTGGTGACAAAGCTGCTGATGTAACTACAAACTCTTGGTTTAAATTCTTCTCCTTTTAAAACTGGTGTCATGGAAAGAACTAGAGCAAACATGAATGTCATCAGTTTTAAGCTACAGTTACTCACCTTTTGCTTTTCTCAGATTGTTTTCTTTATAGATAAGATATGAAGCTGCGAAACAGTTTCAGAATCTCTAATGCTGCTTAAGAGGTAACTGTTCCAATCTGCTGACGATGAAGAACATAAAGGAAGAAATCTTAGTTTTTGTGCTCATTTTCTTCTCTGTGGAATAAGTTAGTAAACTTAAAATGAAGTTACTAGATTTGTATCAATTATTTAATGTATTCAAATTTTGAAAAAGTTAGAGATCCTGTCTTCTAGGTTTCCAAGGTCCTCTTGGAATAAAACCTGTTTTTCATGTTTTGGAGGTTAAAAAAATATTTTTTTCCTTAGCAAGAGGGAATGGATTTTTTTTTTAACCTTCTTGGCAATGTAAACAGTGAAACAAAATTGAAATCATATATATTTTATTTTAATGTTTAAATATCAAGATTGTGTTTGACTGTACAGAAATATACATCAATGTTGTATTGTGTCTACATCTTTTTCAGGTATTTCTTTTTCTACTAGTTTTCTGCTGCTTTTTGTTTGTTGTGGTATGCAGTGCTAAATGTTTGACTTGCTTTTCTCACTAACCAACCGTTGATATATATGTTTTATTGAGCACCTCCATGTCCTGTAGAAACAAAAGTACTACATGAAATCTAGATAATATTTAGGTTAACTGTTAAATATGGGACTCACTTTTATGTGAGCGTCTTGAATATACTTTTACATAGGTAACCAAGCAGATAGCAGCAATATACCAGACAGATATAGATGACATTAGAGGACTTCTCCAATTTTAGAGGATTTTATTGCTTCTTTTTCTTCCTCCTGCTTCATTTTTGTGTCTTCTTTGAGAAGAAAAACCCTTTCAATAATTCTTTTCTTTGCTTACTATATATTATCACTGCTTTCATTTGACTGTCCTCAATTGGCACTTTTGAAAGATGAAATCGATTAGGGCTTCCATAATCCCACAGAATGGTTACAGAAGTCACATAGATGAGGTCAGAGACACCTACGTGGGCAGCGGCTTGCAGGCACGTAAGGTTGAAGTCACCGCACGAGTTTGATGCTGCAACCTGTCAGTACTTGCTAAGTTTAGCAGCCGCCCTTCGAGTGTCTGGTTTGGTAGGAACTTCCTAAACAGATTTGGAGCGCTTGACAGAAGCGGTCTGAGAACACAAGACTAGATAAAACCAGTGAATTGCGGCTGGGAATATCCGAGTGGAAGACCTCGGTTAACCATCAGAGACGTGTCATGGTTTGATGCATTGCTGAGCCTGCTTAAACGTGCAATTGCGTACAAGGCAACAGCTCCGAGCTGCTAATTACCTTACACTGCTTATTATTGGGATTCTTGCCAGTTAGAAAGGGATTAGGTTAAATCTAACTTGCGTCTTCACAGTTGACCTCCCTGTAATCTCCTGGTTTAAAAAAAAAAAAAAAAAAAAAAAAAAAGGCCAACAGATTTCCCGCCCTGTGAACTAGCATTTCATGGGGAAATGTCTGAGTATTGGGAAACATTACATTGACTGAAAAACAACATTCCACCTCCGTGTTTCACTTCTAAAGGTTATTGATTCACTAGCCTTTACTTGTTGTTCCTTTACGAACGTACATCAAATGGTGAGATTATCAGATTTTCTAAGGCAATGATCAGGCAATAAATAACTTTAAATTGTCTGGTCTCATAAGGAGAAGTTCTATAAAACTTTCCTTGAGAAAATTTTCAGATGCAGAGTGGTGGGGAGTGACTGATAATTGACTTAACTGCTGCAAAATGGAATACTACTATAGAAAGAAAAATCTATTTTGTCATTGTTTTCTTCACACTTCTTTTTTTCTCCCACCAACCCCCTGCTGCTCATTTCTGCTGATACTGGTGACAGAACATTAAGAACAATGATTACTTGGCTTTCTGCTGAATTAATTATTATCTGGATTTGGGAAAGATTCTTAAGTGTTTTGCTTTTTTTTCCATTGAAACATTAAAAAAGTGCTGCAGAAGTAAGACCAAAGCTCTAGCATAGGAGGAGGTGGAATTATGTGAGCACAGTGTTATTTTTGCCAGCTAAATTTTATGTGGAATATCTTGATTTTTAATGGTTTGAATGGATGTTCAAGCTCCAAGAAACAATCCTGTAATGACAACTCTCCTCCCCCAGATTTATTAACCACTACATGTCTATAGATCCTGCTTCTCTTTCTCCATATTAATGTAAAATGTTATATGTGACTTCATGGCAGTAGGTATTTGGTAGAGGTGTCTGAGACTGTGGTACAATTTTTACATTAATACTCGTGCCTGGATGATGTGGAAAGGACCCTTGACAAGTTTTGCTTCATTTATCTTTCTCTACTCTCAGGCCGTCCATAGTCACCAGTTATATTGTTTCTTTTCACATCTAACACAGGACAAGTTCACTCAGCAAATTAAGCAGGGCAAGTGTGAGCTCTCCGTGTCTCCTTTTAGACATAGGAGGCTGCTACCTGGTTCTGTGCAGTTCCTCTCATGTTTAGGCAGTTTTGAACTTGGAGTAATAGTGGTTACTTTTACATGCAAATAACAGCAAACAAATTTTGCTGTAAGGACAGCCAAACTTTATGTACAATTTTAACCTTGACTTATAATTTTTCCCTAATCTTGTTTCTAGACCACAGCCTGCATTAAGCACTTTGTAATTCAGGTTGTTCTTAATCAGGTCCATTTAGAAATATCTCCCAAACTCCACTTTTCATAGCAGCAACTTCCTTGAAGGTATGAGCTGCTAGGTGATGTGCGATTTGACAGTTGTATAAACAACAAAGTTAAATTAAATAGTGTTGATATACAATCTTGATACAGGATACCAGAATCTCCTGTGGAAATAAAACAAACTTAATTTTTTAGAAACCTCTTTTGTTGAAAGCTGGGGAGAACTGCTGAAAACTAGAGAGAGCTGTCTAGTTGTGTGCTATGCATCTCATGTTCTTCACTAAGCAATTTTTTTTTTAAACCAACACTCTGCACCTGCATGACCTATTTGGTCACATGTATGACTGAAATCTGTGATGCAGATAAAGGAAAACGATTGCTACCAAGTAGAGATAGGATTGATTTTGAGCTTTTTAATATGACAACACCTAGTGAAAGCTTTAAGGGGAATGAAGCAGATTAAAAACATTCATTATAAAATTGGATGGGATAGCAAATTGTACATATTGCATGCAGTGGCAATATTAAATGTCCTAGCTTGATGAGGTAATGCATTAAGCATTATTAATTTTTGCTACCTCATTTTCATTTAAAGCAGATACCAAAAGAGAGAATATTATTTCATAAAGGTTTCTGAATGCAGTCTGAAATATTCTTCTTTATGGAAAACTGGATTTCATGTTGGGACATTTTGTTTCGTGTATCTATCATCAAGATTTTTTTCTGAATTTCTTCATATACATAATATAGAATATCCTTATGTAAGATGTATTTATATTTAATAAGACATATACACATAGTTTATAGAGGGGAAAGTAAAAATAATGAAGTTATTCTGTTTTGTGGCAGTATGCTGAAACAGGGTAAAAACAACGCAAAATGTTTAAATACATGCACTTGGAAACTATAAAACAGTGTCTTGTATAATCATTCTCTTCCTTTCTAGAACATCTAGAGCAGATTTTTCACACGTGTATTTTGGATTCGTTGCTGCTGAATCAAAAGACATGTATTTCTTTCCTCTGTTCTAGAAATCAACTTTTTCATATTTCAGCATTTACTGAGGGGGAGGAGGGGGAAAGGTCATTAAATTCATAAATTTGTTCAATACTTTGTTTTTAAAAAAATATATTTGCAATATATTGTTGTTCCAGACTGCTGTCTTAGAACGATTTCATAATTTAATCTTTCTGCTGTGACACTTACTAATTCATCCCATGTTTGGAGAATATTATCCCAGATTTAGAGAATAGTCTATTCCTTGAAATTAATGCTAGCTATGCCATCGAACACTGTGCTTTAAATTACTGTTTTAGGACCTCTCCAAACACTACCTGAATGCTGTTTGTTTCATCTCATACAAAAAAAAAAAAAAAAGAAAAAAATCCCAAACTGAAACCCTCTGCCCATTCCTGTACAGTGAGCTAAGCATGGAATGCAGCGAATTCAACAAGGAGGTCCAGTCAAACTCGCCAAATGTAGAGGCCACCTCAGCATTTCAAGTACAATTAATCATTAACATAACTTTGTGAAATGAATGTTCCCTCTGAAGAGTTTTTCATCCACAAAGCTTATTGTGCGCCACAGCAGAAAACCATAGGTAGTGAGTCCTTTGAAAAGAAATGTTCAATTCTTGGTTACTGGTTACAATAATAATAAAATCTCAAAATTTCACTTAAAAATTAATGTAGGCTAAAACTGTAGCAATGTTCTTTGACTCATTCCTGTATAACTGTCTAGTGTAAAATGCTTTAAAGTACTTAGCATGCATATTTCATCTTGGTGAATTAGTATTACATTGACATGAATAAATGCAATCTGCAAATAACAAGAATTAAAACAAGAATAAACTCGTCATCTTTTTGTATCTAGATTATAATTTTGGAAGTTGAAGTTCTCTCAGTGTTTTATATCTCTTTTCATCATGAAGGTAAGTTTCAATTGCCCAAACTCTTTTGCACTGCCCCATCCTTCACAGAATCTCTATGCACAGTCTTATGCCCTTACTGTTGTCTAGAGGTTTTGGCTGTGAGTGGGGAAGGTTGGGCAGCGGTTGCTGAGTGCCCCTTACTGCAGGGGTGGCTGAGCACTGCAGCAGGTTGCCCAGGGAAGTTATGTGGAGCCTCCATCCTTGGAGGCACTTGGTAGCAGTCTGCCCATGGCCCTGCTCGACCTGCTCTGCATGAGTCTACTGGAGCAAGCTTTGGGCTAGATGATGTCTAGAGGTCCCTTCCAACCTCAACTGTGCCGTGATTCTGTAAAGATCAGAAAAAAAAAATTCTTTGCATGAGATCATGCATAATCCATATATTAACTTTTTCCATAGATATGTAAGATTTTTTTTCCCTGAATAATCTATCACTTAATTTTCTTTTAAAAGACTACCTATGTTTCAGATAAGATGCATGTAAGCACTATAATCATTAGGGGAAAATCACTGGAGAAAACCTTGCATACATGCTACATAAGTAGATGCTGAGTGTCAGTAAGCAACGTTGTCTTTGGGTAACTCCATTTGGAGTTTATCCAAAAATGGCTAAAATTGAGTTTGTCTTGAATGTATGAGCAGGGCTGTACTCATATTAATTGCTTTCCATGAATGCTCATGTTTCGCTTGGGCATCAGGTTACTGTAAGGTATACAAAAATGTAGCGCTTTTTTTTTTTTATGGACCTACTGAAGTCTGAGGCAGTCTAAGGTTCTAAGCTTTAGCTAGACTTAATTTATACTCATTAGAGGAATCCTGTAACATTAAAAAGTCTGTGGAACTGACTTTACCAGTTGATCAAGAGACCAGTTCTCAGAGATGATCTTGAAAGTCTCTTTTTTGGGGTGGAGGTGGGGTGATAGCTTCCTTCTGCTCCTTTTTAGACTTTCTTAAAACTTAGTAACAGGAAAGCAGGATGTTAGTTTTACTAGGAAAACTAGCTCTAGCTTCCAGCAACCTTCTGTGGGTCTGCAGTTGTGACCCCGGACTGCACCACTCCACCTTGGTGGGAGTGGGGAGCCCTGCTGCAGGTGGGGCTTCATTAGGCCACTTCAGAGTAAACCTCAGATCATGGCATTGTAAGTTCATAAAGGGTTTCCAAGTTTTACTTCAGAGAAATGTAATGTTTTATGTCTTTCACAAGATGTATAGTATTTCTAGAAAGACTTATTCTCTCGCTTTCATTCTCGGTTGTTTTCCTTTTCTGGAACACATCTAATAGCTCAGTTTAAAAAGTCAGTATTTATATATTTTGTTGCTTCTGTGGCATAGACTTTATAGGTGTTTCTACTTGCATTTACCATGCAGTACAGAAGTGCAGGCTTAGTAAAACTAGGAGGATTGTTTATGTTGCAATTATGTGCACATTTTTAAGACTGTTTAAGCGCACAAAGGAAGAAAGCTTTACTGATTTTGTATTTTAAGGCTTTGTCATTCTCTTCTCACTATTCACATTGAAATTATAGAGCCTGATTCTGCAGGCCCATGCTTGTAATAGGAATTCCAAGAGGTTTTTATGATTAAAATGTCCTGTGTGTTTGGGGGTTGGGCCTGTAATTTGCATGGTTATAAATTATGAGAATAATTGAGAATGTAACGAACTATGCCTAAGAGAAATATTTTAAAAGGAATTTAATAATTCATGTTTGCACAAAAGGACTAGGCTATTTTGTGACTTTCTGAAGATAGAAAAACATGTATTTTAAGAGAAAAATGGAAATGCATTTTTTCTGCTTATATTTGCATGTTGTTAGTGATATACTTGTGCATTTTTTCTATGACTAACTTATTTCTGACCTTGAACTTGTTACAATAAATATTTGATAGAAATATTGTTACCACCCTGTCTGTGAAGTTTCTGAGTTTCATGGAATTTTTAAAAAATTATTGTTAGATGAGTTTTGGGCATGTAGATGTGTATTTGCATATGCATGCATGTTGAAAATGCCCTGGCTAGACAGGTAAAAACTAATTTTTAAAAACATTACCATATCAGTAAAATGCATAGCACACATATGCTGCATGCACAACCAGAGAAATTTTGCGTGCAAATCACTGCTTGCAAACGCAGTTACCACATTTAAGCACAGTATGATGGCCATTTGCTTTCAAAATAGAAAAATACAAATTCTGTATACATAATCAATTAGATGCGTAATTCTAATCATGTGAAAAAGATTGTGGACAATCAGAAGCCCTGTTACAGGAGAGGGTTAGCTCCTTGAGCTGGCTGTCTTGGAGATGGTAAAAGCAGAACAGAGACAGCTATTCCCTCCTTTGTGTCTATTTCCAGTCGTCTGTCTGCTGAATTCAATCACCTTGAAATCTGACTTTTAAAAGTCAGATTTCATCTAATTGCTAGTGAAGAAATGTCAGTCTGTCTGATAACTTGTGGCAGATTTGTTTTCTTTTAAAAAGCTCAAGCAATAACTTGTGCATGAATTTTATATAAAGGATAAGGTTTTGCTCTTTTTTTTTTCCCCTCTTCTCTTCTCTTCTCTGTAGGTGCGTTATTTGGCTGGATGTGGTTTCTTTCACTATTCAGATATACCGTTGGTGTTCTACTTAGAAACCAACAATCTTAGCTTTTATGGGAAACAGATGGAATGTCTGGAATTCCATTTAGAAAAAGGAATCTGTATCCTGCTGAGTAATAGCAAGACAGAGCACGTGTGCACGTGCGCGCTCTCGCTCTCTCTTAAACAGCAGACCTAAAGTATTTTGAAGGGGACTTACTGCAAAGATATAACTATTTCTTAAATTAAGTAGCTATGAGGATTGTCTCTGGCTACAGATATAATCAAGAAGTGAAATAATCCTTTGTTGGGGAAGTACATTTCTAAAAGGAAGAAGTACAAGTCATAAATTTAATTTTTTTAATTGTTCATATTAGCATGTTCTTGTATGTTTTACAGTGTTACATTTTACAAGCATTCGTTGTTAGTGTGTGTACTTTTCAAGTTTAGCAAGTTTAGGCACTTAGAGCAAATAAAATGGTATGCTGAATGCCTTTTGTTTCTGTTGAAATCAATGGAAGCTGGAGATGCTTAGGATCTTGTTAAAAGATGTAGATTCAGCATGTTTTAAGAAATTTAAATAAATTATTCTTATGACTTAAGTAGCAGTCACTTCTGAAAACCACAAGTGTAGATTCCTTTTCATCATGTATTTGTAATATAAATAAACGGTGTTTATAATTTCTTCTTATGAGCTGGATATACTGTCGTAAAGAGAGGACAATTTGTAGGCATTTTTAGGCCAAAAAACTCCCAACATCTTCACTGATAGGATTTCGTGGTGGTGTTTGATAGTTTTCAGTTGTCTTTCTAAGGAAAGATATGGTAGTAAGATTAAGATGATGGAAAAAGTACATTAGAAAAACTTCCAACAAGTTGGTGACTGTGAAAAAATACACTGTCCTGAAAACTGTAGTTAATAAATTCTCGTGTTTTAAAAGTTGCGTAGGTTTTTGAATATGAATTCAGTAACTGCATTTTCTCATTTTGAAAACTTGAGCAAGTGCATGTGTGTGTTTATATATTTGATGAATTTTAGGCTATTTCAAGAAGTTTTATTTCTGTATTTAAACGATGAAAACATTGCTATGTTAGTAAATCATGCCAAATAAATTCATCTGGTTAGATACAGAGGAGGAGTACTGTGCAGGTGCACTTAAGTAGAGAATGAGATTTTTTGAGAGCATATTGTCATCTTTATAGAGGAAAAAAAACGATCTTGAATAGTTCTCTGTGGCTGAAGGCATGCTCTTATTGAATATTTTAGAAGTTGTTCTAGATAAGAATTCTCTCAGACATTTCTTGGCAGACCTCCAAACACAAAAGCTGTGTCACATACTTCTGACTGATTATTAAATATAACCTTATCGTGTTAAAAGCTTTGCAGCACCAGCCAGAGTGAAAGGAGATGCAGCTCAATCAATGTTCATTATATTATTTCTTGTCTTGGTTAGACTGTGCTAGTAAAGAGGCTCTTTCAAAGTTGTAATTTTGTTGTGGATGGCACTTGACACCCTGCACTCAGAATCTTTTCCAAACCCCTCAAAATCAGGCAATCTCAGAATTCAATTTCAAAGATTCAGGAGCAAAAGTTCAGAATCTGTGTTATGAAAACAGTTCCTGCATGCAATGATTTTGTAAATATTGCTCTCTTAAAATTCCTTATTGACCAGATGATTTTCTTAACTGTTACTGACACTGGAGATCTTTGTTTGAGTTTGTAAGTACCGATGTATTTGTGATAAAAATGTGAGGGGAATTAACAGAAGGCTTGAAATTGGTGATATGTTTAAAAATGTTATGATTATAGAATCATTTAACAAAGTATAATGAATAATCACATTTAAGAAAGTCTGCTTGTGCAATGTAATGGCACTGATTTAGATGATCAGTTTTGTACCAGATTCCTGAGAACAGCAGGGTACTCTCTCAGCATTTCAAGAAATTTAAAGCCCTCAGTCAGTGCAAGCAGGCCTCTTTCCATGTTTCCATGTCTTCCAAGATGAGCCCAAGCCTCTGTTTGGTTTAGGCTCCTCTGGGACTATATATATTTATTCTGCTTGTAGTCTGTCGAGCTTTTCAATTGGAGAAGCTTTTGGCTGCCACAGGGGAGAGGAGCTTCAGAGCCGGGGGGCAGGGCTGAACAATGTGCACAGACACTGCTGAGCCGGGCCCGCTCCACAGGGCCTGCCCGTGTGAGATGCTTTTCTTCACGCTGAAATAAAAATTTAGAGCACAGTGGATCGCTAACAAATGCTTTAACGAACATTGAAAACAATTCTCAAGTTATTCTTGGGGTATCTTTGTCTGTTTCTTTATTATCTTAATTCAAACTGTTTTTAATCCTTCAACCCCGTTGTTTCGTGCGTTGCTTTCAATGCACCGCACATTGTTATTTCTGCCCAAGTTCCTCTCAATGAGGTTGGCGTGGTCTACTGTTGTTTCATTTTGTAGGGAAGTAGTGTGAATGGGAACTAGAGCTATGTCTTTTTGTTTGTTTGTTTGTTTGTTTGAATTTGGAATATTGCTGTGGAAGTATGCATATTGCTTTTCTTCTTCTCTCTTCAGTCTTTACCACATGAATTTGAAAATGGGTGTTGACTCTGGTATTGTACTGAACTCTCGCATCTCTAGAATCTGTGACTGCAGGGGAGGAAAATTCCTCTACTGTGACATCAATTAATGGCATTGTGCTGTATAGTAAGCATGAATGGCAGAAATCCAGCTAGTCTCATGAGGAATGTAGCTTCAGGTTCTTTTGTTGTAATATTCAGAATTGGTTTAATCTGGGTATAAAGCTTTGTTAGTGCATAAATTTCCATCATTTTAGAAGAGAACATGAAATACTGTTTAGTTACTAATTGGAAGTGGGAGGGGATATGGACATTTTCTTCAGAGTCTAGGAAACTATTGTTTAAGTTTTATTTAATCCAAGTGAAGCTGGAAGTAGTATTATTTGTATAGGTGAACTAAGCTTTGTGCATACTAATTTTAAAGTTTAGTACTACAAGGTGCTCTTGGTAAATCCGTAGATGACAGCAAATCAGGGGCAGCATCAATGTACATTTACACAGCCAGTAGATCCACTCAACTGATATAGTTTCTTTACCTCAAAAAAAGACCATACAATAAATTTGACTTGGCAAAATTTCTTTCATTTGGGGGGCAGGTTTACATGCAGTGAAATTTACTGATGCATTTCAATATATTTGCTGGTAGTTGGTAGTTATTCACATGTAAATGTTACCTTTCTCTCAGAAATAATTCTTCCTATTCTAAATTGCTATAGCTGAAATTGAGATGTTCTTATGAGATGTCAGTTTTAACATGGTACTTTGTGCTTTGCAAAGAACAGGCTTTGCCTGAACGCCTGCCTGTTTATCTCAATAAGTGGCTGCTAGGAATGTTGCAATGCCGTGCAGATGTTCTTTATAACAGTAAAAGTCTATTCATGTGTTTGAAAGTATTGGGTATGCTCTGATTGTAGTCTGCTCCTAGCTGATCTGATCTTGACTCAAACTTGGTAGTTGCAATAAGTGAAAAGTGGCTGTCAGCATAGGGCATGAGAGGTGAAAACACTTCTAGCAATGAAAGTTGGATAACAATGACTTTAGTTCCATTAGTGAATTCATGTGTTTATTAATATTTGTTGATGTACAAAGGCTTCCCCCTTCCAATTTAAAATAATACTTCTAATCCGCACTGTCCTCCCTTTTGTTTCGGACTAATGCTTGGCACCTTTAAATATTTTTTTCTGTCCCTTACCACATTAGGAAGGAGAAAGAGAAGAAAAATAATTAAATAAAAGAGAGAGAGAGAGCGCAAACCCCCCCCAAACCCTTAACCCTCCACAGATGTTAGCAGAGTTAAAGCAAAGTACAGCAACAGCTTTGGTACAGGAAATGAGGGCAAATATCTTTTTCAGTGGAAACTATGGAAAGAATGTAAGTAGAAAGACTGTTGTTCAAACTGAAATTTGGTTAAGGTGGTAAAACTAAAACCTGTGCACTTAAGTGCCAAGGGACTTGTCTAGCACAATTAAGGCATTGATTTTATATCTTTTTCTAAATAAAGCTGGTCATAGTACAGACCCTCTGTATACCTTTTTAGGGCATAGATCCATTGCTGGTTTAAAAAAAAAAAAAAAAAAGCTAAATCATGAACGAGGAGTTAGTTATATCTCTCTTGTCCAAATTCTTAGCTGAATGTGATCCTGGTTATAGTATGCAGTGGAAAGCCATCTATATAACAAGACATGTAATAATGTATACAATTCAAGGTACAGTTCTTGTTTAGCATGTTCAAGTTTTCTATCTTTTCAAAAACATTACATCACAAAACAGTTTCTCAAAGATGTATTTATATCATGGAAAAAATGTGTTTCTTTTCTGCTGTGTTTATGTTAAATGGTATTACGTGAGTGCAAACTCATACAGTTTGTATGTTGCCTATGATGACCTATGATGATATCCTCAGATCTGTGATATCGTTCCTTGCTTCAGGAGAAAGCTTCCAGGGTAGTTCGCTATCATTTCAACCATTCACTATTTCCAACCACTCAAGTATCTCTCCCGTTACTAATAAATGATGGGAGTATCAGGACAGATAATGTCAAGGTAGGGCATACTTTTTTCATATTTTAAGCCTTCTTGAACATGACAAAATGGTATATTGGTTAAAATATTAATTCTGTATAGCAGTAGTCCCTCATTCCAGAAATCTTATTAATTAGTGAGAGAGTTATAAGAGGTTACGATATATCCATGAGTATATTCTTTGACAGAATACATTCAAAGAGCAAAGATTCTGGCTAGTTAGAAAGGTCTGTGGTAGGAGCAGGTGTAGGTGGCCCCTGCCATTCTGAACTCGTCAGAAGGCCGGTCGTATTCCTTTCCTGATTAACTGCCTGCTCAGGTCACGAGCAGGTCTGTTGTCCCGGCAGCTGGTGAGGAAGAAAACCCGGTGTTTGAGAAGGAAAAATCATGTTTCACCAAACACTGTGGGGTCTAGGATCTGCATTCCCAAGGGAGCCAAAGGTGATAGCGGCTGATGATTCCAGCCTGACTTGTCAGGCTAAGGTGCTTGTCGTGCAGGTAACCTGCTTTTATTCTGGAATTCCTAACGTGAGGTATTGCTTGTATGGTGAGAGCGATGGCTGATGAGAGACATCAGCACTAATGACCCCAACCCTGTACCAATTCATTCAAGTTTGTTTTTGTCAAAAGTACTCTGGATTTGTGATTCACAGTCTGCTCATAAAGCAATGAGGAGCATAACAGATGCTAGGAGGCCACAGGAAAGCAGAAATGGCAACTTAGGAGTCAGTTCAGAGAGTAGAGTGGATAGGTTTACTCAAATTCGTTACTGCTGAGGGGTGAGTTTGCAGGAGGAACAGATAGGTGGGTGTTAAGTAGCAGTGTACAACTGTGGGAATTATGCTGAATAAATCATACTGTATCTAAGCGCTAATACATGGCTAAGGCTGTGGTACAATTGCCATGCTTTATTAGAATTCCTTTTATACTTAGATGTAGGGGGTTGTCAAGGGAGTGGAGGAGCAGGAGTGATAGATAAGGAGGGTCAAGCTGAAGTGGGCCACTATAGTGGTTCTGAAGGATCTTACAGGTGAACAACCCATTGAACAAGCCAAAATTATAAAGGCAAAGAAGTGTTGTAAAACCTTTTGCCCTTTATCTCCCTTAAGCTATGAGTTTCTTGATGCTTTTGAAAGGCTCGCCCTTTATCTCCCTTAAGCTATGAGTTGCTTGATGCTTTTGAAAGGCTCAGTATAAGATCTCACATCTGGAGATTGTCAATA